>CM031239.1:575511014-576111014 GCA_018340775.1 Taxus wallichiana var. yunnanensis | reverse complement strand
GAGCTTGTCAATGGTCAGTTGTACACTTGCAACCACCTTGACATGATCAAACTTAAGTACAAAATATATATACAAAAAGTTTATCATATGGCTTCTCAAAAGATAGGCTTTGTCAAATTTTCCTCTAGGGGATTTTCTTCAACCTCTAACACTCCAACCTCCAACCATTGGCACAAAAAATTTGAGCCATTTATAACATTTACAACACAGCCCCTTTTTCAACAAAAGACAAAAACATTTAATGTACCAGTGCTCGCCATGATCTTGATCGTGATTCTCGAATCGATCGTAAAAAGTTATCAGTGCTCATGGGGTAAATCTCTTCAAAAATATCAGCATTCAACTCCTTCATCTGGTAGAAAACTCCTCCTTCAACTCGCCAACCACTTCCGCCCCTAATCATCAAATCTGTTCTTTGTGTGCTTGGGTGAAGAAAATGGAAAATCATATTCAGCCCAAGAGTCAAACCATTTTAATGGTGAAAGACGTATCTAGAATTTCTCCACCAAACTAGATATCAACATTAACTCTCCCTCTGTTTGGCATGGAGGAAATACCTAGAAATCATGAAGACTCACACTTCAAGGTGTGTTTTAGTAAAATAAGGGGAAAATCATATTCACACATATCTCGTTGTTGATCTTCACTTTGAATTTGGGCCATCCACGTGGAAGATTCAATTTCAAAAATAGGCTCGGGGTTTTGAAAAAATGGAAAAAAATTCCATTTTGCTCCGCACCTCCGCCTTTGAGAAATGAGCCTAACACATGTCCTAAGGTGGGTCCTAACGGAACCACGACCAAATTCTACCATTTCACCTCCTTTTTGGAAAAGGGAAAATTTTCCAAGTTTTCCCCATAGCTCGCCCCGAAAAACGAGCCTGACACGTGTCCTAAGGTGGGTCCCAGTGGAACCACGCTTCCTTCTTTAATTTTAACTCTTTTCTCCCAAAAGGAAATTTTTCCAAATTTCCCCGAAATTCCACACCTCTGCCATTAACTGGAGCAAGATTTGACCTTTCCTTTATCATGCTTGTGGGCCATTTTTGTGTTTTAATCTTTTGATTATCAGGGGGAAAAAAATCCAAGTTACCCCGATGGTCCACCTCCCCGCCCCTTTTGACTTGAAACAAACTTGTACTAATCCTTTATCGGGCTTGCGGGCCATTTTTGATATTTTAACCCTTTTGAGAATAAGAGGTAAAATTTCTAAGTTACCCTTGATGGTCCACTTCCCTACCCCTTTGACTTTTCAAATTGCCACGTGTCACTAAGGTGCATCTTGAGATGGTTCCCAAAATTTGAGACTTTGAAAGAGCGTGGGCTCGCCATGTGTCATGGCCTGAAAAAATTTGTTTCAAGGCTTGAGGCTCAAAGTGAAGGCGCTATGTGTCATGCTTTGAGGCGATCTTCTCTCGGCCATTGAAAAGTCCAAGAAAAATGCAAAGTGAGTGGAGGCATCCATGTGTCCTCCTGGCCCTTCTTTAAGACGAAAATTAAGGGTGGGTCCCAAACATGCACGGTTCTTCCACGTGTCCCAGATCTCAAAAACATTTTGAAAGAGACTGAGTATGGGAAGACTCGGTGGAAGCCTCCATGTGTCTCCATGGTGTAATTTAAAAATGGTTCCCAAAGTAGAGAACCTGAATGAGCATGGGCTCGCCACGTGTCCCTATTCTGCCAAACTGTACCAGCTACATAAAAATTTGTCTAAGTCTGGGCAAAGCAACGGAAACCTCCATGTGTCCTCCCGGCATAACTCTATGGCCAAACCAAAAGTAAACCTTCAAATAAGCGCTGTTCTTCCACATGGACAATTTTTGGGTTAAAACTATCCACAAAGTTTAGGAGTGCCCTGGTGAGTCATCAAATCAAAGATGAACACGTGGACACCCTCGGGGTGAAAATAAGGAATTTTCTGCACCACTTAAATTTTCTTAAATCAGACCCTAAGCAAAGGCCGTAGGGCGAGTTCAAACTTTTTGCCAAAGTAGCCAAAAATAATAAGTTTCAAATAAAAACCCGCCATGCCCCATCCAATATGGAGAAGTCACGTAAGCACCAAAAGAACCAATCATAATTAAGTAGATCCACGAGATCAAATTTTCCTTTTCGCAAAAAATAAAAAATCAATAAGGTAAAGCATTTGTTCGTCGTCCCTGACCAACCAAAAGAGGCCATGTTCCCTGTCAATGCAAGGATGCAAATTTGACTAGGAGAAATGCCCGTCAAACCATAAAATGCGAAAAATGACCATTGAGCTTGGAGATGAAAATTTCTCCAATGACAGAGGATTTAGAAATGTTACAAGGCTCAAATACGCTCTTCAAAGCTACATCCATTCATTTTTGTCAAGTATTCAGTGGAAAAATGACGAGGGCAACAAAACCGACTATGGAAAATGGAAAGAAAGAAAGCCCGAGTTTTTAGATAAACAAAGAATGGGAGATCAAATTACGAGACCACTTTCGAGGAACGAAGAAACATAAATGGACCCATACATGAACTTCACCCTTAAATAGATTAATTATGGCACCAAAAGAAAGCAGAGACATCCCTAGAAAAACACGGGGAACAAAATATGACAAAGACCATAAATCGATGGATTCCAAAGGCAAAATGGGGCGAGACTATTTTGAGCACCAACATACCCATTTGTAGATTTCTATGTATTTTTAAATATTTAAAAAATACACACACACAAAATATATATATATATATATATATATATATATATATATATATATATATATATATATATATATCTATATTCTAATTTGTGAGTATATCCCTTGGAATATAAAAAAGGGTGATAGATACCCATAACCAAAGAATCTTGTTGCATTCTTAAAGAGAAAAAAATTATACATTTTAGAAAACTACAAACCCTAAGAGAACAAAATGGGAAGGAAAATAAGTGGAGGAATAATTTCTTGCTCATTTTAAGATATCAAGTAAAAATATTAAAATTCTTTTCCTCCATATCCATCTATGGCTTTCGTCCTCCAACCAAAAAAATAATAAGAAAACCCAAATGTGAAAATGAGAGGTTAGAGCAAGCAAAAGTGAATAAAAGAAAAATCATTAAGGATTTTTAGGGAAACCTAGATCTAAGGGCTAAAATAGAGTTAATCCAAGGGTGGAGATTAAATCCTCCCCTATTTAAGTTATGGGAATTTTGTGAGAATGAGTTTTAAGTAAAAAGGTATGGGTAATTAGTTAATGGGGTCACCTAATGGGTTAGGCAATGTTGGAACTTTTTCTCTTTTATTAGGGACAACTAAATATTTAAATGAGATTTGACAATAGGGGGCTATTTAAATAAATGATTTTGTGCATGGATGAGTAGAGTTTGTTTTAAAAATGATTAATTAACCAATTTTAAAATGAGGATTAATGGAACCCATAGAAGAGGTTGGATTTCAAAATGCATTTAGAATTAAGTTAATAACATTTAATAATTAATATAATTTTGATCAACTTGATTAGGTAGATTAAATTGAACCTAATTAAAATAAATCAACTTGGTAATTTAAAAAAATCCCACAAATTTTTCCCTAATGATTTAATAGACTTGATGTGGTTTGTGAGCATAGAAATTGTGGACGTTACACTTGGTATCAAAGTTGTGGGTTCAACTCTTGGACCCTAGGCAACATGGGAACACAACAGCCATTTATTAAGGACAACCAAATATTTAAATGAGATTTGACAATAGGGGGCTATTTAAATAAATGATTTTGTGCATGGATAAGTAGAGTTTGTTTTAAAAATGATTAATTAACCAATTTTAAAATGAGGATTAATGGAACCCGTAGAAGAGGGTTGGATTTCAAAATGCATTTAGAATCAAGTTAATAACATTTAATAATTAATATAATTTTGATGAACTTGATTAGGTAGATTAAATTGAACCTAATTAAAATAAATCAGCTTGGTAATTTAAAAAAATCCCACAAATTTTTCCCTAATGATTTAATAGACTTGATGTGGTTTTGAGCATAGAAATTGTGGACGTTACACTTGGTATCAAAGTTGTGGGTTCAACGCTGGACCCTAGGTAACATGGGAACACAACAGCCATTTATTAAGGACAACTAAATATTTAAATGAGATTTGACAATATGGGGCTATTTAAATAAATGATTTTGTGCATGGATAAGTAGAGTTTGTTTTTAAAATGATTAATTAACCAATTTTAAAATGAGGATTAATGGAACCCGTAGAAGAGGGTTGGATTTCAAAATGCATTTAGAATTAAGTTAATAAAATTTAATAATTAATATAATTTTTATCAACTTGATTAGGTAGATTAAATTGAACCTAATTAAAATAAATCAGCTTGGTAATTTAAAAAAAAATCCCACAAATTTTTCCCTAATGATTTAATAGACTTGATGTGGTTTTTGAGCATAGAAATTGTGGACGTTACACTTGGTATCAAAGTTGTGGGTTCAACGCTTGGACCCTAGGCAACATGGGAACACAACAGCCATTTAGCGAAACATAAACCTATGAAATTTAAATCTCTAGAATTAAAATAATAATACGATAATAAAAAAATTTCAGATTGTTGTATTTGCCTAAGTGGGCATCCTATCAAACCCAGTTAATGGGAAATGTTAATTGAGTTTGATATTCTTATAAATGTGTTGAGTGATAGAAATTTTGTTTCTTGTGAAGATGTTAGTTAAAGGTTCCTAGCACTTGGTTATGGTCGTGAGATGGTGTTGACTCTATAGAAACCATCCCTTACCTGGTTTGGTATTGTTTGGTGAAACTCTAGGGAATTAGTGCTTGAAGTAACGTTTAATCACCATTTTGGAGGAAATAAAGGGATTGATTAGTTGTTTACAACTTCCTTCTTTTCTTCTTCATTGGTAAGGAAAGTTTGGTTTTGTTTACATTGTTTGCATACATTGGTATTGTTCATCACTTTGAGGACTTAACTCCTATTTCGAGAGAATAGATTTCCGACATGATGTCATATTAGATCCAGAGTTTCATGTATATCTTTAAATTTGAGCATGATATAGTTTACCCCTATAAGAAACCCACGAAGGGTTGTAAAGGGATTTTCATATGGATATTTCATGTGTTTTATATTTGTAAACTTAAATTATTTTATCAAGGACCAAGCATTTTATTTTAATGATTTGTTGAGAAGCTCTGAGGCTCTTCTTATTATTTTTGTCTTATTGCGAGATTTTAAAGTATTGAAATGTGACTACTTAGCCATTTTTTATTGCCAAGACTTCTTGCATTTTACCTTATTAGTAACTCGAAGCTTATTTCCCTTGATGACCACTTGGCTAAATCTCATCAAGAATGTTATGTGGTTTTCTATTTTTCTATTTACGAGCTGGTTCTATTTTGTTTGTATTATGTTATATCGTTATATGGGGGTACACCCTAGGTATCTTGATTGTTACCCTAGGTTCTTTGAGTCTTTCCTTTGTGTTTTGGAGTGTCAAGACGTTGTGTGTCTAGGGTCTTGGAGTGACTTCTTTTCGTTAATAAAATTTTCCCTAGGTGGAAGGGTTTTTGTTTCATGTATTATAGTTGGCAGTTATGATGATGATTATGTTCTTCACTGTACCCTGGTATGAGTTTTGATATTCAACAGGATATATGTGTTAGTTTCTATGAGCTTATGGATTAGGTCAAGGATGGATTAACTCTTGGATAATTATAGGTTTTGGAATCCCATTCGGTTACCTTATATTATTTAAGGAAGATCAAGTGTTGGGTGTAGTCATCTTGGGTAAATATGTGTATACTTAAGTTCCTTTGAACCTTTTGCTTAAATAAGTATGCTTATTTGATCTTGAGGACCATAGATAGATATCCTCTTATGTTAAACCACTTGATGTTTTATCATATAACACATAATAATCCATTGAGTTTCAAGTTACATTTAGATGGATATGGATGCCTTGGGCTCCTTTGGACCTTGTGCTTAGAGATTTTGGGTTTTATAGGTCTTAAGTTTCGACCTTGGTTGTGTTTATGTCATGCTATTTCATCCAAGGCTATAACTTTTGACCTTAGAGGCCATGTTTTGGGTAAATCATTTGACTACCCACTTGATATTTTGATGTCCTCTTGGTGAGGAAGCATTGTGTCTATGGAGTAATTTCCCCTTTGTTACCTTGATTGTTTGGTTGATGATATCTTGTGGAAGTATAAATTTTGTTGGAAACTCTCTCTTTTATAGTAAACCTAATTTGAGTATAAGTTGTAAACATTATTTTTGCATCACACTAATTTAAACTCCTTGAACTCGTAAAATAAAAATTATAACTTCATAAGGTATATCTTCATTGTATCTCTTATATCGACACTTGTGGAGACTCACCTGGAATGCATCGGAGATGCATGTAACTATTGAGAAAATGCTTGTAAACTTGGCGTGTTCAGTTATGGATAATGACCTCTTGATTCAATAAAATTAATATTGTGATAAGTTTGGCTCTTCCTATGCATTAAAATTCAAATGGTTAATGTGAAAAACCTGAGCATATTAGAACTCTAATTGGGAGGTTTGGAATTTTAAAACTTAATAAGTAAATTGGAACATTAGGAAGATGGTTCCTTGCTTTAACTTGGTATTTTAATAGAAGAAATAAAACTACGTGAAAAATAGAAAAGAATCCTTTCTTACTCCCCCTAAAAGTAAAATGAATAAATTGCCACCATTTTGAGTGGCGAGATATCATGCCAAAAATGGTGATGACCCTTAATGACACAAGATATGGGATATCATAATATAAGGAATGCATTAATTAGAAAACTTATAAGAAATATGCTTGGCAAACGTAATTATAACTTGTGTTTTATAATTTGGAATATGGAACGGATAAATTTATGGGTTTGAACATGAGTAGAATGTATCAATAAAAACCGTGATTGTAAAAATTGTCATTACATGCCATAAAAATTATAAAGGATATAATCTAAATGATAGAACTAATTGAAAAGTTCCCTTGAGCTACTATGTGAGTATCTAATCTCAATGGTGCCTTAATATTTTGAGTGCTACTCATACTATTGAAATATTATAAAATGTATCAAATATAGCCTTAATATAGCATATATTATGTTCTTATTATAAAATTATCATGATATTTCATGGTAATTAACATGAGATATAAGGCAAGAAGTATAAACCATGAAAGAATCAACCATTCCAATGATAGACTAGTATAAACATTAGTGTAATCTCGTAATGAACTCCAAAGTTGGAACCTTGATATTAGAATAATTATAACTCCCTTGTTATATCAAACACACACACACACACACAGATATATATATATATATATATATATATATATATATATATATATATATATAACACAAGTTGCATGCTAGGTCACTTTGGACATCTCACTAGTTAGTATGAAAATTTATAAGTATGCATAGGGATTTTATTACCTTGTAAGATGGATTAATGTTTTTTTCCATATTGATGGACCCCACATTCCATCACGGAAAGGGTGGAAACTAGTTGAACCTTTAAATCATCCACCTATCCTAAATAATGGAGTGCATTGTTGATAAAGAATGTGCTTTAGTTGTGTTTTTTACCTTAGACATGAATGTTTGAAAATTTCTTCCCCCTGTAGGATTCTTCAGGTCATCGTGTCCTTTTTCGTATTAGCTAAAAAGGTGTATGATTGGTGGTCTCTTAGGTTTGATTCTATTTTTTCAGTTTAAGAGAGGCACCCTCCTTGTGTTGGATTAAGCCATTGGTGACCTAGGCTTATTGACAAGCTTAGGCAACATATGTTAAGGATATGGAGAAATTTTGAAATCCTCCTTCCTTTTGGGAAACCAAGATGTTGCCCCACTAGTCCTTTTCAGAGAAAAGAATGGGAAAGGTGTGGTTTTCATAAGTTTCTACAAGAATGTTTTGTGTGTTGCTCTCGTAAATTATTAGTTAGACCGCTCATGTTGCCTATTTTCTCCTAGCTTGCTTGAGTGTTCCTATGTGTTATAATATTAAGTTTGCATTCGTTTTAAGATTCTTTTGAGCTGGAGATGGCTTGAAATTAAGAAATTTTGTTGTTTATATAGAGTGAATGGTATATTTTTGGTCAATATGATAGTTTGGGCAAGATTTCCTATCACCAAAATGGAAATGTTGTCTAATTGATTAGGTTTTCTAAAATCAAGATTAATGGTTGTATGTTACGATATTTGGGTACAAAATTAAAGTTATGGAAACCTTGTGGTCAAGAGTATGTTTGTGTCACTAGGAAAGGTTAAGTGTGTCCTTCAATTATATAAATTACTTCCAATAAATAATTTGCATCCTTGTAAACGCTTTTGTTAAATTTAGGTGTATTCCTTGTTGTTAAACCTCATCTTATGTGGCCCTAAATTTGTTAGACCTATGAGTAGGTGTGGTTTTTGTGCAAAATGAAGGTCATGATTGGTAGTTGTTAACCTTGTCTAAAATAATGAACATTGAAGTGTAATTCAACCTAAGTGGAAGTCTTATCCTTCCTTTTACCATGTGTTGT
Source organism: Taxus wallichiana var. yunnanensis (assembly GCA_018340775.1). NCBI lineage: Eukaryota > Viridiplantae > Streptophyta > Pinopsida > Cupressales > Taxaceae > Taxus > Taxus wallichiana. The sequence continues at coordinate 576,102,487 of CM031239.1, read as the reverse complement.
ATCCATGTGTGGCTATGTGGACACCTTGTGTACATGAATTTTCCTATTCTTCTTGGACCTTAGTTGTCATTCATTGGGATTCCATTGACAATTTCCTGTTTAAATGTTTTGTGTTGTATCTTGGTTAACCTCATAGAGATTATTCTTAAGGTTTGAATGCTAGCAATCTTGTTTGAAGGAGGTTTAGTATCCATGCCTAATAGTCTCTATTCTCTTTCTACAATAATGTTAGACCAAATTTGGGTTCCGAGGAACATAATTTTATTCCAAGTAAAGTAACCCATGGAAGACATGACTTCTGTTTGTATGGTTGTTTCCCTACCTCTTTCTGCGACTTCAAGGAGGAAGTCGATCTAAGGGGAGGGTGTAATTCCCACGCCTCTTCAAAATTTATCTTGCTATGATTTTTATTATGGACTAGGACATGGACATTATTTTTGTACATTTGATTAACATACATTGATAGATGGACATTATTAGTATGATATGATATATCATATAGATGGTGTGGACTACTAGCATACATTCATATATGATGATCTAGTATGGTTTCATTGTATACTAATGCTTTAGATTTTGGATGATGGTGATTATATTTAGATGTGGAACTAACCTTATGATCTTATTGATGTTATGATTTATCATAATCAAGATGTTGAGTAAATTCAAATAATTGATAGAACTTCCTAATTATAATAATGATGATATAGCTTCGCCTATGATGTTTTCAGATGATATTTCTATGTGTGTTTTATTTATTAATGTATTTGATGTGACCTTAAGATCTAAGGGGTATTCCCGATTGGTCAGAGGAAATTTAAATCACGACAACAAGAATGGGGTTAAGAGATCAACAATGGAGAAATGTTGGGTATTGGCAAGAGGGTAACCTTGGAAACTTCATGTCGTGTGCATTGTTTAGTGTTTTCTTGAGTTGTTAGGGGGTCCCCATAGGGGCATGGCCTCAAAATGTGACCATGGGAGTATATGTGGCCTTTTTCCTTTTCTTATTTTATTTAATTGTTGTGTATGTGATGTCTTCATTTGTAATGTGATCTCACCTTGTATTACTTTTGATAATGTGATTTGTTAATTAATTAATCTTGTGATTAAAGTAATTTTGGGATGTGAATTTTGGGGCATTTATTGGGGTAGATAGTCCTTGGAATATTTTTTATTTGAGTTTGATTTTAATTTATTTTTATGTGTGCACTCAACCCATCCCTCAAATCCCGAAATTTGACTTTGGAGCCAATTTTAGAGGCTTGTGGGACAAGTTAAGCTTGTCCCATGCCTCTTAAAGTCACCCACCAACTATACCTATGATGTGGGGGTTGATTTTAGGCCTCATTATGTGTTTTGGGGAGAAAAGAGGCAATTAATTACACTCTCTTACAATTTATTTTATTAGTGTCCTTTGGAGTATAGAGGAAGTTTTTTTGTATGAAAGGAAATTTTTCATATCGTTACATTACCTATTGATTGGCATTGGTTTTGATGTTTGACCAAGTGAGGTGGAGTGGAGGAGAGGGGATGTGGCATCCTACATGGATCCACCTCACCTCCTACCCTCATTTTTCTATTTATTGATGTTGTGTTGAAGTTTTGGGGTTACTCATTTTCATTTGCACACTTGCTCTTTTGGAATTGGCTTGGATTTCTTACTTGGAGATTTTGGAGGATTGCTTTTGGTGACTTTCTTGATTTTGGGAAGGGATTGAAGATTGTGGAAGCTAAAATGGAAAGGTAAGGTCTATTCCCTTTTTTTTTTCATTTACTTGTTTATGTGTTTTACAAATGAGTGTGTGTATGTGTTTGTGTATGTGGTTTGGTGTAGTATGGCCTTAAGATGTGTGGGAGAAATAAAATGGGACCACTTTGGGAGGGAAAAGGAAATTTTTAGGCATTGTGGAGGGAGCATGAGTAGGGAGTTCCACCTATGGGGAGTGAAAAGGGTAAAATTGCTATACTTTGTGTATTTTGCATTGGGAGGGAAAAGGGATATGTTGAGTAGTTGGATGTGCACATGGAGGTATTTTGGGTGGAACATATAACTCATTTTGGAGGTAAAAATAGGTGGTTCCATTTTTTCTATTCTCCATTGGCTTATATTATAAGTCGATGTGTTAGGACTTGTATTTTTTGCTATTGTGTTTGGTGTTGGAATGCATTGCATGTAATGTGGGCATGAGTGCTGTAATGTTTAAGCCCTTAAGAAGTTGCATTGGTTGCAAAATATTCTCTATTGATTTATTTTGGGGCTTGGGGGCCAATGAGGAGGATGGCTTCTCCTCCTTATTGGAATAATGTTGGGAGGTGAGTGTTTCCTACTCCCCCTTCCTTTTTTATTGATTGGAAGATGAATTTTTTGAAGGACCTCAAGTGAAGCCTTGCATGAAGTCGTTTGTATGAAACCAAGAAAGAGAAAGAATTGTAAAATTTTAGTGTTGTTCCTCCTTACGAGGATTACCTTGAAATTGCATGGTAAATGGCACTCTTATAAATGTATTATACTATGCTTGTTTTGTCAAAGTGAGTTGGAAATATGTATGGTTGAAGGAAGAATTATAATTTTGTAAATTTTTCCATGTTGTTTCCACTTAGAGTGGAATACTTGTACTACTTAAATTTTAAAAGAGAAGTTCTTGTAAAGATTTAATTATTAAACTATGTATTGTTATAAAGGAAAAGAGGCATGCGATGATTGTAACTTGTTTAATATTGTATCTCGCTCAAACTTGTAATTTATATCTAGTGAAAATTTGATTTATCAATGGAAGATATCTTTATTTGGAATGGATTTACAAAGGAATCACTTGAATGTGTATTTTACTGCTGTAGTAGTTCATTTAAATAATTAAATTAAATATAACATACATCCTATTGTCAATGGATTTTGTTCTTACTTCAAACTAGAAGTAATATATATATATATATATATATATATATATATATATATATATATATATATTCTCGTTTGGTTTGTTTAGTCATGCAAAAGAAAGGATGCATTTGTTAATATCATACTTGTTTCCCCTTTCAAAACAATTGCAAGATAGTGAAATTTTAGGACTATGGTCATAGTATACAATGTTACAAATAAAACAATGTGAGCACTTATATATTTTTAGACAAAAAAATCTTATACCTCCTTACTTTTATAACTTGTCAATAAGCCCAACAACCTTGTATATTTAAATATATATAAATTTAAATAAATTATTTATACCAAGTATATTCCTTATTTTAATTAAACAAATGAAATTGAAAAATATTATTAAAATTTAAAAAAGAATATATATATGTATATAGACCAATTTTAAATATTTATATTTTATATTTATAAATATTTATAATTATACAATGGGAGAGGGGGTGGGGCGATGGGGGACCGTTGTCCAACATTCCAAACAAACCAAACCAAACCCATAGACACCGCCATTCTAAACCCATAATGCTACAACCCTACGCAACAAAACAAATTCGATGTTATCTTTTTCTTAATAAACAAGAAAACATATAATAAATAAAATATATTATAAATATATATAGTTGTATATATATTTGTATGTATGTGTCTGTAAATATATATCCATTTGTAAATATCTATGTATTTTTAAATATTGAAAAAGTTATATCTTTAAGTGTAATGTACACACACACACACACACACACACACACACACACACACACACTCACTTATGTGTGAATATATCCCTTGAATATTAAAAAATGGTAATAAATACCCACAATCAGCAATTTGGTTGAATTCTTAAAGAGAAATAAATAAATAAATATAAATTTTAGAAAAATACAAACCTTAAGAGAAAACAAAATGGGAAGGAAAACAAATGGAGGAAAAAGTTCTTCTTGATTCCCAAATCCGAAGTAAAAAGATTGAAATTATTTGCCTATATATCCATCGATGGGTTTACTCCAACCTGCAAAAAAAAAAAAAAAACCCAAATGTGAAAATGAGAGGTTAGGGCAAGCAAAACTGAATAAAAGAAAACTTACAAGGATTTTTAGGGCAACCTAGATCTAAGGGCCCAAATAGAGATAATCCTAGTGTGGAATTTAAATCCTTCACCTTTTTCGCTTATGGGAATTTTGTGAGAATGGGTTTAAAATATAAAGGTATGGGTAATTAGTTAATGGGGCCACCTAATGTGTTAGGAAATGTTGAACCTTACAATCTTTTATTAGGGACAACTAAATACTTAAATGATATTTTACTATAGGGGCTTATTTAAATAAATGATTTTGTACATGGATAAGTAGAGTTTATTTAAAAGGGATTAATCAACCAATTTTAAAATAAGGATTAATGGAACTTGTAGAAGAGGGTTGGATTTGAAACATATTTAGAATTAAATTAATTAAATTTAATAATTAACTTAATACCGATTAACTTGATTCGGTATAGTAAATTGAACGTAATTAAAATGTATTGGCTTGGTAACTTCAAAAAATAATCCCGCAAAATTTTCCCTAATAATTTAATAGACTTAATGTGGTTTTTAAGCGTAGAAATTGTGGGCATTACAACATAAGTGTTGGTCGAGATATTTTTGGTAGTATATTGAATGCCAAAATGGAGGTTATCTCGCAAAAGTTATTTCACGCTATTTTTTGGCAATCTAGAATAAATATGGAACTACATGTAGGTTTGAAATGAAGTGGACACGTGTACACTCTAATGTTAACCAATCAAACAATGAACAATAAGAACGTGATTTTAAGGAAAACATTTTCTTGCGCCGATGGTCTTCGACACTTATTATTAGATGGGTAGGCCCCACTATTTTCTAATTTGGAGGCCCTCGGTAAGGGTTAATAAATTAGTTTCACGGAGAGGTTCCTTTGCATCCATTTCTTGATATCACTATATTCAAACTTCTGTATTTAAGGGTTTATGTCTTTAAACACATTTTGCATATGGGAATAAGTTCATGTAATATAAATTATGCTATGAATTATTTCCATTCATTTGGAAAAGGTTAGGAGGCGTAACTCAATGAGTCACCAACAATGCGGCTGACTTGTCACCTCACCAAATGCTTGCTCAAACACACACTCATCTAGCCTATATGTCGCACCATTTGGACCGACTAACCAAACACCAGTTAGTACTAACTTGTCAAACTATACTTATCTCCCACTAATACCTCCCGCCAAACACCGCCCAACCTAGTCAAAAATCACACCAGACACTATGTGGAAATATCATCCAAGTGATCTCCAACTGATTGCTTTGTTCTTTGTAAACCCACTGATCGACTGTCACATACACAATGTGGGATTTATTCCCAACAAAGTAAAGATAGGTTGATGAGAGGTTAGAGGGCATCGACCCCTAACCCATCCCGTGCAAAAATAAGGCCCGTCGTTAGGCCATATGACTTGTATAAATTTATAAATAGGTAAGTTTTTTTTAAAAAAAATTAAGCAAGATGACTCTGTGTTATCTATAACTAGCTATTTTTCAAGAATTGAAATTTTGAGCAACTAATTAGGGAAGTTTCTAGTCTCGAAGTGAATAGGGTAAGTGTTAAAAATTTAGAGGCTCTTCTTTTGGTGTACTCATTTTCAAAAATTTGAGTCCTCATGTCATTGTTAGGAGGAATTCGTTTCAGTTTTAACAAAGAATGCAGAGGTGTTTTCCTTACGAAGATGGGAACAAGCACGAAGAGCAATTGCTAAATTTTTTCAGAGCTCCTAGGTTGTCATTTTCTTCTGTTCCAAGTTTCAAGATTCATTATTTGGTTTGTTAGATTCTTGAATACACTTGTAAAATAGCTTTAAACGATCGACTCATATGAACCCGCAGACGCAGAAAATTTCATAACCCCATAAACAATTTTGTGTTATGTTTTTTTCTAATCTTTGCATTCAATTTTCAGATTATTTGAATATTTAAAATTATATTTTAATCTAAATGAAATTCTAATCAGTAACGATAATTTTATGGAAAATTGCTAAAATCAAGTACAATGGAAATCAAATGTATTTGAATATACAACTGGAATGAGTGATTATTTAGCAATCAAAATCAGTTTGAAAACACATTGAAATAATTTAGTTGGATTACATTTTAACTTAGTTTCGATTTGATAAAGGTTATAAATTGATAAGTTTAAATGATCTTTTCATAAACATTGAAAAATAGTAGGGGTTCCTACCTATTTACAGATCAAGTTTGGTATTAGAGTGGTTTTTCCTACCTACAAAATTACTATCTAAGAAGAAAGTATGAAATTAGAACATGATGATTTGACAGTTTATTGCTTCAAATTTTGTAGTTGGTTCAATTGTGATTCTATAGGTATAAGTGCGCTATGGGTAATCTGTCAAAAATAGGAAAATATTAATGAGATTTATGTATTCAATTGCCATTTCCAAGAAGACATGATTATCCTAAGATCAATGTACTATTCCTTGGAAGAGGAATGTGAGAAATTGAAAATAGAATTAAAATCCAAGGATGAGCTCTTGGAAAAGTTACAAATTGGTGGTGACATGAAGTGGAAAAACAAATATAGTTTGTAATAAGAACTTCCTCTCCCAAAATTCATAATTCGATTCAAGCAATTTGTAAGTATAACGCTAGTTTTTGAATCTATCCATTTCAAATCACTTGAATGTGATTTTTGTAAGTTTATACAACATACTAAGGTAAAAGGATCAATGTTATTTTTTAAATATGATTTAATAGAAAATTCCTTGGAAAAGAAAGCCAACGAATTGCTAAACCCATTCAGGTAGATGATAGGCCTCACAGTGTAGGTTTGGGATTCTATTTTGGTGGTCAGAATGAAAAAGTTTAATACTCCTAGACAATTGAGACTACAAGGGATAAACCTCCACTGCAAAAAATGATAGGTAATAATCATAACGGGAAAAATTATAAGAGAATTGATTATAAACAACATAAATATTCCCATGTTCCTTTTAATTATGGATTAGATACACAAAATTTGTGGTACATTTATCCATGCAGTTTTTTGGATTGTCTAACCACTATGTAGCTAAGTGTTGGAAAACAAAATCAGTTTTGGTAGAATTTAAAAGAGTGATTTCAAACATAGTTGCAAAAATAAAATTTGGGTAAGTTTCCTAAAAATGGACAAATGATATTGTACCCATTGTAATAGGAAAGGTCATGAGGTTAACATGTGTTGGCAGCTTCATCTAAAACAACAATGGAGAGTTGTTAAAAAGGAAAGCATTGTGAAACCAACAATTTATAAAATAACCCAAGCGAATACACATATATTGACTAAGGAAATTATATCATGTAAAAAGGATAATATGATAAATTTGGTTGGTAAGAAATTCCTTGGTTTCATGTTTGCATAGAAGATATTGTTGATTAAAATAAAGATTTCTTAGCGCATAATTTGTGAAATTAAAGTGAATGTTGAAAGGAAACTTTCCCATATTGGCTTTAAATTTGGGTAATGGTGTCATCTATGGGGAAGAGATGAGAAACATATTTAACATACTTAGATTCTACTTCTCACATTTAAGGTTGACAAATTCAATTTGATTTCGACAAGAAAGTACATAAGTTCAAAGTGGGCATGTTTAGAATGTCTATTTTTGGAAACTTACATTTTAGTTTATTTGTTGTTAATATTATTGTGCAAAAATATCAATGCTTATAAGACCCATTTGGGAACCATTTGTATTGTGATTAATATACAAAATTTATGTGTCCATACAGGATATTTTCCAATGTATTAAGTCCCTTATTTTGGGCATTTATTTGTAACTATCCTATGTGGTTACAATATTAGAGTTTTATAACACTAACAAACTAGTTCGCAAGTTATGTGTAGTGATCTTTTGTAATGGATGCTAGTTTCACCATTTTTGTATGAAGTATTGTACAAATGATTTGTTTCTATCTTACTTGTAGTGTAGAATTTCGTGATAGATATTTCACCAACATTTTCACATGATTCAATTTTGAATCTCTTCTATTTTTTCACGTGCTTAGTCTAGACATACTAGATTGTTTTTGTGATAGTTACAATGATTGAGCATTTCACAAGGTCATGGACACTGGACTATTATTTTCATATATTATATATATATATATATATATATATATATTGATGGAATTGTGTTTACAAAGTGATTGTCATGTCAAAGAGTATCGCTTAGATACTTTCCTTTTTTGGTGAAAAACTGTCTATTTTTAAGATGATTGAATTTTTGTATCAAAATTGTAGTTGCTAGGACTTGATAGTTCTACAAGGATTGATTAGATATTCACCTTTTGTTTACATTTTTGTATTTTTAAAAATGATTTATGTTGCTTGAATAGATTGGAAGAATCACATAATATCATTTCAACAAATTGCCTCTAACTCTTTTGGTGAATAATTTTCTATTTTTAAATATGACTGAGATTTTGTGATAAGTTTTTTAACAATTTGTAGTAATTTTACCCATAGTGCTATTTTTATGGATCCTATACACGTTTGTGATATGCAGTAGATGATTGGAAATATTTGTGGGTGAAAACAATTTTTTTGGAACAAAGGCATTCTCAAAGGGAAAGTGAGATTCATATATCAATTTTGTGGACTTAATTTCCCTAGATCATAAAAATTCATTATAGTATGGAATACTGTGTCGAGATATTTTCAACGGTATATTGAATATCGAAAATGGAGGTTATATGCATAAGTTATTACATGGTGAATGTTTTTGGTAATCTAACAAAAAGATGGGACTATGCGCAGTTTGAAATGATGCGAGACTTGTGCACACTCGCCATGTGCATCAATCAATCATGACAAGTGATGATGTGATATTGAGAAAAAAATATTTTACACTTCCGGTCTTTGACACTCATTATCGATGGGTGGGCCTCACTATTTTTGGCTACGGGCCCTCACCAAGTGATGCACTATTTTTAGTCGAACTTGAACAAGTCATAACTTGTGCTCTAAATGTCCATTTGAGTCTATTTTTTAAACCACTTGTTTTGATTAGATGAATGCATAGGTCAACCTTCCCTACTAGTTGGAGCATGTTTTGACACATTTTTCGTGCACAAAATATGCCATCTAAAGGTGGAAAATTAGGATCTAAGTTTTAATTTGGATTTTTCCTATTTTAGGGCATTAGTAAATTTTAGTTTCTTGAATGCAACGTAGGTTAGAAAGTTATAAATTACTATAATTTAGGCATGTAGAAGATGCATGGGAATTTTTGTTCACATACAAATAAGCATGCGAACTTACAAAGAATAACAAGTTCTAGTAAACTTCTAAAAATAGAAAATTCCACCACCTAGAGTAGATTTAGTCAAAGTTAGTTAGAGTTTACTTAGAAACTCGACTTGAGAGTTATTTTTCTATTTATGAAGCATTGTAATTCATGATTGAATAACAAATAAGAATATTTATTTTCTTTGAGTTCAAAATATTTGCAATGTATTGAGTTTCTATTAAAGTTGGCTACATTATTTGGCATCGAGAAAGTTGGAGTCTTGGTGAAGAAAAAGTATGGCGAGGAAGAGGAAGAGGAAGAGGAAGAGGAAGAAGAAGAGGGGATGTAATTTCCCAAATGAATACAAACATGCAGGATCTGTAGAGGCAAGTTGTTGCACTTGCTGTAACTATAGCCCGTGAGAGAGGAAATCAAGGTGGAGATGACACAAATGAAGATGAAGTTTGTGGAGAGGAGGAAGCACAAGGACCACCCTTAGCTTTTAAAGAAAGGATAATTTGGGAATTAGAAGGGATGAATGATGGGATAAGAGTTGATGTTTGTAATATAGAGGTAGCCTAAAACCAAAGGAGTTGATCGATTGGTTGACTAACATGGGAAAGTTTTTGAGTAGAAGGTTATTGTAAAGAATTAAGGGATAAAATATGTGGAACCACCCATAAAATAATTGCAATATTAGACAATAATATGCAGAAAATATTAAAAATATGAAAATAAAAGTGCAAAATAAAAAAGAACACAACACATAGAAATAATATTTAAGGTGGTTAACACAATTTGGGATACGTCCACCAAGAATCACTTTCATAGATTTTATTACAAGAAACCTCTTCTCTCAATACTATACCTATATTTGTTTGTAGCTATACTAAAAAAATCTACATAATTCACTCTGGAACTCATATATATTTGCAATGTGACATCATCCCCACCATATACATAAAACCACATAAATAGAAACCGCTTAAGAAAATTTATAATAATGTGGCTACCAAAACCATGGGCCAAAAGCGTCCCATAAACCTATGGGTTAAAAATATCGACCATATGAGAAGAGAAGGTTTCCTAATATATCAAGCACATTTTTCAAGGCCAAAAAAATGAACCCCAGTGATAAAGCGTGGATAATGTTTGATACTTATAAGGTATGGTCTTCAAAACTTCCACACATGAAAACAGGATCCACAACATAACAAATGGCTATGTTAGAGGAAATGAAGGTAAAATTTTTATGGACAAAATTAAAAGGTCATGCTATGTTATGGTGGGATCATCTATGAAAAAAGTGATCAAAAAAGGGGAAAGAAAAGATAAGGACCTGAAGTAAGAAAAACACTAAGATAATAGACAAATTTCTCCCTATGGATTATTCACAAACCCTTTTCAAGAGGTTTAAGAATCTCTTATATGTAACTTACAAACCATGCAAGAATACATAGATGAGTTTTAGAAGTTGTCCATTCATGTAGAACATGAAGAAAATGAGGAACAAATGGATGCAAGGTATGCAAATGGATTAAAATATTCTATTCAAGATGGTCTTAACATACACATGATCAAGAGCATGGAGGATTCTTATCAACTATATTTAAATGCCCAAGAAAAACAAAACAAGTCAAAGTTTTAGGAGATTAGTGGGATGAATAGGGTGGCTCATCCTTGTTTTAGGGACAAGATGGTTTTAACCATTGCAAAGGAGAACAAACTTTTATAGTGTAAAAGCAAGATGATATAAGACAAGATCTCCAAAATCAGCAAAGAGGTAGATGATTTCCTATGGGAAGAAGATATGTTGGTCCTAGAGGATGGCAGGCTCCACGAAGACCATCCGTGTGCTACTTGATATGGTGAAGAGGGAATACAAAGATTTGAATTCCCGCATTATTATTCGCATGACAAGAGTCAAGTAGACCATCCAAGAGTAAAAATTGTTCAAGGTGAACAAGAAGAAGATGATCAAGACCTTGAAATTCCACTAGATGTGGGAAAAATATGATGATCAAAAGGATGATGATTACTCTAAGAAAAGAGATCAATGGGGATGCATGACTATGCACAAATATTTTTAGAACAAGCTGCACTTTCAGGAGAAAAATTATATAATAATTTTATATAAGGTAATAGTTGTGAGAACATGGTTTCAATTGAGATGGTTGAGAAACTAGGCCTGTATTGTGAGAACAATCCTAACCATTAACGTATTGCATGGTTTAAGAAGGGTAATGAAATTATCATTGATAATATATGTTTAATAAGTTTTTCTATTGGGATAAGTTATAAGGATGATATTTGGTGTGATTTTATTCCTATGAATGCATGTCATATGCTACTAGAAATACTATGGTAGTTTGATAGAAAAGTTATTCATGACAGGGGAAAGAATATGCATACTTTTGAAAGGATGACAAAAATATAGTTTTACTACCTCTTAAGGAAGAGGGAAAGGCTGAAAATATGTTTTTGCAAAAGAATTTGTGAAGGAGGCAAAGGAAACTATGTTTTGTTACACATTGGTTGCAAATAAGGATGAACCAACAAGTGCACAAATACCGATAAGTGGTAAAATTAATAGAATAAGTTTTTGATGGTATTTGTCAATTTTATGTCGTAGCGGTAAATATTCTCTCCTTTAGATCCACGAGGATTGGAAGGATAATATTTGTCAATGGCAATTGTTATGGAAGGATTTAAACCACTTGTAAATTAATTGACTACTTGAAATGAAAGAAGACTAATTTTCTACTCTATTTGATATTATGTAACGGTAACAAATTACAGCAATGAAGGAAATCAAACAACAAATCCAACCTGGAATTTATAGAACAAAGGAAAATCTAGTTATGTGATGACTTTTCCCTTCATTTTATCCTTTCAGTTCCTCATGTCCATGTGAGTCTATAGGTTGGGAATGCAGTGACAACAATAAAAGGAAAGCGTTGAACCAATATGTAGTTTTAATTGGCAATCTAGAACAATGCAAGTGGAAGAAAGATAACACAATAGAACTATGATTGACTATGCATTTTCCCACAAGAAATAAGGCATCTTAGAAATTGTAAGGGTGGACAAAATAATTCTCCAACCATTTTCTTGAAAACAAGTGATCAATTTATAGAAAGTTAGTTGTAGAGTACACAAGCACACTTGGCAGTAATGGGATGCCAAATCATCACATGAAGAGGCAGTTAACTATGTAATCAACAATCATAAGTGAAAGAGGAGTTAAGCATGAATAAATCAATCCTAAATTTAGGAAATTTGACCAAGAAACATGTCCAAAAACTAAACCGGAGTTGAGTTACACATGTTAAAAGGATGAGTGAAACATTCGAGATATTCTCACAAGACCACTACCCAATGCGAGAGAGGAGATTATAGGATCTTCACCTTTATTCGGCGGTGGTTACAAAACTGGCACCAAGAAAAGCAGGTGGTTTTGACACTATAGGCTACAAACAGGAAAATGAAGTGGGAAGCTGGGATAAAGCATGAAGAGGCTAAGTAGGACATGCTAGGCTACAATTATAAACTACAAGTAGCTTTTAGGAGCTCGAACACCTATCGAAAGGACATGAATGATCATTGGGGATCTTTTTCTAACCATTTTTGACAATGTAGCAGATGCAAAATTGGGTGCGTATAATTACCACACAAAAGATATATCAAACACTATATTGATTTGATCCCATGGTATTCACTCCCAAATCAAATGGTTTACAGAAGATGGGCCTAACATTGCATGCAGAGTTCAATAAACAAGTGATAGTGACAGAGCTTATGAGAAAGGGTGTAGTAAGGGAGAGCATGAGTCCGAGTGCAACTCTAGTTTTATTAACTCTAAACAAGGATGGTATACAGAGAATGTGCACAAATAAAATAAAAATCAATAAAATCACAATGAATTATAGGTTTACTATACCTTGCCTTGATGATATGATGGATTTGCTTACGGGATCTAGGCATTTCACCGATATATGATCTTCCTAATGGTTACCTTCAAATTCATATAAGAGAAGGAGATGAATGAAAATTTGCATTCAAGATAGGGAATGGATTATATGAGTGGCTAGTGATGTCATTAAGGTTATCTACTTAATCTAACACTTTTATGAGGTTCATGAACATTTTGCTATGGGAGTACAACGGTAATTTTGCTATGGTTTATTTTGATGATATCTTGATTTTTAGTAAAACTAAATAAGAACATTTGACGCATGTGAGGGTGATATTTGAAGTGTTAAGGAAAGAGAAGCTCTAAGAAAAATTGAAGAAGTTCAGATTTAGGCAAGAGAGTTTTTTTTTTTGTTTTTATTATTTCAATAGATTGGGTATACATGTACTTAGAAAAGGTAAACACAATTATTGAATGGCCTCCTCGACAGAGTATATCGAGGTATGAAGCTTTCATGGTTTAGGAACATATTAAAGAAAATTTATTAAAAATTTTACCAATATTGTAGCACCTATAATAGATTATAAAAAGGGAAGGGATTTTTTGTGGACAAAGGAAGCCGAGGATAGCTTTCGAGTTCTTGAAGAAGAAGTTGATAAAAGCACCTATTTTGGCACTACCAGATTTTGATAAAGTGTTTGAGTTTGATTGTGATGCCTCACATGTGGGTATAGGTGTTGTCCTAATTCAAGTAGGGAAGCCTATAACCTTCTTTAGTGAGAAATTGAATGAGGCAAAAAAGAACTACTCTACTTATGATTTGGAATTTTATGTAATTGTATAATAAATGAGGCATTAGATGCATTAATTAGTGCCTAAGAAGTTTGTGTTATTTACAGACCACATAGCCCTGAAGTATGTGAATACACAAAAGAATTTTAATAGTACACATGCAAAGTGGGTATTATTTTTGTAGGCTTATACGTTTTCTCGTAAAGCATAATTAAGGAAAGCGAGAATGAAAGTGTGGATGCATTGAGTAGAGTGTGACTCTATTTACAACTATGGAGAATGAGGTGGTTGGTTTTGAAGTAATGAATGATTTGTATTTTTCTGATTTTGATTTTAAAGATATTTTTTTATAAGGTAAAATGGTTTGATTTTTAGGGGACCAAAAAACCGATAATACAAAGGGAAAAAGGATATAACAATGAAGCACAAATAGAGAGGCCTCTACCAGTAGCCATAAAATGACAATAAACCAAAATAAGAAACTACTACATGAGTGGTGAAAATGAATAACAACAAGGCAATCAAGGGAAGCCCAAAAAGATAAAACACATATAACTGGGAAAAAACCGAGAGGGCACAACAAAGAGATAAGCCTTAGGAGCCACCACTAGGGTAACAAGCTATAAATCAAACACTCCGACTATTCAACTTTAGAATTCTTCTATAGGACCTTAGTCCACCTATCCATGGATGGGCCCAAACCAAGGTCCACCAAAATACCGTCATCCTTTCACAACTCTTCAAAATGAGTTTGAAACATACCCACCCTCTACCATCCCATATTATTCCAAAAAGAGAGACCTCTACCCCATTTTGCAAACAACTATCAAGTGTGATTTTAAATATATTATTGAAAGGTTAAGTAGACCATTTTTAGGTGATGCGGGAGCTTTCCAGGACAAGTAAATTTTGTAGGATGGCTATCTATTTAAGGGATGATAACTATGTATTCCAGGTTGGGTCTATGAGTGGTAATATAGTGAAAGAGATACATAAAGAAAGGACTATTTGGTCACTTTGGCAAGGATACAATGATAACCTTGGTAATGAGAAATACTATTGGCCAAAGATGAAAATAAATATCGTAAGATATGTGGAGAGGTGTGGGATTTTTCAAGTCTCGAAAGGTCATACACCAAATACAAGGTTGTATATGCATTTTCTGTTCCCAAAGGGCCATGGACATATTTGAGTATGGATTTAGGTTTAGGATTACCAAAAACACAATGAGGTAATGAATCGATTTTTTGGTTTTTGATAGGTTGTTTAAGATGGTTCATTTTATTACCTCCAAGAAAACTATTGATGTGACAAGATTAGCATATTTGTTATTCAAATAATTTGTTTGCTTGCATGGTGTTCTAAAAGCCATTACTTTAAATAGGGACACAAGTTTCTTAAGTCATTTCGGAGGAATTTATAGAAGAAGTTCGAACTAAACTACAACTCAAGTAGTGTTTATCATCCTCAAAATGATGGGAAAAAAGAGGTGGTAAAAAAGAATTTGGGAAACCTATTAAGGTGCATAGTTGGGGAAAATCCAAAACAATATAACTTAACAGTACTACAATCTAAATTTTCTTATAATATCTCCATAAATAGATCCACATGAAGGTACCCATGTTTTATATTTTGTATGGAAGTAATCCAAAATGGGTGTTAAATTTGGTGCAACTACCAATGGATAATAGATTCAGTGATGATGCAGAAGCATTTTCCAATCATATACGACAACTACATGAAGAAGTGCGTAAGAATTTGCAGACTAGTAATGATTAGTATAAGAAAAATAACAGATGTGCACAAAAGGAGAAAAGTGTTTATAGTGAGTGAGTTTTTATGGCATACCTTTGGAAGGAAAGGTTTCTAAAAGGAAGTTATAACAAGCTAAATTACAAAACGATTGGTCCCTACAAAATCTTGAAGAAGATAAATGATAATGCTTATGAGGTAGAACTGCAAGAATTTTTTTATATCTATCCAGTGTTTAATGTTTTAGAATTATATTATTTTCATGGGGATAGTCAAGGATATTTTATTGAATAAATAGTAGATTGGAAGCAACAGTTTCTAGTGAAAATGAAAGAGGTAGAGGATAAGATTTTGGACAAAAAAATAGTGACCACATGACATGGACATTACAACAGATATTTGGTACATTTGAAAGGATTGGCAAAAAGGAAAACACATGGGTCATAGAGTGGGAGATTAAGAAGCTGGATAAAGATAAATGAATTTTTTTGAAGAAGACAACTTGGAGGAGCTGCATCTTTTTCAAGTAGAGGAGAATGATACACTATTTTTAGTAGGAACTTGAACAGGTCATAACTTGTGCTCCGTGTGTTTTTTCGAGTCCGTTGTTATCAAACCACCTATTTCGATGACATTCGAATGCACCAATTAACTTTCCTAGCTGATTCGAGCATGTTTTGTCACATTTTTGGGCCCAAAATCCACCATCTTAAGGCCAATAATTAGGATCTAAGTTATAATTCAATTTTTTTCTTGCTTTAGGGCAATAGTAAATTTTAGTCTCTTGAATGAAAAGTAGGTTGGAAAGTTAGAAATTCCTCTAATTTAGGCATGTAGAAGTTGCATGGAAATTTCTGTAGCTGCACGAATAAGCATGCGAATCTACTAAGAATAAGAGGTTCTAGTAAAATGCTAAAAATAGTAAATTCCGCCGCCTAGAGTAGATTTAGTCAAAGTTAGTCGAGTTTTCTTGGAAACTTGACTTGGGAGTTATTTTTCTATTTATGATTCATTGTAATTCATGATTGAATAACGAAGAAGAATATTTATTTTCTTGAGTTCAAGATATTTTTAGTGTAATGAGTTTGTGGTAAAGTTGGCTACATTACCAATTTCGACACACTCTTTTGCAGTTGGGGTACCTTTAAATCCATTTCTTCATATCACTATATTTAAACTTTTGTATTTAAGTGTTTATGTCTTTCGTGGCATTGTGCATGTGGGATTAAGTTCTTGTATTGTAAATTATGCCATACATTATTACCATGCATTTGGACCGAGTGAAAAGGATCAACTTTTTCGAGTCACCAACAACTCAACCGACTCCGCCACTTAACTAGCTTCCAACTCAAATGTTCACTCATCCGGCTAACCTTCCACACCGCTCACACCACAACCAACTTGACTCTACTAAGCACTAACTCACCGAGCTAGACTTAGCTCCCAATGGCACATCCTCTACAAAATTTACCTAACATATTCAATGATCACATCAGCCATTACATTGAAAAAGTGACCAAGCCAACTCAAATCAACTTCTTCACAAATATTTAATCCACGTACTAGAAATCATTCGAACAATGTGGGATTTATTCCCAACATATAAAAATGTTGTCGATGGGAGGCTAAAGGGGATCAACCCCTAACCTCTCCCATGAAAAATAAGGCCTACCGATAGGCCATAACCCTTAAACTAATTCATAAATATGCTAAATGTTTTTGTACAAGTTAAGAAAGATGACTATGTATTAAGCATAACAAGGTATTTTAAAAGAATTGAAATTTTGAGATACTTAGGGAAGTTTCAATTCTTGAAGTGAAAAGGAAAATTGTTCATAATTCAGAGATGCTCCTTTTGGTGTACAAATTTTCACAAATTAGAATTCTTATGCCATTAATTTTAATCCTTGTGTGTCAATTTTGACAAGGAACATAGGGAAGATCACCTTCCCAAGACATGAAAAAACTCGAAGAGCAAGTGGTGAGGTTTTTTAGAGATCCCTGTGTTCTCATGGTATTCTAATAAAGGTTTTGATATTCATTATTTCATTTTTAAGACTTTTTAATTTACTTGCAAAACTAGTTTTAAAGAATCGGTTTGTATGAACCCAAGGACACAGAAAATTTCGAACCCACTAAACAATCTTGTGTCATGTTTTTTCTAATCTTTGCATTCAATATTTATATTATTTACAGATATTAACACTTATTTTATTTTGAATGCAATTCTAATCAATAAGGACAATTTAAAAAAATCAAGTATAATGGAAATGAGATTCATTTGAATATATAACTAGAATGAGTGAGTTTTTTTTTTTTTAAAATAGTTTTTAAACACATTCGAATAAATTGTTTTGGGTCATATTTTTAATCAATTTCAATTTCATAACTTGGTTAGAAACTGATAAGTTTAATTGATCTTTTCGTAAACATTCAAAATAATAGGTGATCCTACCTATTTATAGATCAAGGATTATGTATATATAAAGTCTTGACCTAAATGTCTATATGGCTCATTATGTATAACAAACCACACTATATATTTGTTGTATTGAAAACCACTCTTTAAAGAGACCATCCAAACCATATATAGATGGGCGAGTGAGTATATACATACATACATATATATATATATATATATATATATATATATATATATATTCAACATCCACTATACTCTATATACTCTATTAAAGGAAGGAGTTGAGCGTCTAGACTTTACATTACAATATTTTTCTAGGTTAAAAAATTAATATATATTTGAAAACTAATTGTCACACACTAGATAAAATGAAAAATTACCAATAACCTACAAGAATCACCTAATTCTAAATGCAAATCAATAACCATCAAAATTTGACATATATGTAGTTGTTACTTCGTGTCGGCATAGAAGCTTGTTAACACGATGACATCCCTCTCCACCACTAGTTCGAGATTTTGGTGTGACGATAAATTGTACATGGTACGAGAGTAGGTTTGGAGCTTGGAAGAAGGATATATATTTTTTCTTTTCATAAAGAATTGAAAATCGAGCTATTGAAAAGAATGGAATTTTCAGCCTCTACTATTCTCACACCATACAACTATTTTGAATGGAAGCCATAGGTTCTTCTTTAGCTTAGAAGTAGAGGCCTTTATCAGATAGTTATGGATACGGAGGTTGATCCCAATCTTGCAATTGAAAATACCAAATACTTAACCCGCATGGATGAAGCATTTGGTCTGCTATGCTTATCCATCTCTCCAAAATTGTTGTTTCATGTTGAAGCATGTACAACTCCAAACCAAGTTTGGAATGCATTGGAGGGTCTATTTGGAAAGCAAGATGAGATGCGGGGTCATATCCTTGAAAATGAGCTCAACTCATTGGATCCAAGGAATTTTGATAACATTCAAGATTTCTTCACAAAATTCAAGGCCTTATTACTTCAAGTTGAAAGGTTGTGGTATTGACAAATCCAAGGAAGAAGGAAAATTAATCCTTTCTATTCTATCAAATTTGGGTCTAGAATATTCAGTATTTGTCTCTACTTTCCACACAGTTAGGCTCACAACAGGAGAAACTTGGAAAATTCCCACATTGGATACCTTCATTGAGTCTCTAATACATGAGCAGGATAAGCTTATAAAAATGGGCACATTGAAGAATTCCAAATCTCATGCACTTGTTGTGCATGCAAGTGAGAAGAACAATTCCAAATCCAACCAGCAATTCAAAGGCAAAGCGAAGAAGGATTCAGATCTAAGAAAATAAGGCAAGCCCAAACCTCTAGATGGATCTACAGGCTCAAAAGAAAAGGAGAAAAAGGGAAATTCAAAGTGCAGCTATTGCAATTGTGGGTACCATCCAGAATCATCATGCATGAAGAAGACCATTGATCTCATGGTGCAGTCACTTCAGTAGCATAATCTTGGTAGCCTTATCCCAGAGAATGCCAAGAAGAAGCAGGAAGAAAAATCACCAGAAACAAGAGACAATGCTCATGCCTTGATTGCTATTCATTCTTCTTCAAATGCATGGATCATAGACTATGAAGCTTCACAAAGCAAAATAATGCATATTTTTTGGATATCTAGATGGTGTGATGACTTATAGATTGCCAGATATTTCTACGAAAACACTCTTCATTGAGAGGAGTGTCTATTTTGATTAAACTCCCATGCAAGCATCTCAGAGCAACATATCACCACTTCGTGCTACCTACACTTTCTAATCTCAAGGATGATGCATGTAAGCACACTGATCTGATTTTAGATTCATTTGAATCTGAATCAGATTAACATTTTCATGCATGTGCAGACCCAAATCCAAATCCAAATCCTAATTGGGCTTCTAGTGATGATTCAATATCTCCTTTAAGAAGTCAAAGAACAAAGAGCTTGGTTGATATTTATGATGCACCTAATGCATTTTCTGCTACCGATGCCATCATTATACCAATGCATGCCTATGTGATTCAAGCATTTGATCCTCAAACTTATGCAGATGCAAAGAGGGAATCCTCATTAGGAAGCAACCATGGATGAGGAGTACAATTCTCTCATTATGAATCAAACTTGGGACTTGGTTCCACTTCCATCTAATCGCAAGCTTGTAAGGTGTAAGTGGATCTACAAAATAAAGAAAAAAACATATGGTCTAGTGAGCAGATACAAAGCAAGGTTGGTAGCCAAAGGTTTTCAGCAAGTTCATGGCATTGATTATGATGAGACTTTTGCTCCGGTGGCAAAAATGGACTCCATTCGATTGGCTCTTGCCATTGCAGCATCAAGAAGGTGGGAGATTCATCACATGGATGTGAAGAATGCATTTCTTCATGGTGATCTTGAGGAGGAGATCTACATGGAGCAACCACAAGGGTATGTTCAAAATTCCTCATTGGTATGCAAACTCAAGAAGTCCCTATATGGCCTCAAATAGGCACCAAGAGCTTGGTATGCCAAAATGGATTCTTACCTTCTGTCTCAAAATTTCATGCGATGCAAATCTGATCCAAATGTTTATATGTTGAGAACATATGACTCTTTGTTTCTCATAGTACTCTATGTAGATGATCTGCTAATAACAAGTGATTCAGCCACAACCATTGTTGTAACCAAAGCAACTTTGCATGATAGATTTTCCATGATGGATATGGGTCTCCTCAACTTTTTTCTCGGTCTTGAAATCAACCAGAATGAATCAGGTGTCCAAGTTTCTCAATCCAAGTATGTGAGAGATCTCTTGGCTTGATTTCACATGAGTGACTGTAAGTCAACAATCACACCTTTCCTATCAGGGGTAAAGCTTGAGGATGGCTAGGATACACCATTGGTTGATTGCACACTCTACCGTCAACTTGTGGGGAGTCTTTTATATCCGACTAAATATCATCCAGATGTATCATCCAGTAGTGGGTGTTGTTTCAAGATACACGCAGAGACTGGAAATTTGTGAAGCGGATACTTCGCTATGTTTAGGAAACCATCAACTATGGGATTAATTATCTAGTTGTATGTACTTTGGATCTCATTGGCTATACTGATTCTGATTGGGTTGGTGATTATAATGACCCAAAATCACACACACGAACAACACAATGAAATAAAGGATAACTTTTTTTTTTACTTGCTTGACACATAACATGACGCAACATGTCATCACCAAGGATACAACTAACACTGTGAACAACTTCATACAAGGATGGCCATAAAGGTAGCACGGAAACGGTCACACCTATCAAGGACAATTTACTTTTCTTTTTGACAAGACAACATAGAAGTCCAATCATAGAACACACTTACAGTTAGGGCCAACCACAATAAGATATTCTTGAGGGTTATTTATTTTAAAAGGACATCTTGCAATTCTTAGCTTACGTTTTCAAGGAGGCTCAAGATATGATTCGTATAATTCATCTTACCAAGCTAAGTTTATTCCTTTGACCTTTCGAGTAATTATCTTTAAATCTTCTCTATTATGACATTTATTTGCTTAATTCGTTTATCAAGAAAAAGGAGCATTTAAATTCCACAAGGCCTTCTCGCTCACCACTAACACTACTAAGATTCATTCTTGCCCACAAGACAACATGGTTTTAAGTTCAAGCACACTTAAGAGAAGAGATACAAGGTGCCTCTGGAGAAGGGTTAGAGGGAGAAGGTCGAGATGAAACATCCTTAGTACCTCATTAGTTATTGCGGTATTTAATTGAAGCTAGGGCTCTTAACCAGAATTATCAACAACTTAGGCTTCGCTAAAAGTATTTACAAGGAGTAAAAATTTACTTTCCAAATGGCAGTGAGAAAGATGGTGAGGGCTCCACTTTGTTTTCTTTGGCTTATTAAATCTTATCATCTTCAAACAACTATCAGTTCATTTAACCTTAGGGTCATTTTACAAATTTCACCATAAAAGGAATAATGTTCACTAGAGGAGCTAGGGTTATCATGATATAAAGTTTACTTGCAATGGTAGTCTTGCCTTTGATTACTTAAAGAATTTCTTGCTCTCAAGTTGGTGACCCTTATGTTACTTTATTTGAATACAACTTTTAATTTAACTTCCAGAAGTATTAACAATCCCATGTTAGTTTACTTATGACGCTTTATTACTAAGTCATATCAAGGTTTAACTCAAAATTTATTCTCAAGGCAAGGTTGTAGCAACACTCATTTACAAGAACAAAACAAGATTACATCAATTCTTAAAATATTGATACTCCAACAAAGTCACTCAACAACAATAACCAAATTTTCTTATAATTTCAATGATGGTCAAACAATACAAGGTTTCCAAAGTTCAGATGACAAAGTCCACAATACTTTATACTAAGACATTAATCCTCTTTTAAACTTTCCACTAGACGTTAACAAAAGTTGAACAACATAAAAAGGTTTCGAGCAAAGGAACTTCTCAACTGAGGTTGATGACAAAAGTCTACAATTCTATCCCTCATCTACACACAAAATCCATCTGCAGCAAATTTTCTACAAGAGTCAGTTCACGAGAACTGAGCAAGATAAGGCTACACAAAACCACCATAACTATTATCTAACAATATCATGAAAAGAAGCACTTTATTACAAGAATTTGGGTCAGACCTCTAAACACTATCAACACTTCAAGTTATAATAAGTTTCCACCATGCCAAACAAGGAAGAAGACCATGTACTTCCGTCAGGAGTAAAGACAATGAAAATATAACCACCAAAAGAGAAAGGCCCTTGGCCCTATAAGGAGAAATAACCAATCTAACAAAGCAGGATTCCCACCAAGTAAATAATTAAATAACAATCACAAGAGTGCGATTTGATATAAAGTACCAACCATCCAGAATTTTATCATAGGTACCAAATGCATAGGTTATAATATTATATTTCTATAAGAACAAGAGTTGATCGCCCAAAAAAAGGGAACCACGGGTTTCAGAAATTGACACAAAAAGCCATGTATAATTGAGTTTCAGACCGGAAATAAATTAGAGTATACACACAACATAAGTTTCGAGGCGAAAGCAAAGTATATTAGTTTTGACCATTAACTACAAAGATTTTCCAATCATCCAAGAAGGGTCAAAGTCTTACAAGGCTAAGAAAGAACCATGCGAGAGAAGAAGGGGTTCCGTCCAACAAGAGTATACACTAATGTCATCAACAAATTTTTATAACACTAAAGATTTGCAAACCTCCACTACAATACTAATGTTTGGTTAATTTAAAATTAATTACCTATTTCGCAAAACAACCATATTTTAAGTCAAC
This sequence comes from Taxus wallichiana var. yunnanensis, assembly GCA_018340775.1. Taxonomy (NCBI): domain Eukaryota; kingdom Viridiplantae; phylum Streptophyta; class Pinopsida; order Cupressales; family Taxaceae; genus Taxus; species Taxus wallichiana. The sequence continues at coordinate 576,079,059 of CM031239.1, read as the reverse complement.
CCTTGGTAACACCGCAACCGTCACACATAGATACAAACATAATTTTAAGCGACATTATCAAAATAAAACCTTCTCGCTATGAATCCATAAGACTATCAAATGAAAGATGAGTTTTTCAGTAAATATTAATCACATTTAAGGAAATTTCCATCACAAACTATTAAGGTAATTATGTGCATAAAAACCAACCAATATTAATTAATAGCGTTAACATTACAAAGGAGAAAACAATGCAAGTCAGGAAAAATAGAAGAGCGCCATCAACAATAATTCTGAGAGGGGATTAGCCCAAAACTATTCTAGTGTCAACGACGTACTGGATTCACACAATGAAACCTCAAGCTTAGTTGATCCGAAAAGTTAGTTATGGTTCAAGTTGATAGGGAAGGTCAAGGTACTTCTTGAGGATGGCCTTAAAAGCCTAGAAACAAGACGAAAGATAGTATAAGAGTCTAAACACGCGAGACGACAAAACACATTACACACAAACAATTTCATTCTACTAGTTTTAATACCAAAACTCTAAGCTAGCTAGCCCACGCATTGCTCACACAATCCTACAACCTTTCTTTCTCGATGCAAAAAGGTTATCAAAGGGACTTACGAAGGGGCTAACAAAAGACGTCAAAAGACAACTTGGGTGTTAGGGAGGAGCTTCATAGTTATCGTAACTTACTTCCATAATATCGAAAATACTAGTTGATCAATATAATAACTTGCAACTCAATCGCAGAGAAAAATTAATACATAAACAAATAGATGAAGGTCTATCATTCGAGTAAGAGAAACATAACACCTAGAGGAGAAAGCACATGCGTCCTTTCGACCAACATACTGACAACGATAAAAGCAAAAACAAGAAGAGACAAGCAGAAAGGGGAAATCTGCCATCATGATATCCAACCGACAATTCAATGCAAGGAAAACTGGTTCGATTTCACAATAATTCTAAATATAATAGCAGTAGAAAAGTGTAGATATATCTTTCCTATTTCTCCAGCTTCAACAGGTCGTACAGACTCCGCACGGGTCAGCATAAGAACTGTAGGTACTGGAATCTGGGTGCACCAGTTCTAAGCGGTCCACATTCACGATCCGCGAGACCAAGCAATTGAAGAGGATTTTTGTCAAACAGTTCACGAGCATTGTTGTATTCGAAGTGACTCCATGCACTTGTGCTCAACTACTACTTTCCTTGAGCTTTTACTTCTTGTGGGATTCGACAACCAACTCACATACCCTATGCGTGCTACCACAAACACAAGTGATCTACACAAGGCTGGAGGAGATATTTTCAGAGAAGAACCTGTCGCAGTGCCGAATTTGCATTTTGTTGTTGGTTCTTGCTAGACCACTGGACAACATCCATAAGTGCATCCCGTAAGAGACGCACAATTTCAATGTCAGGCAATTTTGACTCTTTGTGGCGTTGTTTCACAGTTTCAATCACTTCATCAATATCAGTATTTTCAGTAATCAGAGTCATTAACACAGCTTTCACTTCCTTCAACTTCACATATTCATCCCGCACGACCCAGAAGGTCAATCATACAAGCATAGTGGTTAGTTGTTACCAGGCTGATGTGTTCTCTTCTCATTACCTCGAAATAATGGCATCCCTCAGCCACTAGTCCTGCATGGCTGCATGCAGACAGGACGCTTAAAAAAAGTGATTCGGTTTGGCTTCATGTCTACCTCTAACATCAATTTAAACTGTTGGAGAGCCTCCTTGCCATTTCCATTGTAAGCATAACCAGCAATCATGGCATTCCATGAGATCAAATCCTTACTGACTATTTTGTCAAAGGCTAGAGCTGCATCATCTACACTCCCACATTTGGCATACATACTGACAAGAGAACTTTCCACACTTGAAACTGATTCATAGCCAATTCCAATGATACGGGCATGGAGCTGTTTTCCCAGTTCTAGCAGTGCTAGGCTGGAACAAGCACTAAGGGTACTTGCAAAGGTGAATCTATTCGGTTTAACATTTGTCCATAGCAATTTCTGGAATAGTTTCAGAGCTTCCTCGCCATAACCATTCTGAACGTATCCCACAATCATGGCAGTCCATGATACAACATCCTTTTCAGACATTCTGTCAAACATTTGATGAGCATTTCCCATGACTCCACATTTGGCGTACATATCTACGACTGCATTCCCAACAATGGAATTTGTATGAAATCCAGCCCTGATAACTTGGGCATGGACCATTTTACCATGTATCAAAGCTGCCAAGCTTCCACAGGCAATCAAAGCGGTCACTAGAACAATGCCATCTTGCTTCATATTTTCGAACTGCATTTTACAAAACAGTTTCAAGGTTTCCTCGGCAAACTGATTTTGCGCATATACTCCCATCATGGTAGTCCACAAGACTGCATCTCGTTCAGGCATTTGTTCAAACACCTGGCGTGCATCACCCAAATTTCCACATTTTGCATATAAATCAATAAGTGCACTTCCAACAAAGACATTAGACTCCAAACCGGTTCTAATAATGTATCCATGCACCTGTATTCCCTGGTTTAAGGCAAAGAGGCTGGCACACGAGCGAAGAATGCTAGGAAATGTTAATTGATCTAGTTTACCGCGCCGACCGTGCCATGTGGGAAAATAATTTCAGGGCTTCCTCCTTTAACCCATGCTGGTCATAGCCTGAAATCAGAACATTCCAAGATACCATGTCTCCTGTAGGCATCTTGTCAAACAGATGGCATGCATCCACAGGATTACCATTTTTGTGAATGAGGCGTTTCAGGGGAATTATATAACCGTTGGAAATGAAATGGGCATAACTTTGTAGAGATTTTGAAGACACACATTCAATCCAAATTGTGTACAATTCCATATTATGCTTGTGTGGTTTGAGAGCTACTTTGAACAATTTTTGAGTTTCATCGTGTCAGCGTTGTCCGATAAGAGGTTTTCCTTGTCTCAGCAAACCATATCAAAGAGCGTTGCACCCAAGGAAAGTGGAGGCAACACGCCTGCTACACTAGCTTGTAGCTTCATCTAGCCATCATGTCAAACCAGACCGCGCCCAATGCATTGAATAACAGAATCAAAAGGAGATCCTGGTGAAGAAAAATGCCTCCACCGACTCCCATCTCCCTCACGCAACGTATAAAAACGTGACAGTCATAATAGTTGGTAGGTTGGGTGGTTGGGAGGAGACCAAGGTGGCAGTGGAGGGCAGGTAGCAGAATGGAATCCGATGTCCAACGGGGCATTACATTCTCCTCCCCTTAAGAAAGCATCGTCCTCGATGCGACATAGCACAACGGAAAAGAAATGGTTCGCAACCAAGAACAGGTACAGGAGAAAGTACACCCTATGGTTTAAAATTTTAGTTGATTAAAGCACGGTCACAAGGTAGCCTTAGGAACATTCGGTAGAAATTTTAACTTTCAAGGTTCTGTGAAGATTGGCAGTTCTTTCTTGTTCATCATTTCATTAGTCTCTTTCCATTATCATTATTTCTAGTTTTAGTTTCTTTTAAAAATTTCATCATTGAAGAGTTTTGGTTTATTCCTTATTGTGGGTGCCCAACATGAACTACTAACACAACACCCTATCAGGTTCACAAGACACTACAGATTCACAAGCACGCAAGTAAATACTTCAAGATTGTATTACACCACAAAAGGTTACACAAATACGGAATAGAATAGGCACACTCCACATAACATAGTACTCGTCACACATCTATGACTGACATATTAAATACTCAAACAAAAGAGTACTACAATCCACCAAACATTCCCTCAATTTGCATCGATGAAAAAAATCACATAACACCAAACAAATGCTACAGGTACATAGTGTCCACAAGGGAATCAATGACATAACCACAACATCACAACACATATCCATCTGACATGAGTAACACATACATCAAAAGACCACTACCAAAACATCACAATAACTCAACATATATCCCAAACATCAACCATACACACAAATATCATAAGCCTCCCTCAAACTCTTATGCCTCCCTCAAACCTCTTATGCCTCCCTCAAGTCTCTTATGCCTCCCTCAAACTCTTATGCCTCCCTCAAATCTCTTATGCCTCCTTCAAACTCTTATGCCTCCCTCAAACTCTTATGCCTCCCTCAAGTCTCTTATGCCTCCCTCAAACTCTTATGCCTCCCTCAAGTCTCTTATGCCTCCCTCAAGTCTCTTATGCCTCCCTCAAGGAGGCCGGTTGACCCTATGGTCCAAGACATATAGAGTTCGAACACTCCTAACCCAAGTGACATAATAACGCGTAGTTCAACAACCCGCTAGTTATATATAACTCCTTAGGGTGTACCCCCATACAATGAAGCGGGTCCATAGGTCCAACCATTTCATGGTGCATCCCATGACCCTATTCCACACATCACGACAATAGAACCAGCACAACAATCCAATCAAAGTGCTAAGTGGCAAAGTACAAGCCTTGGGAAAGGCGGTAAAAATTCCAAATTTAAAAGAAGACCCCAAAATCAAGCAAAATAAATGGCCAAATAGCCATAGTTAGTATCAAAATCCCCTTGTTAGTGCCATAAACCAAGGAAATGCCCAAAATTGTAAAGCATGGCAATCAAGAAAAGCACTTTGGTCCTCACAAAATAAAGTAAAATTTACGAATAAAATCAACTTATAATAATGTCACATTACGATAAGCTGTGTGGCCTTATCTAGCCACCACGAAGGGGTACTTAACGAGTTGCTTAGCTTTTCGGAACATCGAGCCTCGGCTCGTAAAATACATATCAATAATACAACTATCATCACCTCTATCTGAATCATCCCGCCACCACTTTGACAAGTCTAAACATAGTCATAGTTGCACTTAGGTTGCTTACATACAACCACATAGGGAGAGAGGAAAGATTCACATGTTATCTACTAAACCAAGTTTTGGCTCGAGTTATTGACCCATGGTACACCATTCCTCACTCTCAACATACACTTCTACCGATTACCCTCAGGGTCGGTTAGCGTAAGGTTCACAACATAACATACAACAACATCACTAACATAACGGTGGCACACACAACTACCACAACGTCTTACATATGGTACATATACAGGGTAGATCACGATCATACATTCACTGAGTGTAACACATCACTTTACCACTTTCTGCACCCAAAGTGCAATCACCATACGATAGGGTTCATACACTCACCGTATGACCCAAAATCACAACATGAAGCATTACATATTTACACAGTCATACATACGATGAACATAGTACATCTCAACATAACATCCATTGCTACATAACAAGGTGGTACACACATTTCTTCAAAACATGGTAAAAACATCATGATACAACTCATTTCTTTTAACATCAATCTAGTCATACAACACATTGATACACCCACATATCACAATATGCCACAATGCTCTAACACTATGTCATCCACTTTATAATTCTTTTCACATGCCACAAACAGTAATTCACACGTGAACTCTTCATAGAATCCACAAGAAGGAGAGAGAATACTCCCATCCCCAACATATCAACATGATCACAAACACGCACAAGGTGACATACACATCACGTGCGTTCACAATATCACAATTATGACAATAATCACATCACGTTTAAAGCACATTACTCTTCCAATATCTACCACCATCATGCAACATCATCATCATCATGCAGTATCATCATGTAACATCACCATACAACACCAATCCGGCCCATAGGTTCGAGAGCATGAACCTACGCTCTGATACCAAGTGTAACAACCCAAAAATCCACACACGAACAACACAGTGAAATACAGGATAACTTTTTTTTGACTTTCTTGACACATAACATGACGCAACATGTCATCACCAAGGATACAACTAACACTATGAACAACTTGATACAAGGATGGCCATAAAGGCAGCACGAAAACGTTCACACCTATCAAGGACAATTTACTTTTCTTTTTGACAAGACAACATAGAAGTCCAATCACAGAACACACTTACAGTTAGGGCCAACCACAATGAGATATTCTTGAGGGTTATTTATTTTAAAAGGACATCTTGCAATTCTTAGCTTACGTTTTCAAGGAGGCTCAAGATATGATTCGTATAATTCATCTTACCAAGCTAAGTTTATTCCTTTGACACTGAGTAATTATCTTTAAATCTTCTCTATTATGACATTTATTTGCTTAATTCGTTTATCAAGAAAAAGGAGCATTTAAATTCCACAAGGCCTTCTGCTCACCACTAACACTACTAAGATTCGTTCTTGCCCACAAGACAACATGGTTTTAAGTTCAAGCACACTTAAGAGAAGAGATACAAGGTGCCTTGGAGAAGGGTTAGAGGGAGAAGGTCGAGATGAAACATCCTTAGTACCTCATTAGTTATTGCGGTATTTAATTGAAGCTAGGGCTCTTAACCGAGAATTATCAACAACTTTACTTAGGCCCATTAAAAGTATTTACAAGGAGTAAAAATTTACTTTCCAAATGGCGGTGAGAAAGATGGTGAGGTCTCCACTTTGTTTTCCGGCTTATTAAATCTTATCATCTTCAAACAACTATCAGTTCATTTCACCTTAGGGTCATTTTACAAATTTCACCATAGAAGGAATAATGTTCACTAGAGGAGCTAGGGTTATCATGATATAAAGTTTACTTGCTGATGATAGTCTTGCCCTTGGTTACTTAAAGAATTTCTTGCTCTCAAGTTGGTGACCCTTATGTTACTTTATTTGAATACAACTTTTAATTTAACTTCCAGAAGTATTAACAATCCCATGTTAGTTTACTTATGACGCTTTATTACTAAGTCATATCAAGGTTTAACTCAAAATTTATTCTCAAGGAAAGGTTGTAGAAGAACACTCATTTACAAGAACAAAACAAGATTACATCAATTCTTAAAATACTGATACTCCAACAAAGTCACTCAACAACAATAACCAAATTTTCTTATAATTTCAATGATGGTCAAACAATACAAGGTTTCCAAAGTTCAGATGACAAAGTCCACAATACTTTATACTAAGACATTAATCCTCTTTTAAACTTTCCACTAGACGTTAACAAAAGTTGAACAACATAAAAAGGTTTTGAGCAAAGGAACTTCTCAACTGAGGTTGATGACAAAAGTCTACAATTCTATCCCTCATCTACACACAAAATCCATCTGCAGCAAATTTTCTACAAGAGTCAGTTCACGAGAACTGAGCAAGATAAGGCTACACAAAACCACCATAACTATTATCTAACAATATCATGAAAAGAAGCACTTGATTACAAGAATTTGGGTCGGACCTCTAAACATTATCAACACTTCAAGTTATAATAAGTTTCCACCATGCCAAACAAGGAAGAAGACCATGTACTTCCGTCAAGAGTAAAGACAATGAAAATATAACCATCAAAAGAGAAAGGCCCTCGCCCTATAAGGAGAAATAACCAATCTAAAAAAGCAGATTCCCACCAAGTAAATAATTAAATAACAATCACAAGAGTGCGATTTGATATAAAGTACCAACCATCCAGAATTTTATCACAGGTACCAAATGCATAGGTTATAATATTATATTTCTAGAAGAACAAGAGTTGATCGGCCCAAAAAAAAAGGGAACCACGGGTTTCAGAAATTGACACAAAAAGCCATGTATAATTGAGTTTCAGACCGGAAATAAATTAGAGTATACACACAACATAAGTTTCGAGAAGTAAAGCAAAGTATATTAGTTTTGACCATTAACTACAAAGATTTTCCAATCATCCAAGAAGGGTCAAAGTCTTACAGGCTAGTAGCAACCATGCGAGAGAAGAAGGGGGTTCCATCCAACAAGAGTATACAATAATGTCATCAACAAATTTTTATAACACTAAAGATTTGCAAACCTCCACTACAATACTAATGTTTGGTTAATTTAAAATAAATTACCTATTTCCCAAAACAACCATATTTTAAGGCAACCCTTGGTAACACCGTCAACCGTCACACATAGATACAAACATAATTTCTAAGCGACATTATCAAAACAAAACCTTCCGCTATGAATCCATAAGACTATCAAATGAAAGATGAGTTTTTCCCGAAGATTAATCACATTTAAGGAAATTTCCATCACAAACTATTAAGGTAATTACGTGCATAAAAACCAACCAATATTAATTAATAGCGTTAACATTACAAAGGAGAAAACAATGTAAGTCGGAAAAAAGAAGAGCGCCATCAAAAATAATTCGAGAGGGGATTAGCCCAAAACTATTCTAGTGTCAACGATGTAATCGGATTCACACAATGAAACCTCAAGCTTAGTTGATCCGAAAAGTTAGTTATGGTTCAAGTTGGAATAGTTTGAGCTTCCTCGCCATAACCATTTCGAACGTATCCCACAATCATGGCGATCATGATACAACATCCTTTTCGGACATTCGTCAAACATTTGATGAGCATTTCCCATGACTCCACATTTGGCGTACATATCTACGTTGCATTCCCAACAATGGAATTTGTATGAAATCCAGCCACGATAACTTGGGCATGGACCATTTTACCATGTATCAAAGTGCCAAGCTTCCACAAGCAATCAAAGTGGTCACTAGAGCAATGCCATCTTGCTTCATATTTTCGAACTGCATTTTACAAAACAGTTTCAAGGTTTCCTCGGCAAACTGATTTTGCACATATACTCCCATCATGGTAGTCCACAAGACTGCATCTCATTCAGGCATTTGTTCAAACACCTGGCGTGCATCACCCAAATTTCCACATTTTGCATATAAATCAATAAGTGCACTTCCAACAAAGACATTAGACTCCAAACCGGTTCTAATAATGTATCCATGCACCTGTATTCCCTGGTTTAAGGCAAAGAGGCTGGCACACGAGCGAAGAATGCTAGGAAATGTGAATTGATCTGGTTTACCGCTAGACTGTGCCATGTGGGAAAATAATTTCAGGGCTTCCTCCTTTAACCCATGCCGGTCATAGCCTGAAATCAGAACATTCCAAGATACCACGTCTCCTGTAGGCATCTTGTCAAAGCAGATGGCATGCATCCACAGAATTACCATTTTTGTGAAGGAGGCATTTCAGGGGAATTATATAACCGTTGGCAATGAAATGGGCATAACTTTGCAGAGATTTTGAAGGCACGCATTCAATCCAAACTATGTACAATTCCATATTATGCTTGTGTGGTTTGAGAGCTACTTTGAACAATTTTTGAGTTTCATCGTGTCATCGATGTCCGATAAGAGGTTTTTCCTTGTCTCAAAGAAACCATATCAAAGAGCATTACACCCAAGGAAAGTGGAGGTAACACGCCTGCTACACTAGCTTGTAGCTTCATCTAGCCATCATGTCAAACCAGCATCGCGCCTAATGCATTGAATAACGAGAATCAAAAGAAGATCTGGTGAAGAAAAACGCCTCCACCGACTCCCATCTCCCTCACGCAACGTATAAAAACGTGACAGTCATAATAGTTGGCAGGTTGGGTGGTTGGGAGGAGACCAAGGTGGCAGTGGAGGGCAGGTAGCAGAATGGAATCCGATGTCCAACGGGGCATTACGGTGATCACATTGAGCGCAAATCCACTTACGAGATATGTTCTGAGTTTGGGATCGGGCCCTATTTTTGTCAAGCAAGAAGCAATCTGCCATTGCTTTATCATCAATAGAGGCCGAATATAGAGGTGTGGTCAACATTACCATTCAAGCCATTTGGCTGCAAAACTTCCTAACTGAGCTTGGTATCCTCTTTCATCATCCAACTGTCATTTGGTGTGACAATCAAAGTACAATGAAGCTTTGTAGAGATCCCATACAACGACAACAGACCAAACACATCGAGATCCACATGCACTTCATCTATGAATTGATACATGATGGAGTCATCGACTTGCAGTACTATGCCACTTCAGAACAAATTGCTGACATCTTCACAAAGACATTCACTGAGTAGAAGTTTCACATTCTGCGAGATCTTCTTGGGGTGAAGGACACTGCAACACAGTAGCTGTCATGCATGCACAATTCGTGCATTTTTTTAGGGGGTTTTGTTCCCACAAGGTTTTCTCTCTTTCCTCTTTTTGTCTCCTTAGTTAGACTTAAGGGGGTGTTAGTGTTAGTTGTTTCTTCCTCCTTAATCAGTGGTCAATCAACAAACAAGTTTAAGCTAACTCATGCAACAACAGTTTCTCTTTTAAACTAGAGTGTCTATTTTAAGCCATGTAAACTGCAAATTAATTTGTTGTCACCCCTCTTTTAACTGCATTTTTTTATGTGGTTCTTATTAATAATTCATTCTTATGCATTGTAATCAACTCAAATAATAGAAAATTGTTTATGATCATTGCTCTATTCTTTTTGATTTTAAATCTGCATGTTTTTCTTCCTTTTCAAGCTAAATCTAAGCCGACAATGTAAAATTGCAGCTAAACTTGTAAAAGTCAGACTTAACGTGAGCTCGGGCCTACCACGTATACACTAATTAGGTCAACAACATTACGAGGCAATGACATCGGGACTTCCCGAGAGATCACCCATCTCAGTACTACTCTGGGTCGGGCACTCTTAACTGCCTGGCTCTGATACTAGGTAAAATTGCAGCTAAACCTACAAAAGTCAACTTATATCTAAAGCGGACTTTTACGGGTTTAAGCTGCAATTTTACATGGTATTAGAACCAGGTAGTTAAGCGCCCGTCCGAGTAGTATCTTGAGATGGGTTACCTCCCAAGAATTTCCGATGTCATTGCCTCGTAATGTTGTTGGACTAATTGGGTGTGTATGTGGCAGGGCTAGAGTTCACGTGGTCGCATCTAGCTCCATCGTGCGAGGGTGTGTTGGCGTAGTAGCTGGTTAACACGATGAGATCCCTCTCCACCACTAGTTTGAGCTTTTGGTGTGATGGCAAATCATACACTTCGAATATTTTCCTTCTTTGTATATGGTGGCACTTATGTGTATTTCATCTATCTACTTACAATTACTATTATCGTAACATAAAATTGTAAACCTTCAGCTCAAAAACATTTCAAAATTCCAAATAATATATGAAACATGTTGTTATGTTCCTATACGTAGATTCATTCAATTGAATCCAACGGACATTCCTTTTAAGAGGTAGAATTAGTAGCTTCGCTACAGAAATACAATTTTACCAACATCACGCGGATGATAACTACTTGATTTTTTTAGTGAACCGTAAGTAAAAATCCAAAATCCTTGTGAGTGATATAAAGTGAAAGATGAATTGACAATAAATCTGTATGAAATTAGCTACCAAACAAGAAACATTCCATTTAATCCACAATAGAGCAATCTACGGTCAAATTTAGAGTGCAATACAAAACATTTATGATTATGGTTGTTGTTGTGCTGGCGTTGGCAGTGGTGATGGTGACGGCGATGGCTGTGGTCGTCTGAAACAATGCTCACAAACCCAACCAATTACGAAATAGAAAGATGCAACCCCAGCAAGCGGCACCATAAGAACCAGCAATAACACTCCTCTTTTCATTTTGAATCTCCTGCTACAATATTAATGCTGGAGAAAAGGCATCTAATTTTCTTTAAAAAAGAATCCCAACTATCTATGAAAGTGGACAGAATGTACCCTCATTAGCTTCCAAAACAGAATTAAATGTTAGCAATTATAATATTGCTTTGGAAGAGAAGAGATTGCAGGTCTGACCACCACTTCACTCCATATTTTTATATGAGCACATTTCTAACAATGGAGAATAATGGAAACCTGACGATTCGCTTCAGTTGATTAGCATAAGGGATTCCCAATCGTCGGACATAAATAGTTTTCACATTGTAATACTCATATATTGAAAGATTAAAACTGGTTAAGTATCTAATTTTTAAAAATTGATTGCCTTATATTCTTAAAAGAATACGAGTGGAAAATATGGAAGCATTCCCACTTTATTAAAATAAATAGACAATATGTGGAGAGACCCCACTTTCATTACCCGCCGGACGCATCTAATTTCGAATATTCTAAAATACACACATTTAACACGCCACAACTCTCCACGTGCAAAGATTCTGTGAGTAGATAAATACTAACTATGTGGATATAATATTTCATTTAGATGAATCGTGTTTTTTTAAGGTACAGTTGTGCATGCCGAGAGTAGAGGGACTATTTTTGTTTTTTCTTTCTTTTTTCTTTTTTCTTTTCTTTTTCTCTTTTTTCTTTTTTCTTTTTTCTTTTTGGAATGAAAATGATCTTTTTCTTATATTAAATAAAACATGATTTAAGGTTTTTTCAACAAAAAAAAAATAGTATAAGAGCACTCCTCAAAGGCACAAACACACTAGGCCACACCTAAGAAAGCAACAAAACACAATAGGTGATGCCTAGGAATACATCAAAACAAGAGTACCAAAGTCAAGCTATGCAAGCAAAAATACCAACAAAGGGGACTCGTGATCATCAGGCCAACCACAACCAAGAAGGTCCTTACCATTGTCCGGTATATCCCAACTTCGGTGGAAGGGTACTCCTCTTCATTATTAGCCACCACCCACACGGAAGAGATATCAAGATGAATTTGGAGTAACTTGTCCGATAGCGGTGGACGCAGAGGTGGAAGGCTCCAACCATCGTGAGAGTGCGGCTCGGGCGCCACCAACGAGCCCAAGCCGAGATGATGCGCAGGGGGAGCCCAATCGATGGTGAGCTAGTGGAGATAAATTCCTCCATGGTTGATGCATGGAGACTGGCGAGCACGGATGAAAGAGTGACACCGAGAGAGACTCCGACAACCTCTACAAGAATGATCGCCGTGGGGTGGCAATTGCGAAGAAGGTGAAGGTGGTGGCCAGGAACATTACAAAGGGCATCACCCCAATGTCTTAGAAGAATCGAAGGTGTTCCACCTCCAAGAGAACCTTTTTGGCCCCCGAACATGAATCTAGAGAAGGACATTGGAGATAGCCATCAATTTATTATACACGGAGAATTGTTGATTACCTTCAAGACTTAGTTAAGAAAAATGCATTTCGTTCTTTATATAACCAAAAAAATATTTCCCTTTGAAAAATGAAAAATCTAGGAAAACATGTGAGGTAATCTAGGGCTATCTCCTAAAAGAATATGATGCTAGGTGAGACAATCTGACTAGAGGGGGAAGAAAAAATAATGAATCCAATTCCAATTTCAAGCCCACCGGGCTTTGGAACAAAGCTAGAACAAGTGCATTAAGGTTTCCAAGTGGCCACCAAAAGGACACTTGTGACTAGAACACCAATTTGAACCAGCTGGGAGCCAATCGAAAGACCTTGATGTAAAATACACCATAAAAAATGCGTAATTTTAGGCTCCACACAGAAGACCAGATAGTGTTGAATCACCTTCTCAAGAGGAAGGAGAAAAATGAAGCACCCACATAGTGTTGAGTTTTTCAACCATGGAAAAATGTGGTGAGAGCCAACGATATCCCTTACTAACCGAATAATTCCGAAATGGGGTGTCTACGAACTACTTCCGGTTTGTCCACTAGCGACATGAGCAGCACACGAAATCTTGTGCAACATATGACCGGGGAAAGAATTGAGGATTTCGGGTGATACTAACACCATCTTGGGTGGTGACTTTCAGATCAAGCTTTGAACTTAATCCAAGGACACCAAGATTGTGTGTGCTTGCAATATAAATCTTGAATGTCATGAATTTCATGCTTGAAAATCTTGAGCCTTTGGAATTTCAAAGAAATCTATAAGACATTGATCCCGGATTTAAATGAGAAGGGACCACCACAAGGATTTTTCTTTGAAGGAGATGCGATTGTGGAAGCCGATGCCTTCTATTGAAGTCGTAATGTGCAATGTTCCCATCCATTACAAATAATTTTAAGCATGAAGGTGCCCACAACTTCGATAGGAACCAAAACAATGAGAAGATTGGAAAACCTCATACCTTTCGAGGTGGGGTGACCATAAGGGAAGCCCTTCTCAATGCCATGGCGTAGAAACATTTTCCACACTTCTTGACCTTCGATACATTGAATTATCCATTTCACATAGAGTGCTTGCCCTTGTTGCAAGATATCAATAAGACCCATCTTGCAAGATTCACGGGGAAGGCAACAGGTCTCCCATGTAAATCAGTGAAACCCTTTGTAGATGAGGCAATATCCCAAAGAAATTCTTTGAGAAACTTTTCCCATTTAAGACTTGAAGCTTTGGAAGGAACCCAACAAGAAGAGAAGTAGACATGGGTGGCTTTGAGCACTTTAGAGAAAAATTTAAATTTCCCCATTAACAAAAATGGTTCGATAATCTAGTATTCTAATGTTTTTCCCACCTGTTGAACCACATACTACAAAAGCTCTGCAGGAGATTCCTAGAAGGAAAAAGGAATACTAAAAAAATTATATATCTCGCCATGGCGAAGCATTTTCCAATCAAATGAGTCTAGCCAAATAAGGGCAGGGAGGAAATATTGCCTATAGTATTGTGTTTTGTTCCATTGAATGGAAGAATCAAAAGATAAACATAAAATATCCACACAATGCATGAAATTGCAAACATTTTTCTCTTCCTCAATGAGGGTAAGGAAAGAATCATCGGTGAAGTGACCATTGAGAAGTTGAGATCTTCTCGCATAAGGTGGCATAATTCCCCGACAAGCCATTGAGATTTGGCTTGGACAAGAGATACTATGACCCTCGGTTGCGAGAACATAAAGAGTAAGTGTTGATGGGCATCCATTGCGAATAGGACAAAATAGGTTGAAAGGATCATAGCTTTGGCCATTAATGGCGATCTCGGAAGAGGCATTGGAAAAAATCATTTGGTGATTTAATAAAGATAGGGCCAAAGCCAAAGGCTTGAAGCATGAAAAATATAAATGACCATTCAATCATGTCATAATATTTTTCAAAGTCAAGTTTAATGAACATAGCAAACTGGTTGGATCTACAAGCTCATTCCATACCTTCCTAAATAGAAATGATGTTGTCAAATATGTAGCACCCCTGAATGAAGCTAGTTTTTCTCTAGTTGGATTATATTAGGAAGGATATGATGTAACCGAATTTCTAGGGCCTTAGAAATGATCGTGTATGAGACATTAAGCAAGGTAATAGGTCACCAATTGGTAATTTTCTCATGGTCTCCTAGTTTAGGGATGAATTTAATATTCCCTTTATTGATGCATGTGCCCAATGACTAGTTCGAAAGCCTTCAAGATAAACCTGATGGAGGTCTAGGCCAACAGTATCCCAAAGAAAATTATTACCTGATGGAGGTCCAGGCCAACAATATCCCAAAGAAAATTATTAAATTTGCATGGGAATCCATCACATACAAGAGCCTTATCATTAGCCATTTGCATGGGTGCTTCATGAAGGTCATCAATGTGGAGCATGTGGTCGCAAGCCACCTTCTGAGGTGGAAAGATTTTATAAGGCACAACAACAAGACATTGATCAAGATATACTTGTTTTTCATCAAAGTGAGCTTGGGCTTGAAACACCAACCTATAATGCTTGAAAAATATTGAAGCATGAGTGGGAATCAGTAACTTGAGTTTCACCTTTGAGTATTGCATAAATTTGTCAAGAAGGATGCTTGGCTTTGAGGGAAAAATATATTCTTTTGAGACCCATTCCCTTACTTTAAACTAGTGCATACGAGTAAGAATTTGAGCACCCGAGAGCATTATATTTATCCATGATTTGGATTTTCTTGTGAATCTTGTAACGCCCACAAACTACACAAACAAAACTACAACAATAATACCGGATATATATAGACAAACACGCGCGCACACACGCACGCGCACACACACACACACACACACACACACACACACACACACACACACACACACACACACACACACACACACACACACACACACACACACACACACACACACCTACATTGCCCACTACACAACACCACGAGGTTGAAGTAGAGAAAATCAACAATGCAAAAGACACATAAGTCATCGACTCACATAGAAACATGCCAACACCCTATGCATGTCGATGTCACACTTTCCCCAAAGAACAAATGCTATAAAATACCCAACCACAAAAAAGGACTCAAGGATTAGAAAACCCACAACATATCATTACCATGATTACATCTTAGTTACGATTAACATTCCAAGAACATTATTATGCAAGGATAATTTTAGCCTTTTACCACCCTGATTCTTTAATTCATTTTGCATTCAACTTACAGTTCAACCATTTAAGTTGGCTATTTATCTCTTACAACAATCTCCATAACTTACATAATTATTTGGCATATTTCAAATTGCATACAAAGTTCTTAATTCTCTTTTATTATGTTAAGAATATGTTTTTCAAACGTTTATTCAATGATTAAATTTTACCCTTGCTACACAAGTGAATCTGATGTGATGACAAGAAATAAATATTAGGATTTAAGGGGGTTGGATTCAAGATTCCTTTTTCCCATAAACATTCTTATATCATGGTAACTTTATCTCCTTAACATAGTTAACATAGTTCAATAACTTTTTGAATCCATTCAACATTTCCACATCAAGAAATTGTATTTAGATTTATATATATCTTTTATTTTCTCAAATTTTGATCTCACCAAGGGCAATTCATATTCTTTGTAACACATGAAAATGTTTAATTGAGTTATAAGGACTCCAAGAGTGACATTATTCCTAACCTTGAGTATCGTATTACTCTAATATGCTTTACTCTTACATCATAATATGGTCTCAATATTAGCATTTTTTTATAAACGAAGTTATGGAAGTGCATGATTGCAAGCATTAGAAACTACACACGAACCCCAAGTTAACCTCCTAATCAATTGAGGTTTAGTTTAATTCCAATTGCACCTAAGGATCTATGCCTCAACTATATATGAGTTTAAGGTGAGAGGACATATTTATGTTAACCAACCTTCATGAAAGACCAAGGTGTTATTTCGTAAGGAACTAAGGAGACCATTAAGAAGTTTTAAGTCATAGTTCAACATTTTCACAAGCTCCATTGTGCCAAATGGATTTCTCAAGGAATTCATTCGATCATGAAGTTGATTTCTAGATCTAACTTCGCAAGACTTAGTAGTCCACGAGGATCCTAAGGAAGTGTTTATTTTGTTTACACTAGAAATAGCTTGACCATGCCATTACTAACCGTCAGGTTGATGATGATGTCACTAAACATACCGATTATGATGATAACACCACTAGGGGTACACAAATTTTGTACTAGGGTTGACTAATTCGCTTAGATTCCTTTAATGCATTTTCAAGGTAAAGAACAAAACACACCAATTAATTAATCGACTATTACACACTGGAAATGCACTACAAGATATTACATTCAAATTCATTTAACATATCCAAATTTTTCCATATGCAAATCTAAATAAAAATTACCCATGATTAAATGCACATTTTGCAAAGCATTCCTCAAACTAGCATTTCATACATATTACCGAATTTCAATATATAAATTTATTGTAACATAACAATACATAAAATTTTCCTTCTATCAAAGCATACATAAATTCTAACAAAATACAGTGATTCACTCCCACATTATTTCACCATATTACTTGCATCCTGCAAAAACATGTGAGCAAAAAATGAGCAATAAATCATTGGTATGGCATCCACCCTAATCTAGCATAATTAACATTTTTAGTTTCCCATTTACATAATAACTTTAGTAATTTACATTCAAAAGAAGAGGGTTAGAGACACTTATTTATTTCATTTCAGTTCACTTCATTTCCTAACCAAGGAGAGAGAAAGAAATAGGGGAGAGAGAGAAACACTATTTTGACAAAAGTATAATTTTACATAAGAAGTCACACAAAGACGGTTTCAAATAATTATTTACAAGTGTAAACAAGTTTCCACGATGGTTTGGGTAACCCGATATGGGTCCTACAACTTTCTTCTTACGTTTCCCTGCTAGCTGCAAAAATGTTCAAATAATACTCGGAGGCTAAGAAACCACTTTCAAACATTGTCCACTAATGAGAAAACACACCATGGGTAAGTTTCTATGTGTCCTCATATTCACCACGAATTCACAGTACAAACAAATTTCAAAACTAGAAAATAATTTACATTTGGTGGGTTTTCGAGGCCATTGGTCGTAATTGGTCTAGTTGTAAATGATCAAAAGTTAGCTTGAGGGAATAGAAAACCATGTCCAAAACTGAAATTCGATGGATCAATGAGAAATGAGAAACCTCCTATAATTTCCCTATATATGGATAATTCAATAGAGTCAAAGGGACTGAGAACTAGGAAATGGTTTACAAATGACAACAGGTTTTTTGGAACCACCAGACGTAATTGGTCCAGTTTGAACTAGTCAAACTGTGACCTGAGGCCTATAAAATGACTTTACCAAACTATCATGAAATTTTTTTTCCTCAAATTGAAGGTTCTAGGAAATTTTATAGTAAAAATACTAGAGGTTTGCAAAGCTTAATAAGCATTTCTTTGTTCATGTTTTAAATGGCGAGATGATACGAAATCCAAATTTTCAAATTTAGAAGCTTCCTACAGCTGCAAAACGGTGTAACAAGGCTCCTTAAAGGGCGTCAAAATATATCACAAAAGATCATTCGAGGTCAATTCAAGGATTGAAGTGACTCCTCCCATAATAGGGTACACGTAGGAAACTTAACATTTACTTTTTGGAGTTACGAAGGTTATTTTTCACATCTCCAAAAATCATGATTTATCTATTTTAAGAAGGGAGTAGTCAATATATTCATAGGAAACTCAATTTCAACCTATCAATACAAATGGGTAATATATTAAATAGGTTTGGTTGCGACCTTTGTTTGTGATCATCATGAAGTGATGGTTTAAGTCCATTATCTACTAAGGAATATTGGATCCTGTAAGTTACGTTATAACATTTTATTATTTTAAAAGAAGTTTATTTCATACAATCAAATATACAAAAATCCTTTGGTTTAAAATTTTATTTCGTTTGCAAAATAAAAACTAAATAACATAAATTATGAGAGATGGGGAGAGACGAACCATGCCTGGAATTTTTTTTAGCATTCGACGCTTCATAGTTTGGTGAAACACTTGTTAGATGCACTTTGACTCCGGATTCCCATTTCTTTTCAAAACTCCCCTTTGGGTGTGTCTTTCCACCAACACAAACCATGAGATCATGTCTCTTTGAGGCATCTAGTCGAATGGTAGTGAAGTTCCTTACTAAACACCCTTTCCTTGAAGCTCTCATTTTCAGACAAGAACACAGTGTGTTGGCCAAGGATGTTGAGTCTCGCTTTACACCTTCTAATGGCATTTGATTCAAAGTTTTGAAGACCTTTTGAATAGACCCATCTTACACACCATGACCCACATTAAGATATATTAATAAGTTGGGACTAAAAGGAGTGGGAAGAGTCAATTTCTAGTCTTAAAGGTGATCTTGGAGATAAAGTTGGTTGAAGTATGGTAGTCAACACATACACAAAGGTTATTGACAACTCCATTGGTTGTCAAGGGCATGAATTAACAATCCAACTGTAATTTCCAACTTCTCACTATGGCGGAAGAGGATTAATTCCTTTTATCCCTCATCGATTTCCTTACCATTTAAACCCCACCTAACCTGTGCACTTATGCATAGATGTTTGACAGAAGAACATAAGTTGCAACATTTTGACAATCCAGCTCAAAAGAAGAGTTGTTGTAAATTATTGTAACTCTATATTCTTATGTGTTATTCAAGGGTACCAAACAAACACAACCACACAACCACCATAAGTTCGATTGGTGTGTTGATGATAAGTTTAGAGTTTCCTCAAGATAGCCAAAGCAATGCAAGGAATGTCAACCAAGCAGACATAATATTCAATTCTAGGTGGAATGTTATAAACAACACATTGCCATCGAAGTATTTACAACCCTTTTCCACTAAGATTTCCCACTTGCATTTTAAATAAAACAAAAATGAAGCTTACATGGTTATGATGTGTTCTGTTAGACTACATATTCTTGATAATATTTTCGAAGAGTTTACTTTCCTTGTGCAAGTTTCCCCATTTTATGTACATGACTACCGACACACCGATGACTAAAAATTCTAACATAACTCCTTTATCCTTATGCTATGATGGACGCATACCCATTCCAAATCTCAAATTTTGCACAGCAAAAGGGGGTTGCTTGAAGTGGTTGAATATCTTTTCTTTGTGCTTTCCAAAACGCGTTTTCATGAAATTTTCTAAGCCCTTTCAGAAAATGCCATTTTGTGTATATCCTGTAGTAGTTACAGTCCACTGAACCATGTTTTCAGGGACTTAGTCGAACATTACACATTCCAAGTTCTTGCTTCCAAGTTTCCATACACACCTAATAAAACACTTCCAACTACAACATCTGACAAACCCTCTATGTTTTATGATTTGATGGATTTCCATACTCGCTTTAGAGCTCAAGTTTTGGCACAAGATGGGAAAATGCTGGCAAGGATATGTATATGAGAGTGAAAGACATTCACTCTTGCAGCAGAGGTATACATGGGATAGTAAGAAAGACACACTTTCAATGTCATAAAAAAATAACCAACTACTGGTAAATTATTTAATGTTGGCACATGGGTCTCACATGGTTGTGCCTTTGGAGTCTCAAAAAAGTACATGATTTTTTGTTGAGGAAAATAAAAGGTTTAAGATGTCTCATGGAACCCATACCCTGCATGACTCTCCTACCCCCATGTGTACTTTCTACCGAATGCACTCTTCTTTCTTATTATTATTATTTTGGTTTATTTTCGTGCACTACATTTCCCTATCCTTATAATAGCATCATCCTCAATGTGACATAAGGCCAAGTTTAACAGATGGTCCTCACAAGTAAGGAGGATACTATCACAACTGTGTCTCCGAGTGAATGATACATGTAGCAAAGCGTGACTACAAGGGAGAAGGGAGGTTTGACAAGTTCTTAATTTTCTGTGAAGACTCAAAGTTATATTTTTACTTTATCATTTAGTTAGTCTTTTCCTTTACTTTATTTCTTATTCTCAAGCTCTTAATATTTTTGTGGGTTCCCAATAAGAATCGACATCAAGATGTCACATAAAACTCAACACAATAAAAATGACCCATGAGACATCTTTCTACATATTTTCATGGTTGTATCACCTCACAAGGCATTTTATTCCACCATGGAAAGACAAACACATAGTCCACATAACAAATAATTTCCAACAATTATGTCATAGGCCTAGATCCAACACACACAAGTGACTAAAAAACAATGAATCATGATGTTGATACATATACCACTGGTATCACATGACCCAAATACCATGACTATACCCAAACGGATCCAAAACAAGATCTAATAGTAAATATCAACCCAAGGAAACATCAATTCTTAAACATAAAAATGTATACAAGATTCACAAGAGTAAACATAACTCATAAAAACAACTCCACACATCATAAAACATCACAAAAAAATCTCCATATATCTCCCAACGTATCACAAAAGAACCTCACATATCTCCCAAAGCAACAAAAAGCAACTCCATATACTTCCCAAGCATCACAAAAATACATATACCTCCCAAGAATCACAGGACAAATCCATATTCCTCCCAAAGCATCAATCACACCCACACAAATCTCTTATGCCTCCCTCAAGAAAATAAAATAAAGATAAATTTTCCTTTTCACTCCCCAAAAGAGGTTAGTCACCCTATGGCCAAAAACACATAGAGTCCAAATACCTCGAACCCAAGTGACATAATAACTAGTGGTTCAAAAACCCGCTAGTTATCTATAACTCATTGGGGTCTACCCCTATACAATGAAGCGGGTCCATAGGCTCCAAAACTCCATGGTGAATCCCATGACCCTATTCCAACACATTACTACATTAGAACCAACATAACAATCCATTTCAAATGTCAAGTGGAAAAAATCTCAAGCTTTGGGCTACACTATAAAACTTTTAAACTTGATACACAAATTTAAGGCTAAGAAAATCAAATGACTAATTAGCCATAGTTAGTGAAAAAAATTGCATGTTAGTGTAACAACCAAGTAAAATCCCAAAATATAGGAACATGTCAATCAAGAAAATTGTTGGTTCTTTCAAGAAAAGAAAAAAAAATGTTCAATTTAATAATAAAATATGTGTAGAGAAATAGAACATCACAATAACTATGTGGCCTTATATGGCCACCAAAGGGAATCTTGAATGAGTTTTTGGCACTCGTACATTGAGTCTCGGCTCATAAAATAACATATCAAATTATACAACTATCATCATCGTGTCTAAATCATCCATCCACCACTTTCACAAGGCTCAACATAGTCGTAACTACACTTAGGTTAAATCCATATGATAACCATTTAGAGAGAGAGAAATGAGTACAAGTCATCATCTAATGAGCCTAAGGTGTCCAGTGAAACACAATATGCATGACACGTATTGAGCAAGTGCCACACATACCAAAAAAACAAAAGTGGGTTTTTCAGCCTATGTAAGGCTCCACTTCTTATCTCGTACTCAGCTCAAGTTACTGGTCAATGGTACACATTTTACCAATTTCCCTTAGGTTCGGTTAGTGTAGGGTCCACAACATAACACATAACTACATATCGACACAATGGTGATTCACGCACATTCACCATATCATCTTACGCATGGTATATATATAGGGTGTAACAAAATCATTACTTTCACGGATTACAATACATCACATTACCACATACTACACCCAAATTACAATCATTGTACAATATGGATCATATGCTCACCATATTCCCCTAAATCAAGACATGAACCATCACATATTAAACAAACTATACATATGAAGAATACAATTCCTATCATTAAAACATATAGTTAATTACGATTACAACATTGTACGCCCATCTAAAAACAACCACTCAAGACCAAGAACAACCTAGGTTTAGTTAGGAAAAGTTAAGGAATTTTTTTTTTTTAAAGTGTTCCCAAAAAAATTTCTAGAGTCCATTACAACATTATTAAAACATCCAACACAACACAAAGGAGAGAAATTCAACCCTAGCATGGATAGATTATCTTCTTGCGGGCGTGCAGAATAAATTTTCCGGGCATGGAAGAGAGGCCCGAAAGAAACTCTTTTTCTCAATGGGTGTGTAAGACAGTGAGAAAGAGACTCCTTTTTCTCCCGGATGCATAAGACGGGTGTGGAAGAGACTCATTCTCTCCCAAGCACGCAAGACGGGCATGGAAGAGACTCATTTTCTCATGGGCATGCAAAAGACTCATTTTATCATGGGTGCACAAGATGGGCACACAAGAGGCTTTTCCTCTTCTGCGAACTTTAGAAGGCCATAAATTTTGATAGGGAACTTTTTTTTGGAAAACGAGGAATTTTCATAAATATCTCAACGTCCTCTTTGCAGAAAAACCTTAAGAATTTAATTTGGATAAATTTTTAAGGGTCAATTTTGAGAAAACACTCTGCAGGATTATAAAATGAAAACTGGTAACATTTGACTTATAAAATTTTGTTCAATTTGACCTCCTTCCTTTCCCAACATGCCAAACAGACATGGAGGGTTTCTCTTAGAGGAATTTAGGATGGATTGCAAGGGTCAATTGTTAGATTAATGGTCGATTCGAAATTTCTCAATTTTGACAGCAAAACGGCTGCAGTTTTTCCTTTGTTCGATTTGAAAGGATCCTTAACCATTTCTTAAGTGGTTTAGTTATTTTGGTGGTGGCTTAAACATATTAAGTTCAATTCAATATTTCATTTTATTTTTCATTTTTGTAGGGGTCATTCTGTACATTTTTGATAAAAATTTGTAGAGTTTACAATGAAATAAAAATGAATTTTATACATTTCAAAACAGAGATTAATCTATTTCTTTTACCACACTAAAAACATTGAATTCATTCCATGCTAGTTTTAAATAGTTATCTTTCCTTCAATCAAATGTAGAAACAAAAATGCAACATCTACTTTTTACAAATCATACATTTCTTCAAAAATAGAGTAATGTATTTTCTTCATACGTATTCACTTTTTCATCTTTTCAATAGAGATTTCAAAATACATTCAACAATAAAATTTCAATTCCTAATAATACCATTTGAGGAATATAATACAATCTTCTATTAATTCAAAATGATATCCTTACAACATTCTTTTCCATTCCATTCCCAAAAGATAGAATATAAATCTTTCTTTTCTTTTATTCAAAACTAGAATACAGAGCACATCTCTTTCACATTTTGAATTACAACTATCATAGCCAATACAAAACATCTTTCCATCACAAAATATATTACATTGTCATCCACTTCTAGTGGGAAAAAGGTTTTACAAATAGAACTCTCACAAGGGACTATCAAAACTGTCTTTTCCTTGCTCCAGAACAACAATATGTAAAACAATCATTCTCCAATTTTAATCACAACAAAATTATGGGAAAGGAAATGCTCTCCTCCCAACTAATACATTTAATGAAAGGAGAAGCCATCCTACTTCATTGGCCCCGAGCCCCAATCACAATGCAATAAGAAATGTGAATCAACTCATGGCAACAACCGGCTTCCACACACACACATGAAAAACTCATATTTAAAACACAGTCCAAAATAGAATCTAGTTTGCAACCACATTAAGACATAACAAAAAAATTTAGACTTAATCATTAAAGCCAAAGGAGAAAGAAATTATGGGGGTGCTACTTATGCCTCCCAATGGGGAAATTGGGTAACACCACGAGAACAAACTACCAAAATATAACATTTCAAATCTCTAACACGCCCTTATGCCTCCCTCAAGTACCCCTTATTCCTCACATTTCCTTATGCCTCACCAACCTCTTATGCCACCCCATAACGATTAAAGAAAAGAAAGCTATTTCTTTGTAAGGTGGAACCCAAATCCCAACTCCCTCCACACTTATACCTCCCTAAAACACTTATGCCTCCCAAAAATATACCCCATAGTCTTCTCCTACACCATTCCTAGGCCATCTACCCAACAACCCACAAACATGCTAAAACATTCACAACAATAACATTCAACCATTTACATATTCATAAAAGGAAAAGAAGAGCATTTCAAGAGCCAAGATCCTACCTCTCCATAATGGAGTTTGTTCCAAGTTCAAAACAATAAGCTCTTCCAATGCAAGCAATCCAAAAATCAGCCAAGCACAAGTATTCAACAATCTTCAAACTTCTCCAAAGCAAGAGCTCTCCAAACCAAAAGAAGTCACCCAAACATGAAGTCTCCAAAAGTGAAGCAACCCAAAAACAAGCTAAAGAATTCCAATTTATAGAAGAGGGAAGGGAAGAGGATGAGGTGGATCTATGTAGGATGCCACATCACACATCCTCAACCCCAACACCAAAAGTCAACTTCATTCTCCAAAGCATATTAAATAGGTGGGTGAATAATATATGAGATATACTTACGCACTCAAACAAGCCCACACCCCATAAGGACTGAAATTAAAACATGTAAGAAAAGTACAATTACAACATTCAACAAGACTTACAAAAAAACATAAAGAAAGTCTAAATTTAACTCTCCAACCATAGGTAAGGTTGGTATACAAATTTAAGAGGCATGGGACAAGTTTAACTTGTACCACAAGTCTCCAAAATTAGCCTCCAAGGAAAAATTCGAATTTCAAAGAAGATGAAGTGTTTCTTACTCGAGAAAAAATCAACTTACATATCTCTTACACATCACTTACACATTTCTTACAACACTTTAATTCAAGGCCAACAAATCTATTAATTAATTTCTTATGACATATTTTAATTAATTAACTTAACAACATGATTACTCACAATATTAACACACCATTTAATAAATAATGAAGGGGTCAATGCACCACAAAATAAACACATGCAAACATTAACAAAGGAACCAAATAAAAGAAAATACATAAAATACCTTGGTCACATTTAAAGGTGATCCCCCCCATGGGAATCCCTAACACAAACAAACACACACAAACAAATATACAGTTGCCATGGTGACCTTGTTGAATTCATCTAGAATTCCAAAGTGGTTGGTCTCCAATCCCCCGATGTTTGTTGTGATATTTTAAACCTGTAAAATACAAATACCTCCTTGCCTCGTGGCCATATCAGAACATCCAAATGAATATAAATATAATTTCAAGATCATCAATATATATGTGAATCACAATAATCATCAAGACAATCAACAATATCACTTACAATTTCATCAAAAACTATATCATCATCAATTTTAATCCAATTTTCATTTTCTAGGTCTACTCAAAATATCCAATTATCACAAGTCTGAACAACATCTATAATATAACCATGTCAAATAGTATATCAACATCTAAATATAAAATTGTCTCTAATAATCATCATGCATCATATAAGAATCAAAGTCAACAATAATCCATGATCAAACATCTAACATCATACTAAATCAAAACTATAATAATGTCCCTAATATAGTCAACATTTTCATGATCTATCAAAAGGTGTCAAAGGGAAGTGGGCATTACATCTCCCTCCCCTTAGACTTGACTTCCTCCTAGAAGTAAGCTGGACAGATGTGGGAACTAAACTAGTAGTAAAGTAGCATCCTCCCAAGTATTTATAGTCGCATCATATTTATCCCACCTTTGCACTCACTGATCGATCAATCTTCTGCCTCGAATGGCCAGGGTCTTGCAATCTATAATGTGAATGGGTTCCACCATCACCTACCCCTAGTCTTACACCTGCAATGAGGTCCAATCCAGCACATGAGAAGGATCTAGAATATATCTCTTAAGCACTGAAACATGAAACACATCATGTACGCGAGACAAGCTAGGTGGCAACACTAGATAGTAGGCCAAAGGGCCAATATGCTCCAAGATCTCAAAAGGACCACCGAATCTAGGAGCTAACTTAGAATATTTTCCATAACAAATAGGCCGCTTATGTGGCCTGACATGAAGGAACACCTTCATGCTCACATCAAAACTATGATCATTCCTATGTTGATCTCGTATAATTCTTATGCATGTCTGTGCCTCTGTAATATCTATCTGACAAAAGCCACCTGCTGCTCCATATCCTATAACAAAGCTAGTCCAAGAGAAACCATGTCCTCTAACTGGTCTCGGCTAAGAGGAGTCCTACACTCTCTGTCATACAAATCCTGAAAAGGAGCCATGCCTATAGAAATTTGAAAACTATTATTGTAGGAAAACTCCACCAAGTACAGGTACTCCTCCCATCTTGACCGATGATCCATAACATACATCCCGAGCATGTCTTCTAAATTATTTTTCACCTGCTATGTCTATCGATCTATCTCAGGGTGATATGTTATGCTGAATTTGATCCTCGTCCTAAGGGCATGCTGCATGGTAGTCCAAAAATGGGAAGTATAAAAGGGATCGCGGTCACAAATGATATTCCACGGAATCCCATGTAACCTAACGATCTCATCTAGATAAACTTGTGACACCGCACTATCTGTATAAGTTGTCTTTACGAGAGAAAAGTGAGTCACTTTTGTTAATTTATCCACCGTGACCATGGTGGCATCGTGGTGATATCTCAAAATCCCTAGCCCAACAATGAATTCCATGGAAATGGTGTCCCACTTCCACTCTGGTATAGCATGAGGAAAGAGAAGGCCAGCTGGATGCTAATGATTGGCCTTCACTTTTTGGAACTCTAAATGTGACACAAACTGAGCCACGTCTCTACAAAGTCCTCTCCAATGGTACAACTATCTCAAAATAGCGTGCATCTTCTTCACCCCAAGATGGGCTAAATAGGGTGCACGATGTGCCTCTGTCAAGATGTCCTACCTCAATCCTCCATCACTAGGAACATAAATCTGACCTCTGTGCCTAAGAAGTCCATCTATGTCTAATGAGAAACCATCAAACTTCCCCTCAAGGGGTCTTTGGGACTTGATATCTACTCTCACTGTAATGTAGACGTTATTATAGAATCTTGCTCTATAAATCTGTGCCCACTAATGTGGCAATAATCACATGTCTTCATCTATTGAGAGTATCTCGCAACCAAATTCCCCTTCCCCTTCACATGATTTATCTCCATATCATACTCACAAAGAAACTCCATCCAACACAATTAACGAGCGTTAAGATTGGGCTATGTGAAGAGGTGGCGGAGACTCAAGTGATCTTTCCGAGTGTGAATCTCTCGACCAAGAAGAAATTTTCTCCATCAAACCAAAGTGTACACAACTGCGCCGCAAGCTCAAGATCATGATTTGGATAATTGATCTCATAATCCTTGAGTTTTCGAGACT
Source organism: Taxus wallichiana var. yunnanensis (assembly GCA_018340775.1). Classification (NCBI taxonomy): domain Eukaryota; kingdom Viridiplantae; phylum Streptophyta; class Pinopsida; order Cupressales; family Taxaceae; genus Taxus; species Taxus wallichiana. Next base: position 576,050,783 of record CM031239.1, on the reverse strand, counting down.
CAAAAGCCACTACTCTGCCCTCCTTCATCAATACACCTCCAAGTCCTGCCAAAGAAGCATTCCGCATACAAAAACTCACCCTATGGATATGGCACCGTAACAATAGTCTTTGTAGTGAGACATTCCTTTAATGTCTTGAAATTCTTCTCACATGTGTCTAACAAAACAAACTTCTTCCCTTTCCATTGAAGGGAAGTGATGGGGTGCACAATCTGAGAGAAGTCCTAAACAAATCTCATGTAATAACCTGCTAACCCCATGAAGTTGCGCACCTCTGTCACACTAGTGGGTGTTGGCTAATCCATAATAGCTCAAATCTCTAAAGGATTGATAGTGATACCTTCCTCAGAAATGATGTGACCCAAATATTGAACCTCTGTTTGAAAGAATGCACACTTCTCTAAGTTCTTGTAAAGCTGTTGCTCAAAAAGACATGAAAGAACCTGGTGAAGGTGCCCCTCGTGCTCCTCATGCGTACATGAGTAAATCAAAATGTCATCATGGAAGATGAGCATGAAGTGATTAAAGAATGTCCTAAACACTCCATTCATCAAGCTCATGAACACTCTTGGGGCATTCATCAAACCAAAAGGTACCACGGTGAACTCGTAGTGGCCATATCTCGTACGGAAGGTGGTCTTATGAATGTATGCCTCCGCAATCCTTAGCTGATGATAACCTGACTTAAAATCAATCTTAGAGAAAAATGTGGCACCCTTCATTTGATCAAACAAATCATCTATGTGTGGAAGGGGATAATGATTCTTGATCATTACCTTATTTAGTTGGTGGTAATCAATACAAAACCGTAAGGATCTACCCTTTTTCTTCACAAAAATCACCAGTGCACCCCAAGGGGATACACTAGGATGGATTAGGCCTTTCTCGAAAAGGCCCTCTAGCTGGAACTTGAGCTCATAGAGCTCTAATGTGGTCATCTGATAAGGTTCTCGTGAGATAGGATCTACTTACGGAACCAGATCTATACGAAAATCAATCTCACGTGGGGTTGGTAACCTTGTAGCTCCCTGAAATACACAAGAAAACTTTGTCAAATGGGATGGTCATCTAGCGATGGTCTGCTAGACCTATCCTTTGATCGGTCTCTAACTATTACGGTAAACATCTAAAAACCCCATCACACACACTGCTTGAGTTGCATAGTGGAGATGGTGTGAATGGAAATAGGTCTCCTAACCCCTATTATCACTTAATCAACTCCTAGATCATCTGCACAAGATATAGTCTTATGGTAACAATCCATCCATGGCCCTATGTGTAGAAAACCAATCCATACCTAAGATGACTCCATACGATCCCAAAGGAAGAATACGAAGATCCGAGAAAGTGGTGAAAGGTCCCAAATCCACTACACACTCCTTAACTATGGAGTCTATAGATATCTTGGCTCCGAAGCCATCTAAACGTCCCAAGTAAGACCCAACCTATCTGCCACCATCCTTCATCACTTTACTCTAAATGGTGTAATAAAATAATCGAAAGAACCATAATCAAACAAAATAGAGGTAGGAATACCACCAATGCTACCTGTGGTGTCAATCACGGTACTCGATTCTCGACCCTAGAATTTCTTGACCATTGCATAGATCTAATGACTATGCCCCATGTCACCAATGGTAGGCTCTGATATTTGTGTCTTACCCTTTTTAAGAGGTTTTGAGGGAAATATCTCCAAAAATTTCCATCAACACTGCAACCAAAACAACCACCTGATCCTCTCCCATGTGTAGCATCTTCGGCCAGGTACTCGGAGGTATATTGTGTGGATCACGATGATCCGGCTATGGATTGCTAAAGTCTATACTAGCAAGCTCCTACTAGCTTGAGCCCTCTAGCCACCCTATGTTCTAATGGGATCCCTAGGAGGAGGCCCCATACTCGACCTTTGTGTGCATCAAATCTCTGTGGAGGTATATAAGGTGGGCGATACTGTTGCTGCTATTGTTGTAGTCTAAAAGATGACTGTGTTGAACCCTGTCCACCACGAGGAGGAGATACTAAGCCCATTAATCTATTGTCCTACATCTGTTATATACGGCTCCAGATTCAGTCTCTAGTCTGTTGGGTCTTCCCCTAAGTCTCCTCTGCTATAAAGGCCTTCTCAATGGCCTCAGCAAATGTCTGTGGACAATGGATTCATACTACACCTCCAATGTCTAGATTCAGGCCTCGGATGAACCTGTGGATCCGTACCTACTTGTCCTGCATGTAATCAACATACTGGAGTAGATCAAGAAATATGCTCTCATACTCAGCCATTATAAGGGATTTATGTCGGAGGTAATGAAACTCATCCATCCTCTGTTGTATAAACCTCCGTGACAAATATCTACTCCTAAAATGCTCCTCAAAGAGCTCTTAGGTAAGTGTCTCAGAATCCACGTAGAGCTTCGATCCTTCATCCTCCACCAGAAACTTGCTCCTTCTCTTAGTAAATGGATCGCAACACGAGCTTTCATGTTGCTAGAACAAGGGCAGAGCTTGAAGCATCTGCTCAAGCTCACCAACTAGGCCTTTGCTTGAAATCAACGTACATCACCAAAATAATGTGATGGTCATAGCTTTAGGATCTCCCTGATGTGGTCTGAAGCTATAGTCTGATGACCCCTAGGCCTCCCTACATGCTCATCTCTAAGCCTAGGGCTCGAGACCTATCTTTGTGTCCTAAAACCTGGTCTCCCTGTCACCTCTCTACGGTAACTCTGCTTTGTGGTGACTCCACATGGGATTTCTCTCTTCTATGCTCCTTGTTATACCAAGGAGATGCACGAGCCTCAATATATGTCACCCTATCATGTCATTGAACATGCTCCTACACCCATCTGCGTAGAGAGCGGCATCGGCATCCTAAAGTGTCTGTAAAATTTGTGGTAGGATAGCTGCTACAACATGATCTAGTGGTGGAAAGTCTAGGTCTATGTGAAATGACCCCTCATCTTTTTGCACCTCCTACACAGACCAAGGCGAGAGTTAGTTCACTATTTCTTGGTTTTATTCAGTTTTCCATGTTCACTAAAAATGCAATATTAAACAAAGTTGTTCTCTAGATTTGAAAGTGTGTTAGGTTTAATATTTTACTAGGTTTAAAGTTCATGTCTCAAGTCTTCTAGTGTGCCCAAGGGTCCAAGATTTTGAACCCACGGCTCTGATACCAAGTGTAATGCCCATCTAAAAACAACTACTCGAGACCAAGAACAACCTAGGTTTATTTAGGAAAAGTTAAGGAATAGTTTTTTTTAAAGTGTTCCCAATGAAAAACTTAGAGACCATTACAACAGTTATCAAAAATCCCACATAATACTAAGAGAGATAAAGTTATCCATAGTGTTGATAGATTATCTTCTTGCGAAGCGTGCGGAAGAAATTTCCCAGGCGCAAAAATAAACTCTTTTCTCCTCGGGTGAGCAAGACAGCACGGAAGAGACTCCTTTTTCTCCCGGGTGTGTAAGATAGGTGCGAACAAACTTATTATCTCTCGGGTGTGCAAGAAGGGCACGGAAGAAACTAATTTTCTCATGGGTGCGTAAGAGGGGCACAAGAGGCTTTTCCTCTTTTGCAAACTTCAGAAGGCCATAAATTTTGATAGGGAACTATGTTTTTGTAAAACAAGGAATTTTTGGAAAGCTCTTGATGTCATATTTACAAAGAAGCCTTAATAATTTAATTTGGATAAATTTTTATGGTAAACTTTTAGAAAACGCTTTGTAGGCTTATAAAATGAAAATTGGTAACATTTGACTTATTAAATTTTGTTCAATTCGACCTCCTTCCTTTCTCAACATGCCAAATAGACATGGAGGGTTTCTCTTAGAGGAATTTAGGATGGATTGCAAGGGTCAATTGTTATATTGAAGGTCGATTCAAAATTTCTCAATTTTGACAGCAAAATGACTACAATTTTGCCTTTGTTTGATTTGAAAGGATCCTTAACCATTTCTTAAGTGGTTTAGTTTTTTTGGGGGTGCCTTAAACATATTAAGTTTAATTTAATGTTTCATTTTATTGTTCATTGTTGCATGGGTCATTATGTACATTTTTGATAAAATTTTGCAAAGTTCATAGTGAAATAAAAATGAAGTTTATACATTTCAAAATAGAGATTAATCTATTTCTTTTGCCACACTATAAAAACATTGAATTCATTCCATTCTAGCTTTAAATATTTATATTTCCTTCAATCAAATGTATAAACAAGAATGCAACATCTATTTTTTCAAATCATGCATTTCTTCAAAAATAGAGTAATGTATTTTCTTCATACGTATTCACTTTTTCATCTTTCCAACAGAGATTTCAAAATATATTCAACAATCAAATTTCAATTCCTTATAATGTCATTTGAGGAATATGATACAATCTTCTATTAATTCAAAATGACATCCTTACAACATTCTTTTCCATTTCACTCCCAAAAGACAGAATATAAATCTTTCTTTTCTTTTATTCAAAACCATAATACATAGCACGTCTCTTTCACATTTTGAATTACAACTATCATAGCCGATAAAAAAATATTTTCATTAAAAAATATATTACATTGTCATCCACTTCTAGTGGGAAAAAGGTTTACAAATAGAACTCTCTGAGAATTTGATCAAAACTATCTTTTCCCTTGCTCAGTAACAACATGTAAAACCATCATTCTCCAATTTTGATCACAAAAAAGTAGGGGAAAGACACCGATATCCACCCAACCAAGACATCCAATGAAAGGATAATCCATCCTAATTTATTGGGACCCAGTCGCAACCATAATACAATAAGAAATGCGACTCAACTCTTGGAAACAATCGGTTTCCACACACACACACATGCAAAACTCATATTTAAAACACAATCCAAAATAGAATGTAGTTTGCAACCACATTAAGACATAACAAATAAAACTTAGGCTTCATCATGCAAGCCAAAGGAGAAAGAAACTATGGGGATACTAGTTATGCCTCCCAAAGGGAAAATTGGGTATTACCACCGAGAACAAACTGCCCAAAATATAATCTTTCAAATCCATGACATGCCCTTATGCCTCCCCCAAGTACCCCTTATTCCTCACATTTCCTTCTACCCCCTAACCTCTTATGACACCATTTAACCAGTTTAATTAAGTATTTGGTCTCTAATCCCACGATGTTTTTGTGATATTTTAAACCTGTAAAATATAAATACCTCCTTTGGCCTCATGGCCATATCAGAACATCCAAATGAATATAAATATAATTTCAAGATCATTAATATATATGTGAATCACAACAATCATCAAGACAATCAACAATATCACTTACAATTTCATCAACAACTATATCATCATCAATTTTAATCCAATTTTCATTTTCTAGGTCTACTCAAAATATCCAATTATCACAAGTCCAAACAACATCTATAATATAACCATGTCAAACAAGTATATCAACATCAATATATAAAAATGTCTCTAATAATCATCATGCATCATATAAGAATCAAAGTCAACAATAATCCATGATTGAACATCTAACATCATACTAAATCAAAACTATAATAATGTCCCTAATATAGTCAATAGTGTCATGATCAGTATCAAAAGGTGTCAAAGGGAAGTGGGCACTACAAACATGGTGACACACACAATTCATCACAACATGGTAATGACATCATGATACAATCCAATTCACTATACACCAATTATGTCATTCAATACATCAATACACCTTCATACCACATAATGCTAAAATGCTCCAACACTCCACAATCCACAATAACATTTCTTTCACACACAACACGGTGGTACATCACACATGAATTCCTCATTCAATACAAAAAAAGGAAGAAGAAAAATATCATATCTAGTACGTCAACATGGCAACAATTCCACACTAAGTGACATCCACAACATGTGCATTCATAATATCACAATTACAACATTGTTCACATCACACTTATATCACAAGTACTCTTCCGGTCTCCACCACCACCATGCAAAAACCATCACCAATCCAATTTGTTCCAGAGGTTTGAGAGCATAAACCTCCGCTCACGATACCAAATGTAACACTCACAAATACTACAATAATAAATCCCAGATATTTTTTTAACCTCAACACCACAAGGTTCCAAGTATAGAAACTCAACAATGCAAAAGACCACAAGGTTCCAAGTATAGAAACCGAACAATGCAAAAGACACTTACATAAGTCATCAACTCACATAGACACATGAAAACACCCTATACATGTTGATTCCACACTTTCCCAAAGAGCGAATGCTATCAAATACCTAACCACAAGAAAAAGGACTCAAGGATTGGCAAACCCACAACACATCCTTACCATGATTACATCTTAGTTACGATTAACATTTCAAGAACATTTTTGTGCAAGGATAATTTTATCCTTTTTCCACCTACAAATTCTTTAATTCATTTCACATTCAACTTACAATTCAACCATTTAAGTTGGCTATTGATCTCTTACAAGAATCTCCATAACTTACATACTTATTTGGCATATTTAAAATTGCATACAAAGTTCTTATTTCTCTTGTTATTATGTTAAGAATATATTTTTTCAAGCGTTTATTCAATGATTAAATTTTACCCTTTCTACACAAGTGAATCTAACGTGATGACAAGAAATAAATCTTAGGATTTAAGCGGGGTTTGGATTTGAAATGCCTTTTTCCCATAAACATTATTTGATCGTGGTAACTTTATTTCCCTAACATAGTTAACATAGTTCAATAACTTGTTGAATCCATTCAACATTTCTACATAAAGAAATTGTATTTAGATTTATATATATCTTTTATTTTCTCGAATTTGGATCTCACCAACGCCAATTCATATTCTTTGTAACACATTAATTTGTTTAATTGAATTATAATAACTCCAAGAGTGACATTATTCATAACCTCAAATCTCATTTACTCTAACATGCTTTACTCTTACATTGTACTATGGTCTCATTATTAGCATTGTTTTATAATAGAAGGAGTTACGAAAGGATTGGTCAAACATATCAAAGAAGTATATGATTGGAAGCATTAGAGACTTTATATAAACACCATGTTAACCTCCTAATCAATCGAGGTTTAGATTAATTCCAATTACACCTAAGGATCTACACCTCGGCTATATATGAATTTAACGTGAGAGGACATATTTATGTTACACAACCTTCATGAAAGACCAAGGTGTTATGTTCTTAATAACCAAGGTAACACATTTGTTTCGCAAGGAACTAATGAGATCATTAACAATATTTAAGTCATAGTTCAACATTTTCACAAGTTCCATTTGTGTCGACTAGATCCCTCAAGGAATTCATTCGATTATGAAGTTGATTTCTAGATCTAACTTTACAAGACTTAGAAGTCCACTAGGATCATAAGGAAGTTTTTATTTTTCTTACACCAAAAATAGCTTGACCATGTCATTCCTAACTTTCGGGTTGATGAAAATGTCACTAAACACACTGATTATGATGATAACACAATTAGGGGTACACACATTTTGTACTAGGGTTACTAATTCACTTAGATTCCTTTATTGCATTTTCAAGATAAAGAACAAAACATGTCAATTAATTAATTGAATATTGCACTTTGGAAATGCACTACAAGATATTACATTCAAATTTATTTAACATATCCAACTTTTTCCATATGCAAATCTAAATAAAAAAATACCCATGATTAAATCCACATTTCCCAAGGCATTCCTAAAACTAGCATCTCATACATACTACTGAATTTCAATCTATAACTTTCTTTGTAACATAAAAATTTCCTTCTATTAACATACATAAATTCTAAAAAATACAACGATTCACTCCCATGTTGTTTCACCATCTTACTTGCATCCGAAAAAATGTGTGAGCATAAAATCAACGGTAAATCACCGGCATGGCATCCACCCTAATCCAGCATAATTAACATTTTTACTTTCCCATTTACATAATAACATTAATAATTTGCATTCAAAAGAAGATGGTTAGAGACAAGTATTTATTTCATTTCAATCCTCTTCATTTCCTAACCAAGGAGAGAGAGAAACACTATTTTGCCAAAAGTTCAATTTTACACAAGTGACACAGTAAGATTTCAAACCATTATTTACAAGTGTTAACAAGTTTCCACGATGGTTTGGGCAACTCAACATGCATCCTACAACTTTCTTCTTACGTTTCCTTGCTAGCTACAAAAATGTACAAATAATGCTCGAGGCTAATAAACCACTTTCAAACATTGTCCACTAATGATAAAACACACCACAGGTAAGTTTATACCTGTCGTCCTATACACCAAGAATTCACAGGAACTAACGGAATTAGGAACTAGTGAATGGTTTATGATTGGCAACTAGTTTTACGAGGCGGTGGTCATAATTGGCCTAGTTGTAAATAATCAAAAGTTAGCTTGAGGGCTCGAGAAAATCATATCCAAAAGCTGACATTCAATGGATGAAAGAGTAATGAGAAACCTCCTACAAGTTCCCCTATAAATGGAGAATTCATCATAGTCAAAGGGAATGAAAAATAGAAAAAAAAATTCAAAAGGCAACAAGTTTTCCGGAGCCACAAGATGTAATTAGTCCATTTTGACCTAGTCAAACTACAACCTGAGGCCTACAAAATGACTTTGCCAAACTATCAAGAAAAGTGTTTTTCTCAAATTGAAGGTTCTAGGAAATTTTCTAGTAAAAATAATATAGGTTTGCAAAGGTGGATAAGCATTCTATTGTCCAGTTTCAAATGGTGAGATGATACAAAACCCAACTTTTCAAATTTAGTAGCTTCCTACAACGGCAAAATGGTGTAACAAGGCTCCCAAAAGGGCATGAAAATAGATCACACGAGAAGGTCATTCATGGCCGATTCTTGAGAATTGAAGCGAATCCTCTAATAACAGGTACACATAGGAAAATTAACATCTTCTTTATGAAGTTACGAAGGTTATTTTACACATCTCCGAAAATCTTGATTTATCTATTTTAAGAAAGGGAGCATCAACATATTCATAGGGAAAATCAACTTCAACCCGCCAATACAAACATGTAATATAGTGAATAGGTTTGGTTGGGACATTTTCTTGTGATCATCACGAAGTGATGGTTTAAGTCCATTATCTACTAAGAAATATTGAATCTGTAAGTTACGTTATAACATTTTATTGTTTTCAAAGAATTTTATTTCATACAATCTAATATATGAAAATCCTTTGATTAAAAATTTTATTCCATTTACAAAATAAAAATAAATAACATAAATTATGAGAGATTAACCATGGTTGAAAAAAAAATTACCGTTCGCCACTTTAGAGTTTGGTGAAACACTTGCTAGATGCACTTTGACTCAGATTCCCATTTCTTTTCAAAACTCCCCTTTGGGTGCGTCTTTCCACCAACACAAACCACAAGATCATGTCTCTTTGAGGCATCTAGTTGAACAGTAGTGAAGTTCCTTACTAAACACCCTTTCCTTGAAGCTCTCATTTTCAGACAAGAAGAGAGTGTGCTGGCCAAGGATGTTGAGTCTCGCTTTACACCTTCTAATGGAATTTGATTCAAAGTTTTGAAGACCTTTTGAACAGACCCATCTTGCACACCACGACCCACATTAAGATATCTTAATAAGTTGGGACTAAAAGGAGTGGGAAGAGTCAATTTCTAGTCTTAAAGGTGATCTTGGAGATAAATTTGGTTGAAGTATGGTAGTCAACACATACACAGAGGTTATTGACAACTCCATTGGTTGTCCCAGGGCATGACTTAACAATCCAAATGCAATTTCCAACTTCTCACTATGGTGGCAGAGGATTAATTCCTTTTATCCCTCATCAATTTCCTTACCATTCGAACCCCACCTGACCTGTGCACTTATGCATAGATGTTTTGAGAAGAACATAAGTTGCAGCATTTTGAAAATCCAACTCAAAAGAAGAGTTGTTGCAAATTATTGTAACTCTGTATTCTTATGTGCTATTCAAGGGTACCAAAAAAACACAACCACAAAACCACCACATGCTTGATTGTTCTGTTAATGATAAGTTTAGAATTTCCTCAAGATAGCTAGCAACGCAAGGAATGTCAACCAAGCAAACATAATATTCAATTCTAGGTGGAATGCTATAAACAACACATTACCATCGAAGTATTTAAATCCCTTTTCCACTCAGATTTCCCTCTTGCATTTTAAATAAAACAAAAAATGAAGCTTACATGGTCGTGATGTGTTTCACTAAAACACATCTCCTTGATAAGATTTTCTGAACAATTTACTTGCCTTGTGCAAGTTTCCCCATTTTGCGTACATGACTACCAACATACCTACAACTAAAAATTATAACAAAAATCCTTTATCCTTATGCTATGATGGACGCCTACCTGTTCCAAATCTCACATTTTGCATAGGTAGGGGGGTTAATAGAAGTGTTTGAATATCTTTTCTTTGTGCCTGCCAAAAATTGTTTGTGTGAAAGTTTCTGAGCCTTTTTAGCAAATCCCATTTTGTGTATATCCTGCAGTTATTACAGTCCAATGAACCATGTGTTCAGGGACTTATTCGAACATTGCACATGCCAAGTTCTTGCTTCCACATTTGCATACACACCTACTAGAACTCTTCTAGCTACTGATATGTCTGCAAACCCTCTATGTTTTATGTTTTGATGGATGTCTATACTCGCTTAAGAGCTCAAGTTTTGGCATAGGATGGGAAAATGATATCAAGGAGACGTATGGGAGATTGAAAGACACAAAATCCTATAGAGGTATACACGAGATAGTAAGAAAAATACACTATCAATATCATAAACAAAAACACCAACTACTACTAAATTCTTTAATGTGGGAAATGGTTCTCACGTGGTTGTGCCTTTGGAGTCTCAAAAAATGTGCATGTTTTGTTTTCAAGTAAAATTAGAAGTTGAAGATATCTCCTGAAACCCACCCCGCAACTCTACTCCCCCGATGCCCACTTTCCACCTAATGCACTCTTCTTTTTATTATTATTATATTGGTTTTTGTTTTTAATTTTTTTTTTGGTGCAATACAAATCTCTTCCACTTGAAGGTGCAATGATTATGATAAAGGATTTCCTTGAAACACCACCATCACTTAGCTAAGAGAAAAATTTGTAGAATAATTTGAGTGACGTTGAATTTTAGCTAATCTGTCGACCAAAGATTCTTAGGAATCTGGTTGTCTAACCATGATATCCTCCAATCATTAGATCCAACAAACATGCATAGGTGGATGAAATAAGTGACAATGATTTGGTGAGGGGATAGGTTCCACATCTTCTTTATGTGGTTGAGATTGGGCCTATGTTCCATCAAGGCAATACTTGCGATAAAAACCAGCATTTATAAAGAAAGGGGTGCTGTCTTGCCAAGTGACATGAAATATAACCGGGGTATGGTTTGAAAGGACATAACTTACAACTTGTAAAGAATAAATGTTGTCAAATGCAAAAAAATATTTAGTTCATAGTATAGCTCTATTGAGCCATTTGAGCACCTGATCCTCCTCCTTGAAGATTGGACCAATCGACCAATGTTTTAGAGGTCGGAGTGCAAGAGGCATTAAGGTCATAAAACATAAATTTATTGTGCATAAAAAAATGCCTCCCTTTTCTTTAGTTGTCCATCACATAGGCAAGTTCTTGCACTTATCATTGGGTAACTCAACCATATTAAAATCACCACTTATAACCTAGCATGCATCGAAATTGTATTGGCTCTCCACCACCAAAGATTGGCCCTTCTCGGTCACATCGTTAGAGGTGTAAACATTAACAAGACCAAAATGGCTTTCGTCAATATTAAGTTAGACCTATATGTCATGATTTGAAGGTTCAACACCATGATTGTAATGTCCCATGTCCTAAGTACTTTGTCCAAGCTTCACGAGTCACTGTAGCCTTTCTTGACACTACAGCTTATTATTAATAAACAGTAGTGTTCATGGTATACTGTCATATGTTATTGTTTCGTCATCAAAGTGGAACGTGTTTTTTTTTGGGACATTCAATGGTGGAGGCTTTTCTTTACCAATCACCTCACCTAATATTTTTGTGTGCTTGTTTCCATTTACAGCCCATGGAGACATATGTTGATGATGAGGCAAAATTGACATTTCATGGATTAGTGCAGGTTTTACTCACTATAATACTTAATTTGGCATTTTTAAATAGACTGTATTTGTTTATTCTATTTGGCAGTGGCTGAAGCGCATTTTTTCTCCCCGGTTAGCTGGCGGATGGGTGACATTTCTGTCACTTCTTTAATGAACTTAAATTACGGGTGGCGTGAGACAGTGGGAGTCGGTGGAGTCCCATTTTTCTCCACCATGATCTTATTTTGATTCTGTTATTAAATGCGTATGGGTTTCTGCCCGGCTGTAGATGGCTTTCTGTTGCCGTGGATTTTCTTGTCTCTTCCGTTTCTGCTTCAGTTTCTCCTGCTTCAATTTCTCAGTCGCGCAACAACATATTGAGGGGTACGGTGGCGAGGTGCTTCGGCCGTCCCAATTAATGGAGACCGAGGAAGGTCCCCGGGCCAATCTGTAGAGAATGCACGCGTGAAAGGGTTGATCTTCACCTCGAAGCAATCTGGTGTCCCGCCTTGTGGGACTGGCTGAGACAAGTTTGGAGCCATGTCCAGGCCTCGGTGAAGCAGCTGGCCATTAGTTACAGTGATGCACCTGGTGGAGATCCATTGATGATCTCCTCCAACAGAACGGGGCCATTGTTGACGTTGCGCTTCCCAGCCTGTGTTACAGAAAGGCCAAGGGCCTCTTAGCCAGGCGGCAGGCATGTTGCAGAGTAGTAGAAGCCGTTATGAGTGCTTCCAGCAAGCAGGTCATCCAACTATGTTGTTAGCTGCTCAGTATCGACTGCATCCTCAATTCGGGATTTCTCCTTCAAGATATTTTCATCAAAATCGATTAAGTGACAGTGTGAGTGTTACCAGGAGACCCGATGAAATTTATTACAGAGATCCTCTACTGAGACCTTGCTTGTTCCACGATGTTACTCATGGAAGAGGATCTCATAGAGGTGGATCTGTTTCATATCGGAATATTCATGAAGCACAGTTTGCTTTGCAAGAGAGCTTTTAGGAGATCGATGAAGGATAGAGGAATTAAAAAGAAACTTGGTGTAGTTGGATTAAAGGCAATAAAAAGGTGCATGCTTTTTGTGTAGGTGACAGATCACACCCACAGGCACAGGAGATCTATGCAATGTTGGAGAAAATGTTTTGGGAGATGAAGGTAGCAGGATATTTTTTAGATTCAGAACATGTACTGAGAAAACAGTAGTGTCATCAGGAATTCTGGTATTCGTCAACACAGTCCTCTCAGTTCAATCCTTGAAGATCCTTCCAGTCCAATCCTTAAAGGATATTGCCGAATCATTTATGTATATTTTGGGCCTATTCTTTTCTACTTCTTCTGCTAATAATATGCAAGTGAATAGTAGGAGTACCCAACTGCTCAGAAAGGAATATTCTAATTGTAATCCCAAAATATCTTCAAAGACTGCTCCAATTGCCCCTCATAGCCGATGAAATCGGAAAATCCCTCTTGTTGTGCCCTACAAAAACCCTGCAAACATTACCCATGTGGTGGAATGCGTTGTTTGTCTGTGTAAGTTTGAAGAAGGGGATCAGATAAGGGAACTGCCGTGCTCTCTTTTCTTCCACAGAAATTGTCTTGACAAGTGGCTGGATCACCAACAAACAACCTGTCCTCTATGCAGATTCTCCCTCATACCAGAAGAGACTGCTTTTAGGCTGAGGAGAAGAGAGCAGGAACTCACAGAAGAGCTCATGTTCTGGTTCTCCTCCTTCCACGGTCATGGATTTCACAGTATGTGGTGGCTAAGGGCTAATTTGGAGCGGTGTTCGAGAGGATTTTGGATCTACTTCTGAGAAACTCAGGGATGCATGGCAACAATCTTTGGGAAGAGGAGATAGGGTGTCGCCAGAAGATCAGTGAGGGAATGATAATCGGGTGTCAATGCGACCCGACCGAACTATGGGCAGAGATGCACATTGCGGACTATACAATTATTTTTATGAAGACAAGAGCATGGTCGTTAACGAGTTTGGACCTTCAAAAATCTAAGGAGGAGAAGTTGTGCTGGTTGGGTTGCTGTTGCAGGCGCCGTCCATCTTGTTATCGACTGCGGGATCTTAATCAGGCACGATATTCTCTATACCATTGATTATTATGTTGTTATTTAACTGATTCATTAAATAACTCTACTCTTCATATAAATGTCTCGTGTGATGGTATGCTGTTTGGTTTCCACTTCCCTTGCTCATTTGTATTCTTTTTGGCGTTAGAAATGATTCTTATTTGGTCAAGCCTTTATATTGTGTTCTGGGTTTTAATAAATATTAGTTGGGTGAACTTTGTTCTTAAGACTAATAAAACAAAAGAGGTGGGGTTCCTGTAATGGAAATTCCCGAGTTCTTTGTGTTGGTCTCATGATTTGAATGTTTTATCAAACATTGTCGTTGGACTCAACTTTATAGTTCCTGTTTTGTTCTTATTCTTGTTTCGGTTCGAGATCTGTAGTTCTGGTTTATGTAGGGTATTTGCGAATTGGTGATTGAGTACTGCGAGTGCATTGTGTATAGGTGAATGATGCTATTCCTATCTCTATCCTTTTCTTTCAGTTGTTTTAGGTTCTAGTAACCCTTCCCGGTTGGCTTGGTGTGTGCTTAGCTTGACTGATTTTTTTGAATTGAGCCAAGTTGATATTACTTTCAACTAGGTTAGTTGCTTTTGTTATTTGTTTTGAATCGCTCGAAGAAATACTTTTATTCTTCGAGTGTCATGGTTGATCGTCATAATTTGATATCAATTCATGTTCACCGTTTGGAGATTGTTGTCTTTGGAATCACCTTCTCTCCCTTGGTAACTGTTGTATGTTTTGAGGAATGTAGCTGATCCTATGGAATGTCTTCTTTTGATGATACTCACATTTCTTTTGGATAGCTTAAAATGTCAGAGGAAATACTCTTTTCTTACCTTGATTTTGTTTCACACATGTTGGAGGGTACGAGATCTACTTGATCATTAGTGAGGAAGTTTTCAAATCTTAAATCGGGATGTTGGTTTTATGCATAAGAAATTACTCTACGTTTTGCTCTGTAAAGATGCTTAAATTTTATTCTCCTGTGACTTAGAGGTTGGTGTGTTTGGAAACTCATTGGTTGATTTGTTTTTGTGATGATCGTTGTGATACGACCTCCTTGTTGTCATTGTAGTAGAATGGTTATGTATTGACCAGAAAAGTTTAAGTCAACTTGTTGTTGACGACAGGTCCTTTGGAAGCTATGTATCCTGTGTTGTGTTCTTGTGAATGATTGAGTAACCCTCCTGTAAGATTTATAATGGTTATGTTTGGTCTTGCCAAGTTTGTCCTTTTTTAAGACATTCTCTTGATTAGAAGAAAGTTTAATAGAAGGATTGTTAGGATAGGATGTGACCCATACGAGGTCATTTGTGCGTTTCATCCCTTTTCTTCCCAATCTATTTATTCTGCACTGACATAAAATTAACTGTTATAGGCACATCATCTTAATATTAATAAGTCATGTTGGTTTAGATATTCTCATGTCGATGGATTGTTTGGGATCTTCCAGTGGCATAGTGAATCCTTGGCTTGGTGAACTAACTTAAAAAAATAGGGACAAATCACGTTTGAAATTAATTCTCTTCTTGTAATTGTTTTTGTTTGAAATGTTATCTTGTTAAAATGACGGTCATTATTGTGATATGGGTGAAATTCACTATGATGTTTATTAAGCGCTGCTATGAGAAAATGATAATTAACTAGAGTTAGTGCCGTCCCTTTTATTTAGACATTTTATGATTTTGGACAACTCTTTAATTGCTCTTGTTTAGACTCTTGGATTATTGTTTTCTTCATCAACGGTGCTTTTTTCCTTGAAACAGTTAGATAACAACATATTGTCTTAATGTTATAGCTTTTATCATGCTCGATTCTTTGCGAACTGACATGTGCTAACAAATGGGAAGATTTCTGAGTAGAAAAAAAAAAAAAAAAAAGAGAGAAAAAGAAACACGTGTAGAAAGTGGATTCCAGCCTTCTTAGGAACTCTTTGTTATACGAATGTTTTTCTTTTGCTTTAAAACATTGGTATGGAAATTGTGGAGACTATTTAGAATGCATTGCATTATAATTTTGTATTGTTCTCATGAAGGTTGTTATCGTTTGAAAGTCAATTTGAGAAATATTATTGTCAATAAGATTAAATGAACTTGTTTTGACATGCGTATCCTTTGTTGAATTTTCACTTTTCAGAATATGATTTATCCTTGAATTGTCAACCTAATTATAATTATCTAAACTTGAATCAACTTACATCACTTTGGTTACCTTTGGTCATGTGTCGTTTGGTAGAGGACTATGTTTTGAACCTAGCAAAAAGAAAACAAGAGAAACAAATATACCTTGTGATCCCACGTAAACTAATCAACAATCTCTTATTGTGGTGAGTCCTTAGAACGGTCTTAAGGTGAAATCAATGATTAAATCTTGGAAGATAATAAAATTATAATAAATAGAAGGAACTTGATTAAGAAACTCTTCGATCTATCTTACCCGTTGAAAATGTAAACAGTATACTTATGTCTATCTCTTCAAGTGAAGCCCAAGTGAAACCTTTAATAATTCTGGTTAGACTCTTGACCCCAATGAAATCTTATTAACAACTAATAAGATCTTAATGATGAATCCAAGATTTAGACAGTCATGTACTGGAATAAAATAAAATAAAATAAAATTGACCGCTTGAAAAGATAAAACATATATGTTCAAAAGCACAACGTCGAAAACAAATTGATGAAGTTAAGAGCCTTGAGAAATTAACTGCCTCCTCACAAATGAATAAGTTAATCAAGTAAAGGAAGTAACCTCTTACCATACAATAATTGGTTCACACTGTATATTAACATTAACAAGGTAGGGAAAATTCTTCAAAGGCGACATGAACTTCAGATTCTCCTATCATGATTTCTCTCGGGAAAAGTAAAGAATGTAAAAGAACTTACAACTAAAACATGATTCTAAAGAAACCTTCGTGGGAAAACCTTGTTGTAAAATTGCATACTTTAGATGAAACATTGTGTCCTAAGTGTGTGGCACCTCATGTTTATCCGTAACCAAAGTGTGGGTCCGTGTTGTGGAAAGCATGTCTTTAGTTGATTGTATTCCCTAGAGAACTTGTGTAGTGTCGTATTATCTTCAAGCAAGTCAAAAAAAAAAATCCTGTCTTTTACTGTGTTGTTCGTGTGTGTGATTTTTGGGTTATACAATGATCCATTAGAAAGGGCCAACATTTAGGAGCAAAAATGGAAAACAAACCCCACGTCCTCCATCATTCTAGCTTGAGGATCTAGAATTTGAAAAGGGAATGATTTAATAATTTTAGAAGTGTAGATTTTCTAGTGTAGAAATAGTATTGACACGACTAGTATTGCTTTATTTGGTGTTTGAAGGATATAATGGGGTTGCATCGACTTGGTAAGTATTGTATTAGTTAAGATTTTCTAATTTCTTGTGAACAATGTAGAGATATACAAATATCGATTATTGTAATTTGGTTTTGTATATCACACACAAAGATATCTATAGAAAAAGAATCTTAATCGATGTTTTAGAAATTTATTGAGATGTTTGATTGAATGTGGTTTACCATTATGGTGCATATTAAATTTATGTATCATTAATAAATAAATTGTTAGATATGTGATGTAAAGCTTAAATGATGGATCTCACGAGCAAGAATGGTTTAAGTCACTTCCCAAAGGGGGATGTGGCTGTTCTTTTCCCCTAAATATTATCACAAGGGGGTCTAAGGGTTTGGTGACATACTATGGATTCCCCCATAGGGGTTTGGAGTACCCACCCTTGAAGAAAAAATTAAGGACTATATCCCTTGTTGGTAGAAAGATGAATTCAACTAAATTCTATTGTTATGAAGAAAAATCCTAATGGCATTTTTTCACTCTAATTTTAGGAGGAGGATTCCCAATTTTAATTTACAAATTACGTGTATTTATCTTTATGAAGAGCTAAAGTATCTCATAACAAGTTCACATGTAATATCTTCATCTGAATTAATAAAAGTTTGACATAACGCACCATTGATGTTTCCCTAAGCACTCAACCAAGGTTTTACAATGTAAATCAATTTTTGTCTCTCGCATGTTTGGTAATTAATAAACTATTTTTATCTTTTTTTCTAATTTTTTTGGTATTTTTATTCAACTT
Source organism: Taxus wallichiana var. yunnanensis (assembly GCA_018340775.1). Classification (NCBI taxonomy): domain Eukaryota; kingdom Viridiplantae; phylum Streptophyta; class Pinopsida; order Cupressales; family Taxaceae; genus Taxus; species Taxus wallichiana. Next base: position 576,032,478 of record CM031239.1, on the reverse strand, counting down.
TACGCTTATTTGATCTTTGTAAAGTTTGTGTTTTGCTAACAAGTGGTATCATTTATACAATTTTTTATATTTGCAGCAATTGTTTTATGTTTGGTATTCTTTATTACATCAAATCTATAAAATTTCAATTAGAAATCTTGAGGTGGAGAAGTTTAACAAAAAGAACAACATTGATTTTTCAAAACTCAAAATACGTGATATAACGTGTGCAACATGGGCTGCATAAAGCTCTGGATTGAAAGGTAAAGAAACCTATACGAGATAGAAGATGATGACTGGGATGAGATGGATACAAAATATCTCAGTTCAATATGGTTAATTTTAATAGATTCTAAAGGTACTCTTCAACATATCTATAGAAATTACATCAAAAAGCTTATGGACTAGTTTAAAAATTCTTTACATGATGAAATCTATACAAAATCATATGTAACACCTCATTATTATGCTTCATCAAACATAGGGATTTTTTTATTTACCCACTTAATTATCTTGAATCCTTCAATGATTTGAACATGCAGCGATTAAAATATAGCATTGGTTAATTTTCCAATTCCAATAAGACAATCTATGATAATCATGTGCAACTACAAGGGTTTGCAGATCTTAATTGATCCCCCTTAAACACTCATTATGAGCCAATATACCAATTATATCATTTGGTTAAACATTTTTAAAGGTATATAGAACTATTTATATCTTCTTAGTGTCATGCGTCTCGGGAAAAACAAAATTTATAAGAAAAATGGTGATCGAACAATGAAATCGGTCATTTGTAATACTATGACCATACAAAATTTAAAAGAAAAAATAGTGATTAGATAATGAAATTGGTCATTTGTAATACTATGGCCATAGTTTAGGGCATCATGTTAGCTATCTTAATTTCTTGATTGCACACAAGCCACATAAAACACCGTGCCTACATTCACTACACAATTTTCTCTTTCATAGTATCCATATTATTTTCCATTATTAAGTTATTAAATACATAGTTAAATGTTGAGGATAAGAAAGGTACACTTAATTTATTACGATTCTTTTGTTAATGATCAAATAAAACAACGAGATATATTTTATTGTGAATATCTCTTCGCATTATCAAAACATTGTGTTATTGATATCATTTATATGATTAATCACTATCATATGATTGATCGGTGATCGATTATGAATAATCATAAAACATATAATTGATGAGTAAATACATATATATTAAACATAGTTAAATGTGTCATACATTAAGTATATTGCATAATAATATTGACTTTGTTACAACTTAATCCTTGAGGGGTAAGTTTTCTACTAGTAAGAAGCAATTTTTAACTCTCCCTCAATTTATTTAAATAAGTTGAATTATCTAGGTAACATATATAAGTTCATTATTTATCACCACCTCTTTAGTATACACAATATGTTCTTGCTTCGTTACTGTTTATATTGTAATTATTTACCTCAACCATATTGAATCATCTTTTAAGGTCATAAATCACGAAGATGAAACATAATATTTCCCACTCACAAGGAGAGTTGAATTTGTTAGACCTACTTGTCTTACTTGTGTACCTTCTATTTCATAACATTATAGTTTAAACATTTATATTCCCATAAAGACATATCATATTTATATTTTACTATTTAAATATTAAAAAATCTTAGTATAAAACGACAATACCAGAATTAGGCCATAAACATTGTCTTACAAAATCATCTTTCATTTGATAACTTTGAACTCAATACTTTATACATGGCCGAAAGAGTCTACGAGAGAGTTAATGAATTTTGTGCTCAATGACCTTTTTCATTTACAAAAGAAGTCTTTAAATTAATACCACAGTCCAATACATTAATCATATCATTCATGCAATTTGGTACAAATAACATCATATATTATGATATTTCCCACTTTAGTCAACTCGATATTACACTCATCCCTGCAACTGATGATAATGTATTGTCCAATGGATCTGACATGGATTATTATCTCATAACTTTTAATTCCAAATAATAGAATATCTACTATTAAATTCAATGAGAATAGATCAAGTATTAAGAAAGTAATATGTGTTTACTAAAACAAATAAGCCAAATAATTCAACAAGTTCCAATCATTAACAACCTAAAACTTCCATAAATCAATAAGCCATTTACAATGATTACACTTAGAACTTAATCACATTTAACCTACCTAATCTCCCTACCCATCAAGCAATACAAAATGGATAATTACAACCTGGATTATATTTTTACAATCGTCTGAGATAACTCTTTTTGAAGACAGGCAAGTAAAGAAAGTCCTTCCCTTATTGCCCGTGATGCATAATGTCATATTATAGCACCAATTAATATAAATATCATCTATACTTATACAACTGTCATTATTTATTCCAACAAATATCGATCACAGAAACAGAGACCAATCACGTCAACTAGAAGGATCAACATTTAACAATTGATTTTCCTTCAAATAGAAATCAAGATCCCTGAGCATCTTACCATTCCAAACTAGGCTACCCATTTGTATTACAAACATTCCAAGGTATTAGGTTAATTGAGTCAACAACCATACAAACAATCACAAACCTGTGAGTTCATCAAATTCTTAAACAAGACATCTTTTCGACGGGTTTGGCTACATTTTCCTGGGAGGTTAACTTGACCCAATCAATTTATGCCATTCGATTGTTTAATGCGTATTACCCAAGTATAGATCAAAGTTATCAAAATTCTCAAGATAAACAAGCACAACATATATCTCCTATCGAAACATAAGTAAGGGAAGAGTTAAGGACCTTTGTTCAAACTGACAAGTAAGACTTATTACAGTCGGGTCTTTTCCCAGCCGAACTCCACTAGCGTAAGAAACCCTTAAAAGATTTAACACTAATAAGGTTTCTCCTAATAAATAATACCCACTTCTAATAGTACCTACCGTAAATGTTATGTGCAAATGAAAATGGTAAACAAGATTTGTATTTTTAGATTATTATAAAATAACATAAATGCATTAAAAATTTGTTGTTTATATGATATAACTGAAATTCATTTCATCAAAGAAGAACCATAGCATATATTCTCTACTTTGTAACTGTTGTGGAAATATACAGAAAGAAGAACATGTGGGTGTTCTATAAATTATTAGTCTAGTTATTCTATTAAGTACATAAATACATAGTTGAAATAAATTGTCTGGATCAGGAAAAGATGTGTGAAAAGTAGTTGAAAAACAGTGTATCTCTGCTGACCAAATTTTTGAAAAGCATTTGTATCTCTGCAAAATGGATATGGACTACTATCAGAAGTAGTTTTTCGTTTCTAATCACAATGAAGTACCTAGATCATGTGAATAAGGGGTCAAAGTTGTTTACCTTAAAAGTATGGAGTTGACATTGTGTGGCTTGAAGAGTCGTAGCTTCTTTCCCGGGAAAGAAATTGATGTGTGGTGCCTGCAAAATTACAGTTTAGAGAAGAAAGTTTGGAAACTAAAAAAGTTAGTACATTAAAATATCATATTATATTAAAATCATATCAATCCAATAATTGTAGATATTGAAAATCTTTATACATAAAAAATAATAATGTATGATTTGGGCTGAGCTCTCATCACTTAATATTTCAAATAATCACTCAACTTTTAAAAAAACAAGATGAAAATATACAAATATAAAAAAATATACTAAATGTCATTGGAGAAGAAAACGTAGTCTATTAAATAAGAAAGTATGTAAACCAAAAAAATAAATACATTAAGAATATCATATTATATAAAAATCAGACCAATCTAATGGTTATAGATATTAGAAATCTTTATAATACAAAGTAATGATTCAGGGTGCTAAACTCTTATCACTTAATAATTGAAAGTATCACTTAACTTTTGAAATAACAAGATGAAAATGTATTTGAATTAAAAACAAGTGTACAAAATAGTATTGAAGAAGAGAAATATGGGATACTACATGAATCTCTTATACAAGGAAATGTATAAATCCAAATAAATAAATATATTAAAAATATCAAATTAAATTAAAATCAGATCAATCCAATAGTCATATATATTCAAAATCTTTATACATTAAAAATAATAATCGATAATTTAGACTGAATTTTCATCACTTACTATTTGAAAGTATTAGTCTACTTTTTAAATAGTAAGATGAAAATATATAAATAGGAAAAAGGTGAGAGAAAAGAGGAGCATGGGATGATATTACATGGTCTCTTAAACAATAAACAGTAAGTACATTAAGAAAAGGCTATAGAATAGTCTTGATAAAATGAAGGTCGTATCTTGTTTGACCAATTCGACAGCAATTAACATATACAGCTTAGATTACATTCTAATATATCCTGTTCAATCAAATACAAAATAAAATCATAGCCTGCTACATAAATCTTGAATCCAACCTAATAGAAATTTTAATGGGTCATTCTGTTTAAACTATAGAATGACAAAAGGATAATCTATTAACAGAAATGACAAGGAGATGGTCATAATCATGGTGGTGAAGCTCAAGGAAAGGAAATTTGAGAATATCATGAGAGCTCTACCATAAATGCCAAAAGAAAGATCTATCTGAGACATCCAATGTATGCAGAAAAATATGGTAACCAAAATATCTGTATATATACACCTAATGATCTGCATTATTTGGAAGGAACAAAAATACTGTTGTCACATATTGGATTTTGCGCGTACAAAATATACTTTGACACAATTACATCTTTGACATTACTGAAGAAAGCAACTCAGCGTAGATCCGATGTTTTGCAGCATAGTGGATTTCATAATTACAAACTGTAGAAGTTGGAACTAAAACAGTAAAATATTTAGGACAGAAGTTGGCTAGAACATGGAGACAATCAAAAGTTGGCACTATTGGAACATTAATGCAGACAATGGCTTTTTCCCTCTGTATCCATAGGAATCCATTCACTCTAGATTATAAAGTATTGCAATGCAGCCTAGCAGACTTAAGCTATAGTGAATTTATTGAATTTAATATCCTAACAATCAATACACATAATATATACCATATATATATATGATGTGTACATGATCAGAGAGTTTGTCTAGATTGCTGACTACCATGATTTGCAAGGGATTGCATGAGTTCTACCTGAGTTCTGAGGGATATGATGTAGTCTGCCGCTTCTTTTAATAGACATCAACTGTCCATGGATTCCCCACCAGGAATGAGTCTCTTTAGCAGCTTTGTTCTCTGAGATACCAAGCTCCTTGCAAGTTCATATGGAGAAGGCTTCGTCTTCTTCATGAATGATCTTTTCATTGCTCTCCTCCTGCCAACCATGAGTTTCTGCATGTGGGTACCAGAGCAGCACTCACCGTTTTTATTTGTTTTCAATTTCTGCCTGTATCTCACCTTGTTCTTGCCTATAATCTTCTGCAAGAGGGACTTATCCTCGTTAATCTTAGAGATTTTTTATATCAGGGCATGGCTCCAAAGGCTCCCATTGGATGTGAGGGCCAGTGATATGTCTGCTGCAAGCTTGATCCTCCTCCTCCTCTTCAGCAAATTCAAGTCCTTGCGGTTATCAATTGTATCAATGCTGCCAAGTGCCCTTAGCAGCCTTCTCAAGTATATCTGTCTAAAAGAACTTGGTGGGATATTCATCTGTAATGATGAAATCCTTCAGATATCTACAACTCTCAGCAGACTTCATGAAACCCATACAAGTGATGCTGCCACAGACACAAGAAATTGATGAAATATATTTGTATAGAGACCTCTGTGAATATATGGGTATGAGTACATGTACATATATCTTATACAACCTGATATTGCCCCTTTGCTTTAGCAGAATATGGATGTAAGGCCTGCAAACATGGCCTGACATTCATGAATATGTCATCCCTAATGAAACACATTGGCGCAATGGCCAACAGGGATGAAAACCCCCGCTGCAGTTCTGTTTTGCTGCTCTCAACATGCACCGCCCTTCACACAAGTCGCATGCATGAAGGCACTTGTCTCAGCCATATGCACCTCCCTCCACCCGGCAACAGGAACAAATCCACGTCGCTGTTTTTAACGGGTCCGAATAAACTTTAACAAAATAGGCGCTATCTCCAGGAATATACCAGATTCTATTTGGCAATGAAGGCATTACTGAGGACCAATCAGAACCATTCGAAATTATTTTTTCATAAAAACCATAGCTCCAAATGATATATTTTTTGAAATAATTGGTTCGAACATTACAATTGTACTGGTATCTGTGCAAACTAATTGCTAACGGCGAAAACAATAGTATCTTGCCTGCGGAGCGGCAGGTACTAATAATACCCACTTCTAACAACTCGTTAAACGAGTTAAAATAAAATAAACCAAAGTCGAATCTAACTCTTAGCCTCCCAAATGGATTAAGGATCTATGAGCCCTTTATACATGAGGACATTATCTTCAGGGAAATGGTGAATAAGAAATACTATTTACTTTAATTCTGCGTTCGCAGGAGGATGAAGAAGACTTTATTTAAACATTCGTTCAAACGCCCATATATGACCCAGATTGATTATTAATAAACTTACAACTCAAGAAAGATTCAAACAAAACTATCTATCTTAAATCACACAGTAGTTATATTACGGTTAGGAACAAAATAAATAGATAAGGAGAGTAATAACCCATGCCTAGAAACTTTCTCCAATCTTTCTGCTTATTTCCCTGCAGGGTCGTTAACAGGTCGATTTGAGCCATTTGATTATCAAGTCGATTTGATTATTGGAATAAATAGCAACCTTTACCTTTACCTCAATGATCCAAGGCTTTTCCTGTTCCAATTTACGATCATCTCATAGTTTTTGATCAAAGATTGTCATAAGATCAAAAGAAGTTAGCAACTTTATTATTTACCATTATTTTCGTATAATGAATAATATTTAACAACTACATATAATCACATCATAACTATATCTCATGTGCTCTACTAGCAAGGGGTTATACCATATTATCAATAATTAGTATAGTAACCGAGTAAAATACCAATGGATAAACACTATCACATACAACCAGCAAGTTGGAGAACTTTATTTCAAGAGTAAGTACAATAAGGAAACATGTATATCACTATTATATAGTCATTCACATGCAACGAGATGAAAAGCAATCATAATCGCCAACATAACAAGAATGAGTTGTGACTCAATAAATAGTCTGCGATCACAAGGTGACAAGTGCAGGTGCAGTGCTGGATATGCACCTACGCATACATATATACTTCCTTGAAAAAGTATATGGGTATATAGGACTGCATATATAGCCTCACATCAGCACCGCTCACTTGCTCCCCTAAACATTTACTAACCCATCACTCATTTTAGCCTAAAAACAATGAAAAAGCGGGATGTGACATTCTATTTACCTCAAGAGGAAGTTATATGCATTGTGGATTAAAGAAGGTATGGAAGCTGTTGATCATTTAAATTTTCTTAATACTCTGTTATGAAATTTTACTAGTATTGGTGTGAAAGTGGGGGATGAAGACAAAGAATTCACCTTGTTATGTACTTTACCAGATTCTTGGGATCATATAGTAACTTCTATCAATATTAGTACTATTGATGACCTTGAATATGATTATGTTGTGTGAGCATTGTTTGGGTGATGAAATAAGAAGAACATATAGTGGAGGTACCTCTACACATGAAGCCATGTTTGTTAGAGGTGGATCTAAAGAAAGATGTCAAATCTCCGAGCCATATCTAGATCTAAGTCGAATGTGGGAAGAGTAAGGAAAGGTGTTGACACTTGTGGAGAAGTAGGGCATATTAATAAGGATTACTAGAAGAGGAAAGAATCATAAAAGAAGAAAGATCTCACCAAGGAATAAAATCATGTAGAAACAAGTGAAAGTGTGAGTGATGAATTTTTATCTATTTGTAATGTTTCTTTCTATAACCATGAATGGTTTTTGGATTGTTGTACTACACATTTCATGTGTCTACATAGAGGTTGGTTTTATTCTTACCAAACCCTTGATGGTAGTTTTGTTCTTTTGGGAAATAATGTTTCTTGTAAAATTGAATTGATTAGTAGCATCAAAATAAAAATCTTTGATGGTATACTAAGGAATATAATAGCAGTTTGACATGTACGAGAACTAAAGAAATTTAATGTCCTTGAGTGAATTAGACTCTATGAATTATAAGTTTATAGGTCAAGGTAGAACTCTAAAGGCGCCTAAGGGTACCTTAATTGTAATGAAGGATCTAAACGTATGAAACATTTACATATTTCAAGGGATTGCAAATATTGCTCAAACATTTTGGTATCTCAAATAATATAATATTCTACTCACTAATGTCATATACATTTGGGGCATATGAGAGATAAAGGATTAAAGGTACTCAAATATTACAAGTTACTCTATGATTTAAAGCTATCAAGCGAGTAATCGAGTAAGCTTGATTATAGGAGGGTAATCGACTAGTTCAGTTTAATTAAATAATGTATTAATAAATATTCTAAAATTGCCCCTTTAATACATTGTTTTTAAGCATCATATTTCAAGATATCGACCCCCTATTTCAAACACTTGTAAATAGTTTTGACTCTCTCCATGTAGTGTTCTCAACTTTGAGGTGACATGTTATTCTTATGGCTTCATGGTTTAGTGACACCTTAGTTTTTTCCTTGAAGGATTACCAAAACCCTAAAGTGACATGAGTACATCTCTTTGCTAATGCCTTTGGTGGTTTCTTGTTTCCCGAATTACCACAAACCCATAAGGTTTTCTCGACAAGTTAACCACGAACTGGAGGTGATGGGAGGTCTCAAATTTATACACTATGGTGGTTTCTCGATTTCCAAAAATATTTTACTAAGAACAAAGTGCTACTTTACTATTTTTACTCATCACAATGTCCTTCATTCAGGAGGTACCAAACTAGAAAATGCTCTACATTTATTTTTGAAAAAAACATTACACAAAAGAAAATAACTTCATGCACAAAAAAAAACTAACAAAAATGTCACCAAAGTTATGATGTGACCCCATCATAGATGTGATGAGAAGACACCAATTGTTCTCCAACATCCATGTATCCTCCGGCCTCTAATATGTTGCTACTTAGTTAGTAGATATGTATTTGAGGATTATTATATTCTAATCGATTCAAAATATTTTCCAAACATCACAGAGCTCGCCAATGTCTTCCTTGATCTTTTTCTCGTCTTCCTAGACATCAAAAGGGAAGAGGAGTGTATTATTGTCTACTATATTTTTCATTACATATTTCATTGTCAAATGATACTTAAAGAAATTCATACATATGAAGATTTTTCCTACGAGGTGCGTTAAGATGTGGATATTTTTGTGCACGGCATCGAGAGTGTCTTTGGGTGGTCAAAAGTTACCGACATTCGAATCTTTTTAGTTATTTTCTTCAAAATAATTTCCCCAACTTCCACAGCTTTGGCAACATTTTTTTCCGACCCTTCAAATCAGCCTTCTTTGCAACACCTTTCGAGAGGATCCACTGCAGTCGGTTAATCTCTTCGACTCCTACCCATGAAGACGCCGATCTTCAATTTGCAGTCATTCCAACATGAAGATCTTCGTATTTTCATGCACACCTACAGAAATATGCTCTTCCATAATCTGAATCAAGTTTTGCTTGGGAATTTATTTCACTCAAACTACTAGGAGACAGATTAGACACATGGCAGCTAAATAAAACAAAAAAATTCAAAAAATCAAACAACTACCGCTACATCAATCTTCACGAGTCTACAAGATTTTTACTTGAATGCGTTTCTTTTACCTAATGTTTTGGTGCAGATTTTATTTTCACTTGTTGGTTGTTGCCACATTTAGGTCTCCAGATAGATCAATCCGATCAAACAAAATGCCCATTCACGATCCTTAAACATGTCCACTCCTTCAGAACAAGGCTTCACACACACCTTTGAGGATGTAAAACTTCTCGAGATTCCCTTATTGGAAACATTAAAATGGAAAAATGATTGAATGCTTTAATCAAGGAAAATAAGACCAATATATACAATTAAATTTTTTTAATGAATTGTCAAATAGGTAACCAAATAATTCATTATAGAAGGGTGAATGACTAGTTCGATTTAGTTTTCCAAGGGTATGAGAATAATGTATTAATAAATATACTAACAAAAACTTCTTTGGAAAAAATGTAGACAAACTTTTATAGCCAAAAAATATGTAAGGAAAGATATTTTTGATTCTATTCATTTTGATCTTTGGATCATGTACCAGTTAGTGCATAATCATAGCACCTGAATGGCCTCGGATCTGAGTGGGGCATTCGGTGTGATTGCACAATATGGGACCATCTCTCAAGTTGTGGGACTTGCAAATCTGAGATGGACCTCTAGAGAAAGCTGGTTCTTGTTCCTAAACTACCTGCCACAATCTACTCTAGTGTAGGAAAAACTAATCTATCCTAATCTAACCATTCCAAGGAGACACGAGAGAGAGAGAGAGAGAGAGAGAGAGAGCCTACACTAAAGCGGTGATACATCGAAAAGGAAAGAGGTGAGATACTCTGCTGAGGGAGGATGAAACATGGAAAAGGGAGATGAGGGAGGTTAGATAGAAGTGACACAGACCCAGATCCTAATCCACCATAAAAAATCCATGAAACACAACATCCTACACTTGCAAAATGTGAAATACATGCACAAAAACAGATCTGAAAGGGAGAGGCACGAGAGAAATAATAAAACACAAGAGAGGGTTGAAGAACACCACAAAAACATGAGTTTATTGCTCTAGAAGGTGCACAGACCATTACATTTCTGCTCAGAGGCATAAAATCCACTTGCCAGGCATAGGAGAAGGCTTACAACTCAAATGGAGTCGGAAACAAATTTTACAGAGTTTCCCCACACCCAGAATGTCTCTCCTTCTCAAATGAGAAGTGTTTACAATATATAGACAATGAAAACCAGAGAGAAAGAAGAGAAACTCGATTATGCTCTTAAAGCTCAACCACCAACCATCAATGCCCCTGCAAATCTGCCTACAATCTATCAATTTTGGTTCCCCATGTTTGTTTGGCGTGTTGGAGAAGGAAAGATGGCAAATCTAGATCAGATCTGGGTAGTTGAAGCAATTAGATCCTTCATTAATGGCATGAAAGACATTTTCCTAATTTTCACCCATCAAATCCTACTAAAAATAATATTTTATGCTTCCATGGCATAGAGGAGGTTGAGATCTTTCCAACGGTACCAAATTTGTTGAATTTCAAGCACTGGATCGAAAGATATGACCATTTGAATATTTTAATCGAATCCGTACAAAAAGGGCAAAAAAATAGTTTTACAAAACAGATCCGCGGGCCCAAAATTCCATTTGGTGCCTTTTGCGAAAAAACACAAAATTATAAAAATCTCTCGTAGACCCAAAATTTAATTTTTGCATTTGGTGAACAAACCTCCTTGGGATCATGGGCATGCACTTGCAAACTACGCTTTTATGAAAATTGTAAAAATGTAGAAAAACTCCTGTGGTCCCAAGCAACTTTACATTTCCCAAAAGTCATCTCCGGACCCACCAGCCCACATTTTCCACTTTGGCGAAAAGTCTTCCCTAGGCCCATCGACCCACTTTTAGCAAAAAATCCTTCCAAAGCCCGCCTTCCTGCTTTGACCTGAAACGTGGCCACATGTAGAGGTGGCGAACGTTTGGGGGCTGCTTTTGGATATTTCCTTTGAAGTTGCGCCAAAGAGACATGTGGGTCCTTCCGTGGATTTTCTCTATTTCTTTATGTTTTGGCTAAGTCCCTTTTGTTTCACACTTGCCATATGTCCGACCCTAGACATGTGGAGGGTCGGTGCATATTGGGATATTGCCTCCAGCATTTTTCTTTTGAAGTTACACAGATGAGACATGTGGAAGCTTCCATAGGCCTATCCCGAGCTAGGATTTATCAATGTCCAGTGTCCCTTTGTGGTCTTGGGACACCTGTAGAGCCTGCGCTTGTTTAGGAGGCCCGGCTTTTGGGCTGCATCTTTTGAATTTGCGTTGTTGAGGCATGTGGCATCTTCCATTTGGCCCTTCCATAATTATCCGATTATGCGACCAGCTCTGTCCCCTTTTTTTTTACTCTAACCATGTGGCGAGCCCGTGCTTATTTGGGAACCCACTCTTTGGACCTAGCCTTGGTGTTGCGCCGATGAGACACGTGGAGGCTTCTTACGCCCAAAGAATTTTCAACTGCCGACTCTGTCTCCTTTTCAGACTTGGGACATGTGGAAGCTTCACGCTCATTTAGGGACTATCCCTTGTGTCTCACTTCTGAAGTTGTGCTTGTCAAGGCACGTGGGAGGCTTCTACCAACCCTATTATTCTTATTCGATTTGGGCTGTTGCCTATTTAGTAACAACTATTGGACCATAGACACATTGAGAGATGGGACTACCTTTGAAGTTGATCTTTGAAGGTGCACCGATGAGACACATGGCACTTCGTTAACTAGCCTTAGACTTTTCAATAGCCAATTTAACTTTTTGAGGGTCTAACCACGTAGAGGGCTAGCGCTCATTTAGGGTCCTTGCTTTAGATTCTCCCCTTGGAATTGCACCGATGAGGCACATGGCTCCTTTGCGCTTTTTTGGGGACCACCTTTTGGTCTTGACCTTTGGATTTGTGTTGTTGAGGCACATGGCAACTTCGCCGACGTTCTTATACTTAGCCGATTTCGGCCTGAGTGAACACTTCCTTTCTCCATTTTTCTCGTATGCGCTCTAGACTCTTTTAACATCATTGACCTCCTCTGCTGACCCTACTTGGACTCCATTTTCAAGCCCTGCCTACCCCTCAAATTTGGGATTCATTGTAAGCCCGTTGGTGGAATGACCCTTTCGTTTGTCTTATGCAAGGTCATGTTTGACCAATTTTTCCGGGGTAAAATTGGGATAACATACCTTTAATTTCATATGGAGGAACATTATATTGTATTACATTTATAGATGATTACCCTATGAAATTATGGGTTTACTTTCTTGAAAGATTGTATGATGCTTCGGTACATTTTAGCAATTTAGAGTTTTGGTTGAAAATGCACTCATAGTTTTATAAAAAAATTAAGAATAGATAATGGAGGTGAGTTCACCTCCTTGGAGTTTCATAACTATTGCGGGGAAGTTAGGATTGAAAGGCATAAAACCACCATCTATACTCCACATCAAAATGGGGTTGTTGAATGCCTAAATTATTTCATGGAGATTGATTCACTATAATTTTCCCATTTCGGATAAAATTGGGTTTGTTTGATAAATTCAATTGTCATGCCCTTCTACTATAAGATAGAAACCACCAAATATGCGTTGTGGATTTTTTATCAATCCAAATAAGTTTGGAAAAAATCCAAGATGACTTACTATCATTGTTTACCAAGTAGATTTTCTTGGATAAAATCTCTTCTTAGAGTTGAAATATCACACAATATGATTTCTTAAACTTATAGATAGATTACTATTAAAAACAAAATTAATAACATCATTCCTTAGAAAAATTTTATACTGAGACTCTACTTTCACTTCTTACTTAAGTTTTATTCTATGAAACAATGTACACAACATATATTCCTCACTAACGAGGACCTTACTAACTAGATGAAGAAAATTAGAGTGGATTTGAAGTGTCTAGAAAACAAGGATGGATATTTTTGTAACAAATTTAAAGAGGTCAACTATTGTATGGAATTTTTACAATTTATTGTTATAGTTGTGTTCTTTTTTTTTTATGATGTTGTCTCACAATATTTAAGCTTTTATTCGAGACACTATCCTTAAGGTCTATTATGTACTCCTCTTCATTATCTCAACATAAAAGAATTACATATCTTGTGCTTCAAATAATGTCAATAATTTTTACATATACATTCAAATTAATAGGGATTGAAGATAGTTTTTACCAATGTTCAAGTGTAAAAATGCATTATAGGAATTGTTTATTGTTGGAAAGATTACAATTAAAAATTCTAGTTTAGAAATCTTTATACTTTAAATTTGAGAGACTTATACTTCCATTTGATTGATGATTTTTTAATATGTTAAAAAATCATGATGATATTATGGGAAGCTATCATTTTTATAATTTTCTCATTCATTTAAAATTAATGAGTTAGCTACTAAGGAAAATTAAACAACTCATAACATGGAGGGTTTATGGTACCTCGAATGTGTGATGCGAGATGAATGGGAGAAAAGCAATTGATGGGTCCTTGTTGCATCTTGATAAACCCTGCAAATATGAATGGTTAAAAAGGATATTGATTAGATGCTATATGTGGAGGATTCTGAAAAATATATCTCAAGAAGTTCTACCTTCCTTTCATAGATGTCTACCCTATTTGGTTAAATAAATTGAAGTAAATGATAAGTAATCTAATAGCATGGAAACCGAAGAAATATAGGATCTTAAAGTGATAAATATTTACTATAAATGCTGATCGATATGATAAATATAAATTAAATGGTACATGATTGGGTCAACAAAAACTCGGGGTGCGAGAGGTAGGTCGGCGACAACCTATCTATGTGAAGGTCCGGCTAGTAAAGAAAATTTATAGACACTGTAAGGATGCGGATGGAAACTACTTGTAATAGAATCATGTGGACTCTGTGGGATCATCGAGAGAAGGATGTATGGGACATAAAGGTAGAGAAAATAATAGAAAGCAATGACCAAGATGGAATGGTTTAACAAAGAAAACTCTAGTCGATGGAGAACGGGGTGGTGCGATGGTGGTGCAACAGTGAAGCAAGGTGAAGGTAGATGGGTGAAAAATCAACCTACAAGTGAGGAAGCTAAAAGAATAGGGTGAAAATGGATCCTTGAGTATTGTTGAAGATGATGCGGTCTGCAAAACATTAGAGCCAACAAGATAATAATGAAGATAGCATAATATAGCACAAGAAAACAATGTAAATATCCCAAAGTGAAGTGGTTTATCAAAACAAGTTTGAAGGACTATAATAAGGTCATCATAGTAGGTGAGATGCTCGGGTTCAAAGGTTGATTCATAGAATACAAGAAAGTCCATTGTTTTGTCATGCTTGTGTGTTTGTTGTGTCTTTTTGTAAAGATATGAACTTAATCTTATAATTTCAATGGTAACATGGCTAGGTTTCCACCGACTACGGGGAAACTTTCCCCAATGGGATTGATTTTGTGATTTGGTTAGGATTCCGGGTTTTTGTGGATGGGAAAAGCACTTTAAAGCTTGTAGGTGGGAAGAGGTTATTTTGGGTTGAGTCATAGGAACTTAAGGGATAAAGATAGGGTGAAACATCATAGGAATTTAGATTAAAGATAAAAGAATCCTAAAAGGAATGTCCATTAGGGGTAGTGGATATTAATTAATCAATGTTAACTAATAAAGATTAATAGGAGATGGGATAATAAGTGGGCATTTAATTTAAATTAATGTTAAGGGGATGAATTAAATAAATAGGGTCTAGTTAGGATCATGGAGAAATATGGGCACGCAGGAAGATGAGGGTAGGGATACTGAATTTGGGTGTCTATATTTCTTATTCAATTTGAATTTATTATTTGCCTCACACACTCACATTTTGGAAGATGTATATCCCTTTTATACTTTAAAATATGGGTGATTTATCCTGTTTTGAATTAAATATTATTTCATAGTAACTATTGTAACTAATCATATTCTCGTAGTTATATACAATATGTATAAGCAATAAGCATTCAATAAATGTGAAATCCTAACAAAATGAGAGAGAGGTATGACTTAGCTTATTTAGTGCAACACGAGAGTGATCTAGAATATGCATATTTTCAAATAGGCTTGGAATAGTGTCACAAAGGTTTGATAAAGATTCATAAGTATAGAAATATGTAGGAGAGAAACACCCACACGATGATAGGAGCATCCCAAATGCGGTGATTGATCGGGTGCTAGTGTTCTCTTAGATGCTTAGGTTTAAACTTCTTACGCATCGGAAGGTATTCACCCTAATATTCACTTTGTCTCCATGAATTCGTTATTAGGGTTGTGATCGCCCCTATAACCTACACAATATATGAATAGTTATACATGCCCACAAATGACATCAAATTTTAAAAGAAAAAGATGAAAAATTTGGAGTCATATTGAGCCCAATGGTCACTGAAGAGTGAACTTGTAATTGAGCATTGTAGTACATCTAAAACTCGATGTAGTTCACACTTTATGTGTGTATTTATTTCATGTTCCTTAGGATTCCATTGTTTAAATTGCACTATGATAGTGGACTAGATCTATATTGTCCCATAAATGTAGAATGTGAGTGATGGAATAGAATGAATTCCCCTCCTATGTTGGGTATACGAGACCAATGTAGCCTTTTTCCCTTGTATGAATGTGCTAGAAGTATGATTTTTAGTGCCCTTGTTCCTTTTTGCAAGCTTAGGTGGTGATAGATAAAGCTTATAGTAATTAGCCCTTGAATTATAAGAATTAACTAAGTATATATATATGACTACCTTGTTTAAATATAATAATTGACATTTGAAAGGTCAAGTGAAAGTGTTAAAAGGTAAAAATTTTTTTAAAAGGACCAAAAGAGTAAGAAGAAGAAAGATAAGGAAAGGGGTTTTGTTATCCAAAATTCATCCCTAAGGTAATTTTGATAACTTGCACAATGTTTTCAGGCTTGAGAAAGAAGAAATGGTTCGAGGCCCAAAATCAGGTTTTGAGGGATCCCTTGGATTTTCTCTAACTTTCCTCTCAAGAGAAAAATCCAAGGAGATAGCGAAAAATTGAAAGAATGAAGTCAAGGGCCTATTTTGGTGCAAATCAGGTTTGAGGGCTACGGATGGAACCAATATGGATCATACCAAGGTTTTTCATACCAAGTTCGGGCCCAAAATGCTAAAGACGCAGTGGAATGTAGAAAAAATAGATTAAAATATCCCGTGCGGTCCGTGGGATAGTTGGGACAAAAGTACCTAAAATTTCTGAAAATTTGAAATAGCCACAACCAAGTGCAATGCGGTTAAGGCGGAAAACTATGTGTCGGACAGTCGAGCCCCAAAAATCTGATATAGCCACAGGTTTGTAAGGCATGGATATGTCGAGTTAATGACCCACTTAGCCTAGTCGGTGAGGACATGTGAGGATAGAAAATCCCGAATCAGGTGAAGCGAGAGAAAGGATTTTTGCATGGTCCGAATCTTTGCGGGGACACGAGTTCCACGAAAACTTGAAATCAACGCAATCTGAGGGAAGTTGTGTAATGGAACCCTCGAAGTTCAAACGGTCATAAGTTTTGACACATAGCTTTGTTTGTCTTATTTTTAATGAGGGTAGATGGGTGAAAATAAATAAACATATCTATATCCAAAAAGGTTAAATGCTCAGTCCCGTTAAATGCAAGAAATCCCTGGCAAACTCAAAATAGCTACTCACACTGAGAAGACCATAACTTTTGCAATTCCTAACAGATTTTTGTAAAATTGGTCTTGTTGGAATTGTGATTCCTAGAGCGATAGTGCACGAAATAAAGAAATGAAAAATTTGATGAAGTTTTGATGCTATGTTTTCTGAAAATGTGGCCAGGTTTAGAACAGTTATTTTATTGGTGGTTGTGAGAACATGTAATGAAGCATGGTCATACAATTTTCACTACTACAAGTTATGGGATAGTATGGGGATCCTTTTGCAAGCAACATACCATTATTTCTCTTCATTTATTACCTCTTGTAAGTTGTGGGAAGTAAAATTTCAGGATTTTCATTTCTCCCTCTCTCTCTCTCCTCTCAGAATTATATAAATTAGAGTGTTGGGCTCATTGTAAAGAGATGGTTTTGAGTATCAAAACTCTGTCATTTTGGTTTTGAATCCAATGTGTTATAGTCCCTTGTAGTGGACTCCTTACATGGTGATCTAGGCCTTTACTTTGTAATAGATTGAACTGTGTATATCATGAAGCAATAGATGCAAGTTTGTGGATGTATCTTCCCTTGTTGTGTTGTTTGCATTCTTCTTGCTTCTTCAATATTATTGCAAATATATTGTGCCTATTTTATACTCTTCCAGGGATTCATTATAATAATGTGTGTATGAAATATTTTTTTGAATGTAGTTCTAGACTATGGACAAGCTGTTATCATCTTCTCCAGTATGCACTTCACTTCCATTTTTCACACAGTGGAAAACTATTCTCATTTCCTCCTTTTCTAGTGTATCACCACTATTAGAGTAGGCTTTACTTTCATACACTCTCTCTCCCTAGTCCCTTGGAAATTTAAATTATGATAAGATAGTTTTTCTTGCATTAGAGTAGATTATGGCAAGTAGTTTAGGAGTAAGAACCAACTTTCTCAATAGGTCTATATCAAGTAGCAAGTCCCACAACTTGGATATATAACCCATATTACCCATTCACACTATGAGCTAAAGCACAAACACTTGTGCAAATCTAAAGGGTGTTGTGATTTGGTGATAACGAGGTTCCCAAAAGCCACACAAGTAAGATGTGTAAGACTAGTAAAGTGCAAGAGATAAAGAAACCAAAACATCAAAAGGAGTTTTCAACAACTAGCTTTCTTGCTTAGGAATCATGTATACATTAGTATACTTTAGGACCAGGAAATGTACCCAAGTGTATAGATTTTGTGTCTAAATTTCCCACACTTTATTTTCTTGAGTGAATACTTGATAACATATAGTAAATAGAAGATGTCTACCTTGTGAACTTAAGAGAAGAGTTCCAGTGGACAAGTAGCCATGTGAAGCATGAAGTGATCGTGATATGAATCCTGGAAACTAGGAAAGGGAGGTAGATCCTAGGGGTGAAGTGTATGAATAATATCACTATATTTGGAGCTTGTGCTTGTTGTGTAGACACAAAATCACACACTTTGGGTAGTTATATAGTCTTTGTTACATAATACTATTCATATGTCTCATAAGTAAGAAAATTAATAATTAACCCATGTCTTTGCCCACCGTTCTTTGCTTTTTGATGCTACTTTTAGTATTACACACTTACTTGCTCAATTTTCCTTTTTACTCTTCAAAATTTTCATCATGGACACCAGCGCCCATTCAAGATGTTAGCACTAGGTGCCCTTGTCCCCTTTAGGTGCCCTTATCCACTTTGTACTTTACTCACACATTTTAGGTCCTTTCTAGTTGTTTGAGCATCTTATCTTTCTCGTAGTGAGCCTTTTCATGGTTAATTATGAAATTCAAGAAAAGGAATCATATAAATATAAATTTATGTGATCATAATAAGGGACCAAGCAAGCGAGGACTGTCATAGCCACCTAAGGTTGCAATCTAAGAGCTCCATTGCATCCATCTTCACAAACACAAGGGACAAAGATTGGTTCTTACGGATTGCACTTGATAGGAGGGGAGTCTATTATTTCTGTGAATAAATTTATTACATTATACATCTAGCTACATTCTCAGTATCCAAGTGTGACATGCACAAGAGAAACCTAGGGCAAAATTCCGCATACACAAATATGAAACTATATTGGAGTGCGAGATGTAGTGTAACACTTAGTCATAAGTTCACCATTTTGACAACTAAAGTCAGTTTGACTCGTCATTACACATCTTTATTTTTTGGGATTTTATGTCAATTTGATTATTTTACAAGTTCATATTTCATTACAAGTTTAAAGTGACCTCGGTGATCTTCTAGTGGCCTCAGAGTGATCATAGGTGACTAAAGGAAAACTTATTATGACATCTTAGAGGAGGTTTTACGAGCATTTCTGCAGACCTATGTACCAAAAAAATAGGTCTAGGGCTCCCACCACACCCTTATCCCTCTCCGGATGCCTTAGTCTTACTAAATCCTTTGGATCTATATTTTTATAAGATCCAGTGTGATGGTAAGTGCTTCACATTTTCATGTTTTCCAGCTGTGTGGATCTTCCGAACTCTTTAAATCAGCTAAGACTTCTTACCCTCTCTTTGTACTTATGGTTTTCACTTTATTGCTTAGTTTTCTTGGGTGTAATTTGTGTATTTCATTATTATTCATTTCTTGTTGCAATAACATACAAATTAGGCTCTTAATTTACATTTTATTTTAATCATTTGAATGAACCCAACCTTAAACTCCACCTTTCTCTTAGATATATCATCCACTTATGACTATGGACCAATCCTAGGGATAATTTAATAAATACCATCTTAAAGCCATTAATGATCATATCACGGGGCATCCCTAAGCTCTATAATTGATGTTATATGTTTCTCATAAGGAAGCCCCTTTGATTTGGCGAAGATTCTTTGCTTTTGCATCTATTTCCACTAAACCACATTCTTCTACTATCTCGCCAATTTCTACCATCCCGTGTCTATCACTACTCTCACAAATCAGTTCACCCCACCTCTTGTCTCGCACACATGACACATTTCTTCCACTAGCACTAAATACTTAGCCTCCCTCTATCAAGACCTGTAAGCACACATTCCCCAATTACAACACGTTACTTCTTATGTGTCTCCATCTTTGGATTCCACTTTATTACCACATAATATATTCACACTCACCATCTTCACTTATCGGATTCTACCTAATTTCATCACCCCCAAGCTTCCCATTTTTAATGGGCATGATGAACCATAAGAGCATCTTTGAACATTCCATGTATCTTGTCTAGATTTTATAGATGATGATGTCCTCTTGGCTAAAATTGTCCCCCATACTCTCTATTACTATGTGATGCGTTGGTTTTATGACCTACCTATTCACTCGGTAACATCTTTCACACATTTTCCCAATGATTTTCTCACTCACTTCTCTATCAAAATAGTTTGTAAGATATCCTATGCTCAACTCACACAACTTAAACAAGGATATAACTTGAGCACTTAGTAGATTACATCTTGCAATACAAAAATAACTTACCTAAGATGTTGAATGTGCTTGCAGAGACTTTGAGGTTCATGAATTATTCATCCAGTCTATTATCACCTCTCTAGGAAAGTTCTCTCATTGAGACAACTCTTTAACTCGATCAAATTTGTCATACTCTTAAGCTTTACAAAAATAATCTCTTATCTATAGGAAATTTTAAATATCAAGAGCAAACGTCATGCTCTTAACATTTTCAAAGTAAGTTAACATTCAAACCATTAGCAACAAAACCAAATGACACAAAAATAAATCTCAATGTGGTATCTACCACCGAAGAGATTGATGAAAGTTGACTCGGTGTATCTACACTATGTTAAATTTCCTTTCCTATATTTTACATCCAAAAGATATCGTCATTAATTTCTCATCACACTTCCTCCTTCACTCCAATTAGACCCATATTGCCAAAAATATCGTAATTATGATGAAAAAATACATTGCGAGATATCATCAATGTGTAGGGCATTCCACATATCCTTGTTTCAATCTTCATAACCTCGGTTAGGATCTGATCAAAATAGTGAACATGAGCTTCCAAAACCTACATCTTTTGCACTGTCAACAAAAATCATAAGCTCAAGATCTTTAATAATCATCTACTAAAACATGACAAAAACGAATTTGAATTCTCAGCTAATCGTGTTTATCAAGAGGTTCCTCCTTCTATATCGAGGTGCTCTTGACTTCCTAGTTTCTAATAAAGAGATGTATCCTCCAATCATTTCTTTCTCTCGACCATGATTATCAAATGGTATTCAATTATAATCACTTACAGATTAATGCCTCTATCGGATTTATCCCTATCAATAATACTAAGGTTTATCTGTCATGGCCCATCAATGTGTGTTCTATTCCACTTCTTGGTGCTATTGGCTACCTAATTTCAAAAGTTTCCTACTCGATGAATAATTAATATAGTGTCATCAAGCTTCACATTACATGTTGTCCTCTTACTATGCTAGTACCCTTCCTTTTTAGATAAACATTCAATGCGTGTTACATGCTTGTAGTCCTCAATTAGATTCATAGGTCTAATTCTATCATCTCCATGAATCATTTATGTCTAAAATTCATTCAAAACAATCAATTCATTTCTATCAATGGTGTGCCTCCATATACTCTATGGTCACAATCTCCTCTCGTGGTTTCCAATGCATCACCTAGTCCATTTGTATCAATATATTAGTTAACTATGCTAAGAGAATTGAAACTAACACCTTAATATTTCCAAAACAAAGATAACTACACAAATATCATCATGTTAAGAGCTTAAAGAGACTAACTACCAACATTATGCATTAGAACTTTGAAGGAAAATCAAACTAATATGTTAAGCATTTAACCTCTACTCTTTAGATTGCAACTACAAATGAACCTAGATAGATCCATGGCAATCAAAGTTGATTGTTTGATCTTCAAGGGTTTGAGAATGGAGGCTCATCAAGACATGGCTACAAGACCATTTTGATTCTCTCCATATGACTCAAAAGCTTGGATGGATGAAATGCTAGATGAAGATACCTAGTTCAACAATAATGAAATATGTAAAAGATGAAAATGCCTATAGTTTATGCTATATGCATGCAAAGGTGTAAGAAGAAAGGTAGGAGGAGGGTTCTTTATATAACCCTCTAGTTTGAAGGATATTTGCATCCTATTGTATGTGGGATAATAGCAAAGCTAGGTTAGTAATGGATAAACATGGTTTAGAGTGGTTGAGTTTGCTTTAGGAGAGTTTAATTTGTCCTTTAGTGACTCATGGGAATTGAGGGGGGTGCATTAATTAAATCAAAGTGATTAATTAATAGGGATGTGCAAGCTTATAGAATATTTTTAGAAGAAAGTTAGCATGATCTAAGCTATGAGAGGAATTTAATCAAATAAATGATGATTTATTAATCTAATAGAAGAGAGAGTTAATTAATTAGGAATAATTAATTAATTTAGATAGAAAGGGGACTAATTAATGGAAGGTCATTAATCAGTGCTTTTGATTGATAGAAGAGTTAACTAATTAGTGTAATGTAATTAATTAATGGGGATAGAAGAGAAAGTTGAATTATTAATGATATATTGTCAATTTGCGAGAAAGTTGTAATTGGCATGATTTAAGTATTTAAATTACTAGATCAAAAATATAGGTGTCTAAATTTTCCCCTATTTTGGGGTTGCGTAAGTGATGCCACTTCAAATATAGTAGACAAGTATAAACACATAAATTTTGAAGAGATAGAAGAAAAATTAGTGGAGTGAAAGATGCCCCCTCGAGTGTCGATGGGGTGATGAAAGAGGTCGATCGACGATCGAAAAGATGAAGGAAATGGAAATAGAAATGGGGAGGGGTAGGATGCCCTAAGTGAATTAGAAGAATAATGTTGATAGGAGAATGATATAGAAGAAAAATGAAGATAGAGAGAAAAGAATGAGCTTTCATCTAGTGTAGTAAAACAACTTTTGTGTCATCATATTGCTAGTGATCTACATCATCGGTCCTTATTAAAAATATATGCATACGAAAAAGTGTAGAACGACATGAAAATCCATAATACAAACAATTGTCCATTTCTGAAAATACTAGCTCAATGAAACATACAAAAAGTAATGCAATACGAGAAGGAAACAAGATCATTTAACAGGGAAATTAGTACAAACATGCACACTTAAGCCAACAATGGTCAAGGCAGTTTGCACAAATATTTTGTTATCAAGCTAAATATCCCAAATGTTCATGATTGAACACAAGGATTAAAAATGATGCCCCAATCAATGATATATCCGAGGGAAATTGATGAAAGACGCAAGGTCCAATGATAAATCTTTGTGTGCAATGAAACTGTACCAGACAACTCGATGTGCCCCAGAGTAAGGACAAAGCAAGCATGCTAGCTTTATAAAGGGTTGTATATCAATGATTCATAAGTCATTTGGTTATTGAACATGTGAAAACAACATAAAGATATGGGATGAATACCATGCATAGGACACGAGTTTTACCTATCATGGGCTTGACACCAATTTTTTTTGTAAATTTTTACAATTTTTTTGGAGGTGCAGAGCATTTTTAATTTTTAAAATTTTCTTGATTTTCAATTTTTTTCAAAATTGTGATGTTTGTAACTCTTTTATAGTGATTTTATATTTGTGTAAGAAATGAGAGGATGGAATATATGTTAGAATTACCATGAAGGTAGAAGAAACGGACGCCATGTAGCAAAAAATGCCCGACATAGCAAAGATGAGTGAAAAATAATTATTTAATAAAAATAATTATCACGAGTGGATAGAAGATATGTTAGAATGACCACAAAGGTCAAAATATTCCCGAGGGAAACACGACAGTTAAAACAACTAAATATACCCCTTCAAAGTGGGGTAAACTATCATGATCAATTTTATTTTCACCACAACCCTTATTGGATTTTTTTAATTGTGAAACCATGTGAGTGACGAGTGAGATGGCAAGAGTGTAGAACTCTTTGGAGGCATTCTAACACCATTAGGGAGTACATTCGAGATGATGATGATGGATCATTCATGACTTCTCTATCCCTCTTTGTCAATTCTAGCCTTTAATTACATTTATTAGGATGGTTTTGTGTGTGTGGGATCTAGGGTCATGTAGGAGTCCTTTGGTCTACACAGGCATAAAAAAGAACATACGAGATAGATGTATGTTTCAAAATGGTGTATGCACACACGTGTAAGTGTCAAAATGGGTGCGTATGTGGCTAGGGTTAGAAATTATGTGCACCTAGCTGTACACAAGAATATGTTAGTGCATGTGACCAAAAGGGCATGTAGGTGCAAGGTGAGTGGGGTTAGATAGTTTAGGATCGCACATAAGAACATGAGCATGCAGGCTTCACCGACGGGTCATATATGCGCTAGGCATGCACATCTTAGAAAAGGGCGTATATGCCCAAAAGGGCACATAGGCGCGAAAAGAAGGAGGAAATGTGTGACTTAGAAGAAATAGTAGACTTTTTAGAAGAATGTTAGTTGATGAATAGGATATTTTAGATGAAAAATTAGTGATACAAAAGAAGAATAGAAGAAAATGTTTAGAAGAGATTCATAACAAGTTTGTGTCATTTTGCAGAGATGACTTGTCATCGATATAGACTAGAGAGTGACATAGCCGACTATTCACCATAGAGGCAAGCTTCCAGCAATGACATAGGTCATGATGGACATCCTATTAGAGGTCATAGGGTTATCTTATGCATCGTAGATGCCTTAGATTACCAATATGTCATAGCCTTGGCTGAGAGGTGGCACTCTGAGAGTCGGTGTTTCTAGGTCCCTACTGGGAAAATGACTATTACACTTGAGGATGTCTTATGTATATTGCAATTTCTAATTGTTGGGAATTTCATCGAGTATGTTAGTGATGATGTTGTGATTAAAGACTACTTCCTTGAGGATTTTGGACATGTGGATAGAACTCTCCAAGGTATGACGGTTCATCTAAACCGATGTATTGCAGGTCCCCATCTTCATCGTATACCCATTTACTTGATGGCTCTTATCAGTGGATTTCTACTTACTGAAAAGACCGGATATTCATTTACACTCAACCTTATAGGTGTGAAACACAAATTTCTATGAGGAAAAAGAGTTTATTAGGGCCATTGCATGTTGGCACATCTATACTAGGATCTACTCCTGATTACATACCATAGTCAGAAGACCATGGGTCTTGCCTTGTTGTTGCAAATATGGGCATGGAATCAAATAGCCATTGGCCTCCCTATAGGTGTCTTACAAGTTCAATATCCAGAGGAGCCCTCGATGATGATATGAGTCCCAGATGGAGATGACATATGTGGACATATGGATGATACTTATCATTATGACAGGTAGTTTGATGATATTCAATAGCTAGTGATAGTATGGATGCCCTATCACCAGTATCAGTGGGATGAGGATGCAGACACGTTGAGTGTGGTTATGGTAGAGCATTTCTTCATTTGATGTTGGGGTTACATTACTGAATTTTACCATACAGAACAATGTGGATGATATTTCAATGTAATGTAGGAT
Source organism: Taxus wallichiana var. yunnanensis (assembly GCA_018340775.1). Taxonomy (NCBI): domain Eukaryota; kingdom Viridiplantae; phylum Streptophyta; class Pinopsida; order Cupressales; family Taxaceae; genus Taxus; species Taxus wallichiana. Next base: position 576,006,538 of record CM031239.1, on the reverse strand, counting down.
GTTCCTAGTCCCGATATGTGGTATGCACACTACGTTATAGAGAGATTAGATATGGGGCCATAGATTTGAGACAACTACGACACATGCTAGTTTCAACTAGATGGTACAACAACTTTGGCTTCCATTAAGAAAAATTAGAGATGTTGGGGTTATAACATAGTATGCGCCTTGGTATTTGAAAATATTACCTCACTTTGTCGTACAATTCCGTAGGCGGCATGCAATTTAGGGCTTAGGTAACCTCTTGAGGAGTCCGGTGAGAATGATGATGATGGTATTGATGGGTAGATCTTAGGTTATGGAGCCTATTTTCATGTGAAAAAATGTTAAATACGTACACTAAGAGTAATATATACTTTCCACAGTTTTATCACTAAGGTTCAAGGTCACATTTGGGCCGAGTGAGGGTCTTGGGGCGCGGCCGAGAAAAAAAAATTGCCTCAAAAAACATGCCCGATATCTTTGAGGAAACATTATTTTCTCATATCAGTGGGATTTTTTACCCATAGGTTTATGGGACGGTTTTGGCACATGGTTTTGATACCCACAATTTTGTAAAACTACTAAAGTAGTTGTCTACTTATGTGGTTTTGTGCATATGGCATGGTTTATGTAACATTGCAGATGTGTTTTGAATTCAGGTGTGAATTTACAGTAGAGTTTGTTGAACATAGCTCCAAACAGATCTGGGTATTATATTAAGAGAGTGGTGGATTGCAATAAAATATGAGCAAGTGATTATTTGTGGAGTTATCCCAAATTTGATGAACCACATTAAATATTGTCTCTTTTTGTTGTTATTTTATTATTCTACACTTTTAATTTAGATCTGTAATATTTTCTACATATTAGTTTCTCTTTGTTGCGATTCGTGAGGGATTATTCCGCATATTTTATCCCTTAACTCCTAACAAAGTAGCATCATGGTGGCAATGGGGACATGGTCCCCACCATTACAACAACATGGATAGAGGTAGATAACAATACCATAGATAAAGATGCCCCGAGTAGGCATTCTAGTAAGTATACGGAGTTCCTTTAAAGAAGGTGTTAGTGTAGAGATCAACACCACAGGGTCCTCCTCAAAGAGGAGTTCCACAATAGGTTTCTCTATAGAAGGCAACACCACAATAGGGTTTGGGTCCTATCCCACCACATACTCCTCCAAGTAGTGGAGGCAGTGGTGGAGATAGAGGTAGAGGGATAGTGATGGTGGGAAGATAGCTGCGTTATATAAGGTCATAGCCACTAATCTCTAGGTGATGACCGAGAGGGATCATACAAGAGATCAATTATAGGTTGTCACATCCAAGCGTGATCGGGCCAGAGTGTGGTTAGGTCATGGAGGATATGGCGCTACCTAATTTTAGTAGTTCTAACAGATGGCTTCCAAGACTTCATAGATTATGAGCTTATTACAATAGTCATAGGCATAAGTATAGGCCATTATTACATAGAGGGACCAATTGGTGGTGAGAGGACGGTGAGGTCGGGTTGAGCTAGTGAGATTACAGGTAGAGGTGAATTCATTCGGAAGACTAATGGAGCTACCATGATACCATTGATATACATGGACTTAGCTATGGGAAATGGCATGGCTTCCTACTACAATTCCCTATATTATGATGTTTTTCCAAAGGATCATAAGAGTACCCAATTTTAGTGAGCATTCGATGTGTAGACCACATAGGTCACATAGACCAGAGGTGTCAGTGAGATCTGTAGAGAAGCCATGAGACCCCGGATAGGGTAGTAGATAAGAGAGTAGACTATATAGGTGATGCATCCTCTGCCGGATCATAGACCTTCGAACCCCCATTAGGGATCGAGTCACAGATGACTTGTTTTTTATTATACACATATGTATGTAGTTATGATAAATGCCTCTTATGAAGGCTCAATTTTGATCGATGATTATGATGTATCATTTTTTATTTCGCCATGTGATGAAGGCATATTTTGATTCATGCCTATGATGGTATATTTTACATCCAGATGATGTATACTCTTTGAGACACATATTTATATGGACATTTGATTTTGACATGTATGATGATTATGATGATGATTGCAATGTTGTATTATGATGTTGTTGTATATGTATCATGTAGTCATTTTTACACCTACCAGAGAACAAGGGAATCCCATGCATGTTGGCCTATCACCCCAGGTGCTAGGAACTCACCCAAGGCGCATGTGGGTGCCAAGTCTCTCTTTTATGTGAGTTAAGTGGGAAACATCATCTATGATGGGAGCTTAAAAAGAGTGAGGGGAAACGAGACATACATTTATCATAGAACTCAGAATGGCTTCTAGAAAAATGTAGTCATCCCATAACGAATGGTACTTAATAGATTATAGATAGGAACCAAAACAAAAAGGAAATGCATATTTATTCCATAAACATTCATGAATCAGAACTGTAAGTTATAAACATGGACTAGAATCACTAACAACCATATTCAATCAAGTTTGGTAACCTCATTATATTCATTGGATCCATTACAGACTACCATAGCTATGCAGAACGAGGTCATACATCAAAGCTAGATTCATACCCATTAGTTCTCAAGAGAAAATTTACAATCCCAACCCCTTATTACATCCTTTTCCTATAGATCCCTACCCAACTTATGGAGCTCTCACAATATTCTTGCATGGCTTCACCTTCTTTTGCTTCTCTCCCTTTTTCCTCTGGCGGGTGCTTGTATTTATAGCCCTTCTTAACATCATCAAGCCTTCGTGGGAGTTGTAGATCTATTGCCAAGTGTCCAAGGTGGTCCTTCATGGGAGCATGCTTCTTTAGGTCCGAGCTCTCCACTCTTTATAATGATGGCCTTCTAGAAACTTCCATTGTAGGGTATATTCCTTCTTAGGCCAACTTGTTGCAGGATGGCACCTTATCCATTCTGCATGCATAATTGGGTCACACTTTTCTCATGTTCTTCTGATGTGTCAAATATGGATAAGTATTGAAACATTTGTTTTGTCTTGCGCTTGTGGCACTTGATCTATTAAACCTCCTGGAACCCCTGTCCTGTGCGCTTTCTCCTTGGGCACCCTTTCTTAACTAGGCCTTGTGTGCCCACGCACCTTCTTGCACTTGGCCAATATTTTAGGGGCTTAACATCACCCCACACTATGCCTATTCTCCGCTCACAGGAACACCTTCTTAACGAATAAAGAATGACTACCTTTAAATGGTTTGGGGAAAGGGCATGAATAACTTTGGGGAAGAAAGAAAGAATGGGAGAACTATGATCACTTTTGTAAGAGGAGAGGGAAATATTTTGTTAGGTCTACCTCTATCTTATTCCAGGTATCGACCTCGCTCCACACCCGCTGACAAATGTCGCCAACTAGGGTGCTCACATCTTCAAAGCTTAGCCCCTCTCCTTGGGTATTCATCGTTTCCATGATCTCCTCAATTTTTTCCCAAGTCTTTGAGTGCGTCCATCCTTCAAGTGATCTAGGGATACAAATCCTTCAGCTAGTTCTTGATTAATCCTTACAAGGTCTCAATAGCCTCTGATTTCCTCTCAACTTTGGCTAAAATCTTGTCACGTTCCACTCTATTCCCCTTGTTCTTCTCCTAGAACTCCTTGAGCTCCACTTCATGGGAGGCGACTAGAATGCTTGCCACTCTATCTCTATCGGTGTAATTATCATAAATGGCCTCAACGGCTTGGGTGGAAACCTTCACATCTATGAGGAATTTCTTGTACTCGGTAACAATTTCCACAACCTTCATCTTGTCCTCCTTTTCCTTGCGCGTCGATGCCTCCTCCGTAGACTCTAGGGCTAGTGGTCTCCTTTCCATTGTGAGGATGCGGGTCAAGTCCTCTAGAAACTCTAGGGTAGATCCATACTTTTGCGCGGGCGGCGTTAGATCTGGATGCTTCAAGAAAATGGCATCTGTGATCATCTTTTCTTTCTTGCAAACCTCACACATCCTTTCCTTCTCTTCTTTCAACTCATGTCTTAGTTGCGCTCTAATTAGTTCCTCCCACTTTAATTCCTTGGTCCTTTCTTTGATCTCTTCTTCCTTCTTCTTACACTTTTCCTATAGGAATTTTACCTGTCATTCCTCTTGAATAACACGGCTTCTAGTTCAACCGAGACCTTTTTCAGCATATTGCAGACTTGTTTGTTTGATAGCCATTGAGCGCTCACACCAAGGGTTGTCTCCTTTTGACTCGGGAACCTTTATTTTTCCCCTTCACTTACCTCGAATTTTGACTCATTTTGTGGGACCCAATTGCCCAAGAAAGAATTTTCCTCATCCTACGGTATGCACCTTCCTCATCAAATGACTTCATATCCAAGAGTTGCTTTGTCGGTACTATGCTTTGGAAACGTGCACACAACACCTTGCTTGAATCATCGATATAGTGCATTCTTGGTTTCTAGGTCTCCATATGCCTTCCTCGTGTGTTTGTGCCCTTAGGTTTACATATCGTCAACCGGGACCTCCTCCTGTGCTACCATGATCTTTTCCTACACTTTCGTCCTTATCCTCATTCATTACTAAATCAACGTTGCACTCCAACTCTTGTTCTACCATGGCTTTAATGATTTTCATTGCTTCTTTTCTATCGCCTTGTTTATCTGCTCCTGCGTGAGGCTTGGAGTCTAATTTTTGTACTCACTTCTTCACTTCCTCCCTTATCTTGGGAACCTTCCTCCTCCTAGCTACCCTTCCTCTGTACGAAGAGAAACTCATTTTCCTCTTCTCTGCCCTCTTCCTTTGAATCATGCACATCAAACACTGGTGGTTCTTGGGATCCTTCAGGTTCATCTTCTTCGTCATCATCCCTCTCTCCTCTGTAGACCTTCAAGCTCTCTCGCATCCTCCGAATCAGCCTCCTCCATCACCTTTTGTTTCTTCCTAACTGGGGATTCCAATATAGGAGATTTGGCTCTTTCTTCTTCCTCCTCTAGTGACTTCTCCTTTGTGATAGGATTTTCTTGTTTTGGTGCCTCCTCTCTAATTGGGGACCTCTTCCTACACGTGTAAGTACTAGTTCTAGCACTTGTCCATGGGGTGCCCACTTGTGGTGCACTTTGGACACTTGGTGCCTTCTTCCCTTGCACCTCTTCTTTTCCTTTCTTTCTTTGGCACATGCTTCTTTCTCCCCATGGGGTCTTTAGGAATGGAGACATCACATTCCAGGTATGTACCCTTCTCAAACTTTGGTCTTATGCGCAGATATACCCTTACCGTGGTCTCTCTTACTATTGGAAAAGTCAAGGGCTTTGTCATTTGAACTTTGTGGGAGACATACCTCTCCACATACATGCGCTTCTTGGGGTAAACGAGCTTTCTACACAGCTCCATGTGGTCTTGATCTACCTCACTAAGGTTGAACCTTAGTCTTTTGGCCTCTTTAAACTTGTTTACCCCTGCTTAGAAATATTGAGTGGTGAAGGAGAAGGGGAGCTTGCACTAGGGGCCCATGTTTTCATCTATCAATTTAAATTTTCCAATGCATAAATGCTAGTACACCATAAATTCGGCTTCTCCATCAACAAGCACTAATAACTACTCTGGGATCCTCCACTCCACCCCGAATGCATCCCTTAAGCACTTATACCATTTTTCCAGCATTCTTTGTGAGCATCGTCATGCTATCACAAGTGTACTTTGTGAATCTTTTCGTAGGTGAGGGGTCTTCCTCTAGATATTCCCAAACAAACTTATCTACCACATCTAGCACTCCGATCTCTAAAAACATAATTTTAGAAGGACATTGCCAAAGAGTATCTTATCTCCTTCCTACATGCTACTGATAATTTCATCTCGTGATGAAGGAAAAAAAATTGTAGATGGTGCCTTTTGATATTTTCCTACACACATTTAACTAGGCCTTATTTACCTACGTCCACAATTCTATGTCATTTAGCTTTATCACAGGAACACGACCATTCTCATGATAGGGTCTTGGATTTCTATGATATCAAAGTATCATGACCCCTTCTTATAATCATATGTGGTAATGGTTGCTTTGATGGCTTCATTTTCACTCAGGTTGTCATTTATACTCTCTCCTTCACAGATGAGGCCTGTGAATCTTGAAATCAGATGAGAAGTTATCTCGCATCTTCGCAACCCGCGAAGTAAAAGTGGTCCTCATGTACGCGTGACATTAACCATTGATAGAGGCACTCAGGTTTTCCAAAATAAGGAAACTCATAGAGTTGCAACAATCCCGCCTTCTCCAATTTTACTTTTACCTCATTGCTATTTGTTGGGCGCACCAACTCCAGCACCAATTCCTTTTCTATCATGTTTGTGTGATGGTTTTAATCAGTCACCATCATGTTTCTTACATGGGAATCCCATTCTTTCCTAAGTAAAAACCCATCTGGGTACTACATCTTTACGTACCATTCTTCATTCATGATTACGGGGGTTTCTGGTTGTTTGCCCTTGCCCTTGCCCTTTCGCTTCTTAGGTGATATAGTTGGTTTCTTAGGTGCCATGGTCTAGGTTATCTTAGCACTTCAACTTCTCTTACTTGTTGTGCTTTTCTACCTTCTCAAAGCTCAGACTTCAATCTTCTAAAGAAACCCTTTTCAGTGTCGTGCCCTAGCTACCAAACCGTAGAATCGGAATAACCTTTTTCACCAGATGACACTTCTCGACAAAATTTTTTTCTCTATGCCCATGAACTTCTTTCCTTCTAGTTTAAAGATCAAATCTAGTCACTCACACCTTAATTTATTCACACAGATCAACTTTGGAAACCCTAGTCCGTAAGATATTTCTTTTTTCATATTTGCAATGCCCATAATTAAGTTCGAACCTTATATTTATAACTTTTCATTCTTTTTAGCATTAAATGTTACTTCACCTACCACTGTAATTTAACACTTATTATAGATTTTTCCACTAATTCGTACTCTAGCACCCCTACTCATGAGCCCAACCTTGTGTGGATAATCCTACAACATTTTGGCATACAAACAATCTATCTAATGAAGGCTTTTACATGTGTGTTACCAAAGCACCAAAAGTACTTATGTCATTTTCCCTATTTTTTCCCTCGCCTACCTCATGTTATTCCTACACTCTTCATTTTTTTATGTATGTGGTTTCTTCAAGGATTTCTTGACACCAACCCTTTACGTTCATCTCTTCTTTATGTGCCTATCACCCTCACGCACCTTTCACAGGGCCATTCAATCCAGGCTTTCCAAAGCAATCCTTCACCGGTACTTTGCATAATTCCACCCCACACTAAAATGATACTTGGTCCTCTACACATTCAAAACATTTAAAAATTAATGAGGTTACCAGCACTAAGGCACAACACAAAACAACAACAAGAAACGGAAACACAAAAAGAAAAAAATTCATTAAAGGAAGTCCTAAACTATCTGGCAATACTACCTTATTACAAACACCAAGAAGACTTATTTATAGTAGGGCTTCAACCTACTCCCATTGAATTGTCCTATAAATCTCGTCCCATCCAAAGGTGCTTTCAGAATCGGCATGCACTTGAATCAAGGATACACGAGATGATTTAGGGACCCAACCAATGGACTTTTCACTTCCCAGGATGGCACAAAAACTTGGAATCATATAGTAGCACCATCTTTCTAACCTCAAACTTTTTATTCTTAATGTGATGATCATGCCATGAATTTTGTTTTATTTATTTAGTCTTCTGGCTCCACCTGGCAAGGGATCATCTTTCGTCTAATTGCATTAACTTGTCAATTCTTTCTTCCAGTCGCTTATTCATCTGCTAAACCTCTTGCACATGCAATACGCAGCGAAGGTAATATGAATTCAACTAGTAGGATAGCCTCTACACCAAAAACTAATTGAAACAGTGGGGCCTTATTTAACCTCTTGTATGTTGTTGTATATGCCCAAAAACAACTAATACTTTGTCATCCCAATCTTGTCTACCAATGTCATAAATTTTTGTTAGGGTATGACTTAATATTTTGTTAAATGCCTCCACGGTCCCATTTTCTTGTGGATGGTAAGGGGTAGTCTTGTGATGAGCCACCATATATTCCACTAACAGAATCCTTACTATCTTATTTAAGAAATTTTTACCCCTGTCACTAATCAAACTCAAAGGGCACCCATACCTTGTAAGAATGTTTTCCCATAGAAACCTTGTTGCAATAGCTATTGTACAATCCTTGGTAGGTGCTGCTTCTGCCCACCTTGTCAAGTAATATGTGTAAGTGATTATATAACATGACCTAGTCCTACACGCGGCTGGTGCAATAGGGCCTACGAAGTCTATAGCCCACTTTTTGAATGGATCGGCCTTTGGGAATAGGGCGCAAAGGCATTTCATATCTTTTCCTTGTTTTCCAATGTGTTGACAATGGTCACACGCCTTGCAATATTCCTTGCATTCTTGATAGAGAGTCTCCCACCATAATCCAACCTTCAATTTTTTCTATATAGTGGTGTCGCCCGCATAGTTCCCACCGCACTACCTCGGTTCGCCTCTTCTATTATGGCTAGGTGCTCATGTTCTAGCACACACCAGCGTAGAATCTCATCATGTCCTAGTTTGTATAAATCCCCACTAATCAACATGTAGGGCACGGAGCATATAGCTAACCATTTTTTATCCAATGCCTTCATTCTTCCACTGCTACACCTATTTTGAAAAATACTGCAATATCTTCTAAGTCTGAGGGCACGTGCCATAGCCTAAATGTTAGCATACGTTGGATAACTTATATTTTTTAGGTGTCTATTCTATCCCTTTATCTTCTCCTTCTAGTATTCCATTATTCTCTCCTTCTGTTGTGTAACCTCTCCATTCATTTAGGGGAGTCTAGTACAATTTCTTTCCTATAAATACTATACGTGAGCTCTATGTTGAATAGAATAATATGAGATATACAATCTCTATTCTTTCTCCTTCATTTTTTGCCTCACAGTTTGGTATCAGAGAAAACTTGATCTCTGCCTGTGCGTTGGAAAGGAGAGACTGTTTCTTTTTCTACTGATGCATGGAGAGGAAATGATCTAAGGATCAAACACAAGCTGGATGTGGAGATTTACTCAGCCACCTGCGTAAAAACTTTCCCCTGCCCGTGACCACATTGAGAAGTCTTCTTTTTGCGTGGAAATTGAACTTGTTGTTGTTGCGTGACTGATTTGCTGCGAAGTGAAGGAAGGCAAGCACGTGGGTGGAGAGAAGACTGTCTACGTGGAAAGCAAAATGTGGAGGACTGTGCCAGGAAAGAGAACTTATTTCTGTGCATGGAGATCTTCCAACCTACTGTGTGTGGAGATCTTATTTCTGTGCAAGACTTCTTGGTGTTTTGTGCGCTAAAAACAACCACCAGCCACCTGCTGAGTGGAGGCGTTAAAAATTCTTGGAGCAGCCTGCATTTTTTTAGATAGCCGTGGGAAATCTTGTTTGTTTGCTACCTGTGCACGTGGAGGAAGAGAGAGTAGACTCTCCCGGAGACCTTCAACCTGTGTAGTGCTGTGCAAAAGAATCTTGCTGCCTGAAGTTTTTTTTTTACCCTCTACGAGGAAGTCTGATACTGGCAACGTCGAGTTTCTTCAACACTACGTCGAATGTCGAGTGTAGACAACTCGATTGAGAGCGTCAATAACACGGTCGCCACAGCTGAAAGCAAGAATATTAACTCGCCAGCCAGAGAACACCGTGGAGAAGCTCCTGAGAGCTCCGGGTTCTACTTTGCTCTGCTGAACGAGCTTCGAAATTCGGAAATCTTGCATTCGACAAACTAGTTCGAGAAGGACTCCTTGAATACTTTCTTTTCGACGTCAGCTGCCAAGAAAAGTGAGTACGAGAAGAATTAGAAGCCGGATACGACACCGATTGTGATGACGAAGAAGAACGCCCTACAAAGCGTCGCCATCTCACAACACGTGAATATCGTGAGCATCTACGAGCCAGTAATTCTCGTCAGTGAGTCCAAATTGTAATAACTTTTCAAATAAATAAATATTTTTTTATTACAATGTCTACTCCGAAGTTACTTCTGTCTGACGCTCAGTTGCTCAAAGGGCCTAATTTTGCAGCCTGGAAGACAAAAATGAAGACAATCCTTCAGTTTGAAGGATTATGGGGAATTGTCACAGGGTCTGTGCCTGCTCCCATAGCCCCGATGAACTAATAAAATATGACATGGCTAGTGCTAAAGCCTTGATGCTGATAATGCTCAGTATCAGTGATGATGTGCAACCACATGTTTGGAATGTGGAGAAACCCAAGGAGGCCTGGGACAAGTTGGTAACCATTTATGAAGCCAAAAATCAGACGAAGATACTTCATCTTCAGTCGAAGCTGCACACCCTCTCTATGGGGTCTGATGAGAAAGTGGAGGAATTCTTGTGTCGCGTGGCTGAGATGAGATTGGAGTTATTAGCGCGGTGAAATGGTGGATGATAAACTTCTCATCCCAATCACCTTGAGAGCACTCCCTTCTCAATTTCGAGTGTTTGTTACAACACTGAATGTGTCTAAACAAACAGTGACATTCGAAGAGCTTGTGAATTTGTTGCAGCAGGAAGAGGCCATCACTTCATCGCATGAGGAGTCTCAGGACAAAGCCTTGTTCTCAAAGCCTAATCATGGCCAGAAGAATCAAAAAGGTCCCCCAGAGAAGGCAAATCCAGCGCAACCCAAACAGAATGATCAAAATTCAAAGAGATGGTGTCACATTTGCAGAACCAATACTCACGACACTGATCACTGCTGGCACAACAACTTGAAGCAAGGGCCTTCAAGCTATACAAGCACATCTAGGTGCGAAGATTTTCAAAATTCCAAACGATGTCCCTAATGGAGAAAGCAAAAAGGACATCTTACAGCCCAACAAGAAGATGATGACTCTGATGAGGAGACATCAGAAGGAGCCCATTGTAGTAAGAATCTTGTACTCGTCTCTCAAACTTCTCATCCCACAAAGAAAGTCTGGTTGATAGACTCTGGTGCAAGCAAGCATATGTTAGGTGACAAGAAGCTGTTTGATTCACTACATGAAGAGCCAACTAGAGATCGAGTTCGGATAGTGGATGACAAAGAGTACATTGCAGAAGGAATAGGGAATGTGACCATTCCTCTGGGGCCACGAAAATGTACACTTACAAAGGTACTATATGTTCCTGGCTTGACTAGCAACCTTTTGTCAGTTACTCAACTCTTGAATCATCACCTTAAGGTTGAATTTCTTGTTCAAAATGGCATTAAATCATGCTTAATCTCCCGACAAGGTATGGTTCTTGTTAAACCTTTGGTAAAAGATAAGTTATTTGCTTTAGATACTGTTTCATCTTCTGCAGTAGCTTTATCTGCTTCAACAATAGAATCAACTGCCTTATGGCATTTTAGATATGGACACTTGTCATCGGTTCATTGCACCAGATGAGTTCAAAAGCAATGGTCCATGGACTACCCAAATTGTCCAGTTCCTTGCCTATTTTCCCTGGCTGTCTTGCAGGAAAACAACACAGAGATCCATTTCAAGCGAGCACCTTCCATGCCAAGAAGTGTCTGGAGGTAGTTCATACCGATCTGAATGGCCCATTGCCTGCTTCATTTTCAAGATACAAATACTTCCAGTTGTTCGTGGATGACCACTCTCGCAAGATGTGGGTATATTTCCTAAAGCAGAAAAGTGAGGCTCTTCAACACTTGCAGAACTTCTATCATCATGTTGTCAAAGAGTCCAGACAACCACTTCTTCTACTCCACTCAGATTGAGGGGGAATTCACATCAAAGAAGTTCTTGGCCTTCCTAAACCATCACGGCATTAAGCAGCACCTGACTGCTCCCTACACGCCCCAGCAAAATGGTATTGTTGAGCGTCGCAATCACACAGTGATGGAGATGGCTCACTGCATGCTATCAACTGCAAAGCTAGGAGAACGCTATTGGGTTGAAGCAGGACAAACGGCTATATATCTTCTCAATAGGGCACCGAAAAATATTCTCGAACAAGACGCTTGGAAGAGGTATGGAGTGGTAAAAATCCATCAATTTCTCATTTGCAAGTATTTGGTTGCACAACATACATGCATGTCCCACTCAGAAGAGAAAGAAGGTAGAGCCAAAAACACTCTCGTGTATCCTTCTTGGTTACAGTACTACCTCAAAGGCGTATCGTCTCATGGATCCTGAGACAAAGAAAATATACAAGAGTCGGGATGTGGTTTGTGACGAGTCATCCTTTGACTCAATAGTATCAACAAAAGATCCACTTCCAAACACATCTCACCGATTAGTCTCTGAATCAGATGATGAGCCGGAGGAGACTACTCAGAGAAAAGAAATGCTGTCAGGAGAACTATTTGTTGACCTTGGAAAATTGGAGAATGTGACTCCACAACAATCCTCATGGTAACGACACAGTTCTTCTCAAAAGCTAGTCAAGTTCTCGTCTGAAGTGGGTACAAAGCACTATCAAGGACTCACATTTGCAACAACTCCTAGATACATCATCCGGAGTCAAAACAAGGAGTCAAACAAGAAATGAGGTAAACTTTGCACTCATGAGTTCACTGATGAATAGCTCTGAGCCAGATAATGTTTTTGAAGCACTCATTCAAACTCAGTGGAAGGAAGCTATGAATACATAATATGACTCGCTCATGAAAAATTGGACATGGGAACTTATCGATCTGCAGATGGGTTTTCAAGAAAAAATATAAGGCAGATGGATCCATCGACAAACATAAAGCATGACTTGTAGCCAAAGGATATGCTCAGAAAGAAGGCATCGACTATGAAGAAACCTTTGCACCCACTGCGAAGATGAAGACCATCAGAGTAGTTTATGCACTTACAACACAAAAAGGATGGAGACTTCAATAGATGGACGTCAAGAGTGCTTTCCTAAATGGTGATCTGAAAGAAGAAGTATACATGACCCAACCTGAAGGATTTGTTGATGAAAATCAGCCTAAAAAGGTATGTCATCTCATCAAATCTCTTTACGGACTGAAACAAGCTCCCAGGGCATGGTATATCAAGATCAATGATCACCTTTTACAGCATGGGTTCACTCGTAGCCCCTCAGATTCAAATTTGTATATAAAGAAGGTAGGCAAAGAAATTGTCATTCTGGTTGTTTATGTAGATGATCTTGTGATCACTGGTAGTTCAGAAGATCAGGTTGATATTGTAAAGAATGATCTCAAAAGAACCTTCGACATGACAAATTTGGGGCTACTACATTACTGTCTTGGCTTGGAGATATGGCAAAAGGAGCATCACATTTTTGTCTCCCAGAAAAAGTACACCAAGACACTCCTGGAAAAGTATAGAATGTCTGACTGTAAACCTATATCCACTCCCATGGAAAAAGGCTTGCAACTTTCAAGATTCTAGGACTCACCTCAAGTAGATGCTACTCTCTATAGGCAATTTGTTGGAGGGCTCATCTATTTGACATATACCAGACCAGATCTCTGCTATGCTGTCAGCTATCTTTCTAGGTTCATGCAGGAGCCAAAGAAATGTCACTGGAATGCAGCAAAGCATGTTTTGAGATATGTCGAGGAACAACTAATTATGGTCTGGAATATAAAAATAATGATCAATTCTTCTTACAGGGATATGTTGACTCGGACCATCCGGATACATTGATGATAGGAATTCAACTACAAGATACATATTTCATCTCAGATCTAGACCTATCTCGTGGATAAGAAAGAAGCAGAATGTTGTTTCTATCTCATCCACAAAGGTAGAATATCACGCCGCACGAGGAGCTGTGTGCAAAGTGATATGGATACGTCGCATTATGGATGACCTGGGAATTCCTGAAAAATAGTCACCTATTCTCTATTGCGACAATCAGAGTGTGTTGAAGCTCGTGTAGAATCTAGTCTTTCATGAACGAACAAAGCATATTGAAATTGATTGCCATTTCATTTGAGAGCACGTCTTGAACCATCAAATTCAGCTCCAGTATTGTCCTACTGAAGCACAAGTTGCTGACATTCTCACTAAATCCCTTGGCAAAGTGAAATTTGAATCTTTCAGAGGTCACATTTGCAAGAATAATGTAATAAGGGGGGGAATGTTAGCATACGTTGGATAACTTATATTTTTTAGGTGTCTATTCTATCCCTTTATCTTCTCCTTCTAGTATTCCATTATTCTCTCATTCTTTCCTATAAATATTATACATGAGCTCTATGTTGAATAGAATAATATGAGATATACAATCTCTATTCTTTCTCCTTCATTTTCTGCCTCACACTAAATAGTTGTGCATCGACATGGTATCATCATTGCTTTGCACATCCTCCCTAAATTGATTCTAGACAAATGATCAGGTCAGAATTACTTTTCCTTGGTTTGACAACCACCGTGAACTTGAATTCTTGGAATAACAGTACCCACCGACATATGCGCCCTTGTAGAATGGGATTGTTCACTAAATATTTCAATTCCATATGGTTAGTGTAAAATATAAAAGTGGTTTCCAGTGAATACTTTCTCGAACTTGTGAAGCACATAGATCATCGACAATACCTCGTGCTCGGTTGTAGTATAATTCTTCTCTGCTAGTGTTTACTTCTTAGTTACAAAGCATAAAGGATGGTTAGAAATCCCTTCACCATGATGTGCAAGTACTTCTCCAATGGCGGTTCCCGAGGCGTCACCATGAACATGGAAGGGCTTATCCTAAGAGGGGAATTGTAGTATGTGCACGATGAGAAGCTTATCCTTTAAAGTGTCAAATGCCTTCAAATGCCTTCTGCTGCGCCTATCCCCAAAAGAAGGAACTCTTGTGTCTAATTAACTCTTCTAAAGGCGAGAGATCTTGGTGTATCCCTTGATGAACTTCCTATAGTAACCCATGTGTCCAAGGAATCTGCAAGACTTGCATTTTGACTAGTAGGTTCCCTAAATCCTACAATTACTACAACTTTTGCAGGATCTACTAGTAAGCCCTCCCTACATATGATGTACCCCAATAATGTTCCAAATGGGGTAGCAAAGACACAATTCTTAATGTTGAGGGATATCCTTAACTACCAACACCTTTCAAACATTAACCTTAAGCTATCACGATGGTCCTTTACTAGCCCATATACTATCTAATCATCCAGGTAAACTTGAAGAAATTTATGGATGAAGTCCTGAAAAGCTTCTTCCACAATGTGCGAGAACACAATAGGCACATTCTTCAACCCAAATTACATTACTCTATAGGAAAAATTCCCCACTCGGTGGTGAAATTTGTCTTTCTTTGGTCCTCTTTTGTAATCTTTACCTAGTGATAGCCCGAGAATCCATTCGTGAAAGAGTAGACCTCGCGTCTGCTACTCCCTCTAAGATTTCTTCAGTAAATGGGGTTGGGAAAGGATCAATGACACACACTACATTCAGTCCTTGTAATCAATATAGATCCTTACCCTACCATCCTTCTTGATACTAATCACCATTGGGCTTATCCATTCCGACTCTTCCACAACCTCAATGATACTTGATGTTATCATTTTGTCTATCTCTTTCTTGACCTTTACGAGAAAATTAGGATTCATCCAGTATGGCCTCATCCTGATTGGGCACGCACCTTCCTTCAACTTTATCCTCATCTCCCCTAAGCAATGGTGGATGCCTTTAAGTTCATGATACCCGCATGGGAACAAATCTTGGAATATTTGCAATAGATCAATGATCTTCAAAACTTCCTTTTCTTGAGCAATAGTCTCCAATGATTGCTTCCTTGGGTTATCCTTCTGAGACAGTATTAACCTTTTTCATATTTAAAGGTTTATGGTAGTTGCATGCCCATTCATCAACACTATTTATGACTTCGTGCGTCCCTACAGAATGGTTAACATCCAAGTTTTCCACCTCTTCCCCATCAATGACATACACCATCTTCCCTTTTTCTTTTTCCATACATGTGTGCTCAAGATGTATTTCTTCTATTTCTTATTCCTCAAAGCGCGCCTCCAAGCTAGGTTCACCTAACAATTATTGTATTTTGTCTTCTACCATAGACTATCCATATTGTAATGCACTTGACTACTTGCAACACCTTATATACGATGGCTTTGTACTTTGATACTCGAATGTTTGAATGAGATCAACCGTCAATTCTTACCAATTACCAGTTTGACGACACATCTCCGAGTGGATATACCACATGCATGGGTAAGTGCAGGAAGTTGATGGACAAATATAGGGTCATCCGTGGACATCATATTGCAAATAACAACATAATATCAACTTGTAGGGATTATTAGCAATACATACACTCAAAATTAGACAAAATTATATTAATATGAATCGTAGCATCCATAATCTAGTTTCTAAAATACTAATTTTTGTAAAAAATGGACAAGATTAGCTATATTAAACACTCAAAATTCAATGACTTGGTATTTTTTTTTAAAAACGCCGATAAGATTATAGTTCGTTTGCCCACAATTTGGATGACCAAAAATTGATATATATTTTTTTCCTTTGGTGAGAAGTTATATGCCACTATCTATCTTGGGATGGATTTTATTTTGTATTTTTTGAGTAATATTTTATTTTTTATGATTTTTTCCATGAAAGTGGTATGAAAACATAAAGAAAATAGAGCACTTTCCGTTTGCCCGCCATAACTTCATCAAAAAATATTGAAATCAAATAATTTTTTTTTGAACATGTATATAATTTCACCATGGTTGGGATGGTATAAGTTTTATCACATTCTGATAAGTGAAACAAATTTTGCAGTCTTAAACGTAGACATAAACATTCACAGGAAAAAGTGTCTTAAAGACCTACTATTAGTAAAAAATTATAAAATGATATTTATCCTCTTCTATTCACTTTAAAATCAGTATTTCTACAAAGCTAATAGTCTCCCCTACGCAATGGTACCATTTTTATGACATAGTTTTTACTTTTCGGCATGGTTCAAGTCCGCGGAAGACTAAATTTGATGTTTTGCTGTTTTTAATGTAAAATTCAGGATTTGATGTCCACTTAATTGTCCCCCAACACAATAGGCGCATTCTTCAACCCAAATTACATTACTCTATAGGAAAAACTTCCCCACTCGGTGGTAAAATTTGTCTTTCTTTGGTCCTCTTTTGTAATCTTTACCTAGTGATAGCCCGAGAATCCATTCGTGAAAGAGTAGACCTCGCGTCCTGCCACTCCCTCTAAGATTTCTTCAGTAAATGGGGTTGGGAAAGGATCAATGACACACACTACATTCAGGTCCTTGTAATCAATATAGATCCTTATCCTCCCATCCTTCTTGATACTAATCACCATTGGGCTTATCCATTCCGACTCTTCCACAACCTCAATGATACTTGATGTTATCATTTTGTCTATCTCTTTCTTGACCTTTACGAGAAAATTAGGATTCATCCAAAGATGGCCTCATCCTTATTGGGCACGCACCTTCCTTCAACTTTATCCTCATCTCCCCTAAGGAATGGTGGATGCCTTTAAGTTCATGATACCCGCATGGGAACAAATCTTGGAATATTTGCAATAGATCAATGATCTTCAAAACTTCCTTTTTTGAGAAATAGTCTCCAATGATTTGCTTCTTGGGTTATCCTTTCGAGACAATATTAACCTTTTTCATATTTAAAGGTTTATGGTAGTTGCATGCCCATTCATCAACACTATCTATGACTTTGCAAAGGTCCCCTACGTGAATGGTTAACATCCAAGTTTTCCACCTCTTCCCCATCAATGACATACACCATCTTCCCTTTTTCTTTTTCCATACATGTGTGCTCAAGATGTATTTCTTCTATTTCTTATTCCTCAAAGCACGCCTCCAAGCTAGGTTCACCTAACAATTATTGTATTTTGTCTTCTACCATAGCACTATCCCTATTGTAAGGCACTTGACTACCTGCAACACCTTATGTACTAATGGCTTTGTACTTTGATACTCGAATGTTTGAATGAGATCAACCGTCAATTCTTACCAATTACCAGTTTGACGACACATCTCTCGAGTGGATATACCACACGCATGCATAACCTTGCAAGGTGGAGTACAACTTGTGAACCCATAATGAAGGTGGTAATGCTTTTGCACTCCCCATCCAGGCTGTCTCACATGTTTGGATATGGAAGGAAGTGGTATCTTTACCATGGTAGTATTTTATAGCCAATGGCACATTGCTCCTGTAAAACCTTATGGAGAAGGAAATTCTCACCTTGCATCATTCCAAGAGGTTCTCCCAATGTGTCGCCCACCAACGCGTAACAATTCCGAGTAGGATGTAGTTAAAAATTTCCCTCCTTTCCTTCTCCTTTCTCCATTGGGCCTCCATTTCTCCTAAGAAATTTTTTGGATTATCCCCTCCCAAGTAACTTCATAGTTTTCTTCCTCCTAAGCACCGGATTGTACAAGCCTTTATCACCTTGGTTACTGATCCTCTTAAATGCCATCCGATCAACTCATAGGTCCCATGTGCCCAATTATCATATGCCATGCTTGTGGTATCACTCACAGACTGGGCATCCTCAAATTGGATAACTCCTTCTGTAGGGTGAATTATCTCGGGATATCTCGATTGAGTACACGCATACTCTATCAAGAACTTCTTCTCCCAATGGTGGCCTTCTAGAAACTTCCTTCGTAGGGTATATTCCTTTTTAGGCCAACCTATCACAAGGTTGGCACCTTATCCATTCCACATGCACAGTCGGGTCACACTTTTCTCATGTTCTACCTGTTGTGTTAAATATGGCTAAGTCTTGAATCCTTTGTTTTGTCTTGTGCGTGCACCACTTTCTCTATCAAACCCTCTTAGAACCTTGTCCTACGGATTTTCTCCTTGGGCACCCATTCTTAACTAGGCCTTACACCCCCACACGCCTTCTTGCACTTGGCCAATATTTTAGGGGCCCAACATATCACATGTTTTTGTTTCATGATATATCTTTAGATCATAGCATTTGTTTTATACACAAGATGTTTTTTATTAGTCCACATGATCATTTGTATGATACTTTTGCATAGGGGATAAATTTTGATATTTGCAATCCCTCTTGCCCCATTGATGATATGATATGTGATGATTAACTTAGCATACATGTATGATGTAGACTCAACATTTTATTGATATATGATGTATAGATGATGTTAGATGTGATGATATAGATGGAGATATGATGATATGATAATAAAACAAAGTGTAAAAGCAATGAAAATGCACAAACAAATGTTAACAAATATACCAAATATACACATTAAGAAACTTAATTAACACAACTATGTACAATTATTCACAAGCATGTAAAAACACACTCCATATGTACAAATAAGAATGAATCTAATCTAAGCAAGAAAAGATCAATCTTTTAAGCAACACACTATACAAATGTACAAGCAAGTAAAACTATACAAACAATGTACACGAGAAAAAAACAAAGAAAGTAAACTAAGGCTTTTTTTGTAAGACCATTTTCAATCTATGTTGACACCGGTTTTGGGTGTAGCTCCTCTCCTTCACCCACCATTTTCCCACCTTTATTGGGCTTACCCAATCAAATCCCATTTCCCACCATAAAGGAATTTTCGATTAATGAATCTTAATTGATTAATTGATCCCATTTTTAATATCTAAATCTCGTTATATCCTAATATCTAATTAATAATTAAACATTATAAGTAAGTCATATCACCCCACCTAATAATTAAATAATCTAAAAACCATCCAAATCATGAACCCCACTCAATCAAGTAAAATCCAATCAAATCTCTTATTCCACACAATCATTCAAAACATAAACCCCATCGAATAAAATCAAATCCATTATCTCACCTAATCACTCAAATCATGCCCCCACTGCTAACCAACGTTACTTTGTCGAACCCTTGTTACCGAAAACCCCTAATCTAACCCCATTTGCAAACTATAAATACATGTCTTCTCCTCTTTCGAAATAATAAGAAAGTTTGAGGTCTTGAAGTTTTTAAGAGTGTCCAAGTTTTTGAGTCCTTCAATGAGAAGAAAACTTGAGCCCTTGGTGTTTTTAAGAGTGTTAAAGTTTTGAGTCCTTAAAGGAAGAGCAATAGAAAATCTCTGCCATTATAGCTCTCCACTATAAAAGCCTTCCGCATTCATTTTGGACAAGTAAGAAAGGATAACAAATTACTGATATTATAGCCTCTCTCATATCATCCCCATGTTGCTCTTATGATGCCACTTATGGCACCATAATGTCATCCACATGCCCTTGAAGTACCCTCATCATCCCATTTACTTGGCATATTGTACTTCTCTGCTTCTGCATGCTATCTACGGTTCATCATTTATTTCTATCTTTCTAGACACAAGGGTTGACATCCTCCAAGGGAGTTAACAACCTCTTAGAACCGGCATTGTCCAGTAGCCCCGCATATATCTATCTAATCACATCTGTTTTAGTTTTGTAGACATTATCACAGATCCATCTATTTGGTGCCCGTAGATCTACATCCACATCCGAGGCTCCTTAAGCCCTCCATATTTCGAGGTTGCTCGTGTCTTTCAATATTGGTGCATTTGCCCGCCTCGAAACGAGGTTTCCTATCCATCATTTTCGGCATGATCAGATCAGTGGGACCGATCCGAGATCTCGGTCATTTATTTGTTACTTTACTTGTCTTGTGCAGGTGTCGTAAGTATAATGGTTATCTTCATAGTTCTCATCCATTTACATATCTTGTGAATATTTCATTTTTAGGCTTACTTGTTTGCAGGGTTTAGTGTTGTCTTTGTCAGTTTGGTATGTTACTTTCGGTAGTCTATATCTACCTTGAGGTAAGAGGATTTGCTTTTTTCTTTTGATTTTGTTTCTTGTTTTCTAGTTCCACATTACTACGTTTCTTTGTTTTGTTAAGTAGATTTTATATAAACCTATAAAAACAAAACAACAAAAATCATTGTTATTAAATATAAATAAAGCAAACAAAAACAATTGCACTTTAAGCTCTATTGGCATGGAAAATTCGTTCGAAAAATAATCTTATCGCTTGGCTTTTATTTTCAATCTTAGTTGTACAAGAAATATATATCATACTTTTTAATTACTTTTGTTCAAACCCAACAAAACATGCATATATTTTTATTTAGATTTTAATTTCCAAGTGTATATAGATCTTGCTTTTCAAAATATAAAGATCTATATTTATTTATTTAAATAAAAAACAAAACCAAAAATCACTCCCTACCCAATTTCTAATTCACCCCGGCCACTCGGCCAAGCTATTCCCATACAGCCCATCCTAGCTCACATCCATCCAAATCCCGACCTATCAACCCCTAATCTCCTCTCTCACCCACTCAGCCACATCCCTACCTAACTCCATCCGTTCTCTCGTCGCTTCCCTCACCGAGCTCCCTACCTATCTATGCGCACCCATATCCGTTCCTCTCAACTCGTTCCCACTCCTCTCGGCTTCACCATTCCCTGTCACCACCCCCGACTCCTGCATATCCCTCACCCGCCAACTATCACACACCACAACGCTCCCTATCTAACTCAACTCCACACTTCTTTTGTCCTACGACCTACCCCGAGTTATCCCTCACCTCACTCCACTCCCTTCCACCTCAGTTCCCTACCACCTAAACTACCCACGAGCTCTCTCCTCACATCCCGATCCCCAGCGTCTGAGCTCCCAACTCGCTTCCCTTATCTCAATTCCTCCACATTATCAACTCCCAACGACCCTTACCCAGCCAGTCGACACCACGTATCTCTCCTCGGCTCACCCATCTCTTTTCTTACGGGAAATTCCCTTCTTTCGGTAAGCATCCAGTATCTCAGTAGATAAAAATTGATCTAATCCTATCTTGTTTCTTGTGTATCGCTTTAAAGCTTCTCCAACGATCCCTTTCAACAATATCGGGCACCTGATAAGTAGTACCTAAGTAGTACCAGCTAGTAGGACTTTTGTCACTTCACACGCCGGTTTGATATTTCACATACTGAACCTTAAAAATTCCGTTGAACATTGTTTGACAGTATTGTGACGCCGCAGAGACATGATGGATAGCTGAAATACGTGACATAGAGGAAAGTCCCGTACGGAATACAGAAGAAGAATCCATTGCTGCCGCAACCCTGAAGGACTTCTCTCAACTTTCTAAGGGGAAAGGTACGTGGGATTGCATAAACTTCTCTCGATTTTGGAATTGAATACATCAATATCTATCCTTATCCTACTGTCATATTATTTGTTATTTACTTCCGGTATTTATTTTGTGGGAAGCATTGATTCCGGAAAGGAGTGGGGATTTTTCTATACTTTTCCCCACAAAACACCATAGAGTCAAACTACTATTAGCGCTGTTCCCGCCACGCTACCCACAATGATGCTCTGAGAGAGAATAATGGTGTCCACAATTGCTACGATCATCATCATCAAGGGACTGAATGTGGTGGCAAACACCTGACCCTTCACCCGCATGCACAATTTTTGCAAGTAATATACAATTCCAGAATAGCGTGCAGTGACAAGGTTCACTTTACAATGTGAGATTTAACAGGCCGACCACGGTTTGACCTCCACAGTCCTTCCTTTTTATAAAGTGAGATTTGATTTGCTCATAGGTGTAGTGCACACATTTTACAAACACAATTACAACAATAAAATTCTAGGATAATTTTATTTTTTTGACTTATATTACTCACTACACACAACATAGCACAGGCTCCAAGTATAGAAACTCGACTCGCATACGACAATCACATAAGTCATCGACTCACATAGACACAAGAGAACAACATAGGCATGTCGATGCCACACTTTTCCCAATGAACAAATACTAGCAATGCCCCCAACCACAAAAAGAAGACTCAAGGATGGGCAAACCCACAACACATCTTTTCTTTAATTGTATTTTAGTTTACGATTAACATTCCAAGAACATTATTGTGCAAGGATAAATTTCTCATTTGTCCACCTACAGATTCTAAGTTCATACCGCGGTTAAATTATCACTCACCCCTTTTAAGTTGGTTTCTTATTCTTTACAAAAATTTCCATAACTTGCATTCTTATTTGTCATAATTCAAAAGCATATAAAGTACTTAATTATCTAGTCCTTATGTTAAGAATTTTCTTCTCGAACATATATTCAATGTCTACTTTTTTTTTTTATTCTTACAACTCGTGTGAATGTGACATGGTGTCTATATAGTGATATTAGGATTTACAGAGATTTAAACACAAGATAGCTTTTTACCACAAAACATTCTTCGATTACAGTAAGGCTATTTCCCTACCATATTTATTCCAATTCAAAGACTTGAGAAATACCATTTTGATTTATATATGTATTTTGTTTTCTCGAAGGATGATCACACCAAGGCAATTCATATTCTTTGAAACAAAAGAGTATATTTGATTGAGATATAAGGTCTGCGAGAGTGGCATTATCCCAAACCTCAATCTTGTTTTTACTCTTATATGTCTTATTTCGTACGTCAAGTTATGGCCTTATTATAAGCTTTGTCTTGTGAAAGGAGTTACGAAGTGTTTGTCCAACCTCTTGAAGACATATATGATTAAGAGACTTGATGCTTCACACCAACCCTAAGTTAACATCTAAATCAACTGAGGTTTAGATCAATTCCCAACTTCACCTAAGGGTCTACCACTCAACTAAATATGAGTTTTAAGCAAGAGGATAAATTTCTGCTAAATCACCTTCACGAAAGGACCAAGGTGTTATGTTGAGAGAAACCGAGGTAACACATTTAGCTGTGCGAAACTAAGGAGTTCATTAATGAGAGTTTAAGACCTAGAACAACTAAGTCACATCCTCCATTTATGTCGTCTGGATCCAACAGGGACTTCACTCAATGAAGAACTTTAATTTTAATTCTATCTTCGGATGACAAGGTAGTCCGTTAGGCTATGGAGGAGGAGTTAGCTCTACACACTCCATGAAAAGTTTGACTGTGTCACTCCTATCAGACGGGTTTAAGACAATGTCACTAAACATATTGACTAAGACGATAAGCCCATTCTTGAGCTCTGATTTACCTAAATTAGGACATTCCATCGAGAGCAAATATTAAGTTCATCCTATGGTTTTCAATGTCTTCTACGGTAAGGAGTATCACACATGAAAAACAAGTTATGCTCCGATATTGAACAAGGGTAGAGTGTTTCGATTTAATTCTCTTTATTACATTTACAAAGTATGAATGCACAAGATGACTCATTAATCATTTATTGAACATTAAATATGCACTACCAGATATTACTTCAAATTCATTTACTTTATATGAATATCAAACCTTTTTACTGGTGTACTATAAATCAAAATTGAACTATGATTAAATGCACATTTCTAGATGTCCTTGAAACTAACATTTCATACATATCAAAGCAAATTATCAATTATAACCTTCTCGTAACATGAGACTACATTATACATTTATTCATATAACAATGAACTATCTAAATTACAATGATAATTAATAATTTACAAATCACCTTGTTCGTCGTCATTCTTTCATCCCGCAAACCCACGTGAGCATGATATCGCGATAATTCACCGGCATGGCATCCACCTTAATCAATCATAATTATCATTTTTAAGTTTCTCATTTACATATGATAATAATTACAATTAGCAATGAAATAAAAGGTTTAGAGACATGTATTCCTTACATTTTATTTTACTTCTTTTTCTAACCGTGAGAGAGAAAGAAGAGGGAAGAGAGAGAAAACACCATTTGTCAAAAGTTTTATTTTACACAACAAGCTACACTATAGAGTTTTAAACAGTCATTTACATGTGTCAAAAATATCCATGTGGTTGGGCAACTCTTTGAGGGTCCCACGGCTTCCTATTTTTACAATTTCTTAATAGCTACAAAACGTTCAAAACGGACTTGGAGGCTAAGAAACCATTTCAAAAAGTTTTCTTCCGATGAGAACACATACCACGATTAAATTTATATGTGTCCCGAGATATACCAAGAGTTCATAGCACCGATTGACGGAATTGAGATAAAACGAACGGTTCACATTTGTCACCTAGTTTTAAGGGCCCTTTGGTCATAGTTGGCCTAGTGCAAAATGAACAAAACTTAGCTTGAGGGCTCAAAAAATCACATCCAAAAGTGAAGTTAGATTGATGAGCATGCAACGAGAAAATTTTTACAAGTTCCCCTATATAAGGAGAATTCATCAGAATCGATGGGACTAAGAACTAGAATACCATTTTCAAACGACAACAAGTTTTCTCGGAGCGACAAGTCAAAATTGGTCAAGTCGAACCTCATATAAACTATGGACAGAAAAGTGTTTTTACCTAAACTGAATGTTCCTTGCAATTTCCTAGTATAAACACTAAAGGTTTGTGAAGAAGGGAAATAATTTCTCTATCCAGGTTTCAAATGGCGGTTCAAAACGAAAGCCAACTTTCTAGATTTAACAACTTTCTACTGTTGTAAACTAGTGTAACATGGCTCCTATAAGAGTGTCAAAAGGATCACATATGTTCATTCGAGGTTGATCCAAGGGTCAAGGTGACTCCTCACATACCAAGGTACACGAATGAAACTTAACATCTCGTTTTCAAGGTTACGAAGAGTACTTAATGAGTCTTCGAAAAATGTAAAAATTAACTATTTAAACCGGGAGATGGTCAACGTTATTACTGGAAAGTTAATTTCGTCTGGTAGATAAAATAATGTTGTAGCGATCCAGTTGGGTAGGAAGTTTTCTACATCACCTCGGAATGAGGGTGGAAGTTCCTGGTTTAAGGTAAACGAGTTATTTTGACTTCGTGAGTTATGACACGATATTTCATTGTTTTTGTAATGAGTTGAAATAAACATTTAACTGTATTAAAATCCTAATATTTTAAAATTCTATTAAGTTGCAAAAGAGAACTAAAACATGAGAATTATGAGAGGTAAGGGGAGATGAACCATGCCTGGGAGGAATGGAGTCGGTCAAACCTGCAGGCTTCGGTTCAACATCTTGCTCCTCTGAGGCATCCTCACAGACATATCCCCAAGGTGAGAGAAGCTTCCCTGAATGCACAAGATCCGATCTCATAGAATTTCCATGGTCATAGAAAGTGTGCATTCGGCCCTTGAGCATCAAGTTCCTAACACCATCTCCTGCAGTAGCAGCAACTACCCATCCATTGACCCTATTACTCACGCCTCTGTAAGAAGCAGAACCATCTTCACTAGATTCTGAAGCCTTGCTCTCCATAAAATTGAGATTTGGTGTAGATCTTATAAAGGGACTCCTTCTTTCTGCAGCATGCTCATTCCCATTTTCTTTCCTTCCTGTGATAGGAAGAGATGTACCAAAAGTGCTTATCTAGCTTACAGTGCCATATTGAACATTGTTAGTATCACTTGAGAATGCATGGTTGTGGCATATCACTGCATTTGGGAAGTCGGAAGTAATCCTAGATTGATTATGTCAAGTTCAAATTCATTGTCATTAATCAACACTACTGCAACCTTATCTTGCTTCTCTTCGGGGGTAGGGATGCCTTGGGGAACTATTATCTAAGGAGTGCTAACTTTCTCCTTTACTTCGTACTTGCTTTCTTTCTCCTCACCATCGTTCTTCTCCTTCTCTTCAGTTACTGTCTTGTAAGTTGTAACTTTTCTTCCCCGGGATCTAGATTGGACATTGTCAGATGAAGGTAAAGCAGATGTTGTCACCATAGTGGCTCTCTTATTTCTACCTTTTCTTGCGATGCAGGAGAAGTGTTTGCACAATGTAACCATCTACGGCAGCATCATGGTGTGCTTTCATTGTGAAAAGGTCTGACTCCAGTTTCATAAGCCTCCCATGATATGCAGCAATCTCAGACTCGCCTCGCCAATGGAGTTACACATTTTCCATTGATAGTGCTTCCCTTCCAGTGCTCCCCCACCCCCGCCCTACTCTAAAGCTTCCATTTTGCACAAAGGCTAGACGTACGTTGGCAAAGAAAATTTAGTAGGTTGGAGACCTATTTGTTGCACACATGAAACAATGTGACTGTCTCTTGAGGAAACCCACACATTCTGTACCCTGCAATATTCACATTCCATGAGAAGTTGTTTCATTCTTTCATCTAGTCAAACACAGGAAAGGCTTCCTCACCAATAGTAATGGGAGAATCTGTTGCATTTTTTCCATTATTGTTTTTGGAAGAGAGATTGGGATCTGCTAAGCACTTGATGTGTTAAAAATTGAACACAGAGGGGTTTGTACATTTCCCTATGCTCTTGTATTTTTGATGCAGGAAGGACGTGAACAGAGGCACTGAGTGTTCTTGAGTACTCTATAAATGCTTGTTAAATTTGTTGGCTCCTTGTAGACCCCACACTGCTCATCAATGCTCAAGGCCGCAGTCAAACTGGTGCAAAAATTGTGAAGTGACTACTGTGACTCAAGATTCTTTTCATTGTCCAATGTAGGTACCATTTCATGGCGAAGGCAAAATGTGATTTGCAGGAACAAAGTGTAAGCTAGGTTAGCCACAAAATGACCAGAATTACTCTTACCCCAACGCATGGGTTAAAACCTAGGCGTGAATAAAATATTGAAGGCAGCAGGTCAAACTTAATTAGAAGACAACTAGAATGGAAGAACAAGGACAAAAAGGCGGCTAAAAGTGAGAGCTACATTTGACGTAGTACTAAATACTTTATTATTTTATTTTAAAATTTGTGTGGGGCACTACATCCCCCTCCCCTTATAAGAGCATTGTCCTCGATGCGACATACAATGACGAAAGAGAAAAGGGAAGCAACAAGGAACAAATATGGCAAAGGTACGCTCTAAGGTTAAGATTTCAGACACAAAATCACGGTCACGGGGTGGCCCTAGGAACATCGGTAGAAATTTTAACTTTCAAGGTTCTGTGAAGATTGGTAGTTCCAGTTTACCATGTTACTTTGTTTATGTTTTCCTTTATAGTACTTTGTATCTTAGGATTATAATATTCATTGTTTAGAAATTTTCAATTTCCTTATGTTTGTGGGTGCCCAACAGTAACTAACATCAAGATGTCACACAAAACTTAACACAACACATGCAACCCATGAGACATCTTGCTACCTACTTTCATGACTATATCATATCACAAGGTCTTTTAATTCCTCCATGGAATGACAACAAGTAGACCACATAGCAAATAATTTCTAACAAGTATGTCTTAGACATCGATCTAGTACACACATGTGACTGACAAACAAAATGATCATGTTGATACATATACAACGGGCATCACATGACGTAAAATCCATGACTATACCAACATAGTGCCAAGACAATATCCAATAGTCCATACCAACCAAGGGAAGCATCAAGCCTCAAACATAACAAGGTGTCAAAAGACTCACAAGGGTACACATAACTCACTATACCAACTCCATACATCTCAAAATACCAAGAAATAACTCCATATATCTCTAGAGGAGAAATAATCATAGTGCCTAAACTAAGTCAGGTCACTCAACCATAGAGCCCCATCAAGAATATCAGGTCACTCCACCATAGAGTGCCATAAAGAATAACAGGTCACTCAACCATAGAGGCCTGTCTCCTTTCTCCTTTTAATGAGGTCGGGTCACCCTATGGCCTTGGGAACATAGATCCCCATCTCCCCAACCCAAGTGACATAATAACTCGTGGTTCAACAACCCACTAGTTATATATAACTCCTTGGGGCATACCCCCATACAATGAAGCGGGCCCATAGGTTCAACTCCAACACATTACAACATTAGAACCAAGATAACAATCCATTTAAATTCCAAGTGGCAAAATCAAAAGCCTTGGGATAGGCTACAAAACTTTTAAATATGAAAATAAAGTTTTAAAACTAAGAAAAACAAATGGCTAATTAGCCATGGTTAGTGCAAAATCCAAATGTTAATGCAACAATCAAATAAATGCCCAAAATATAAGAACATGTCAATCAAGAAAATGACTTGTTCTAGCTAAAAAAGATAAAGATTAATTTACGAATAAAATACGTAATGAGAAAATAGCACATTACAATCACTATGTGGCCTCATACCACCACCAAAGGGGTACTCATTGAGTTTTTGGCACTCAAACATCGAGCCTTAGCTCGTAGAAATATACATGTAACCAGAAATGAATAAATCAAATAATGTATCTCTCGTCATCTCTCCCTGAATCATTCCTCCATACTCCCATAAGGATCAATATAGTAAAAATCTTATAGGATTATTCAATGAACAATCCAATAGGAAAGAGAAGGGAACTCTAGTGGCATAAGTTGAGCCTAACGTGGTGCACACCCATAATATACTGAGCAAGCTCAAAGTATACTAAACAAATAGAAGTGGGTTTTTAGTCTATATAAGACTCCACTTCCTCACTTGTACTCGGCTTAGGATTATGAAAACCTAGTCCACACCTCCTCTCTCCACACATACACTCTTGATATTTTATCCCCTTAGGGTCGTTGAGTGTAAGGTTCACAACATACACATAACTACATCACTAACACAACAGTGATTCATACACATTAACCATAACGTCTTATGCATGGTATTTATACAGGGTATAACACAATAATTACTTTTATGGGTTACGATACATCACATTATCACATCCTACACCCAAAGTGCAATCACTGTACACTAGGGATCATACTCACCATATCCCCTAAATCACGACATGAACCATCACATATTACATGCATTATACATATGAGGAACACAATGTATAACATTACGACATATAGTCAATTGCAATACAACACAACGATGCACACAACTAATCACAATACGGTGATGACATCACGATAAACTGTGATTCACTTTACATCAATTTTGTCATGTAATACATCAATACACCTTCACATCACATAAAGCCGAAATGTTTTAACCCTCAGTAATCCGCAATAACATTCCATTCACAAACAAGGTAGTACATCACACATGGATTCCTCATTGGGTCCACAAAATAGAAAGTGAATACACTCATCACCAGCACATCAACATGACAACAAATACACACTAAGTGATATGCACCACATCTGCTTCCATAAGGTAATAATTACAACATTGTTCACATTATGACATATATCACATTACTCTTATAGTATCCACGACCATCATGCAGAATCATCACAACTCCAATCCATCCCATAGGTTTGAAAGCATGAACCTCCACTTTGATACCATATGTAGTGCTCACATTTTACACACACAATTATAATAGTAAAATACCGGGATAATTTTATTTTTTACTTACATTACTCACTACACACAACACAACACAAGCTCTAAGTACGTAAACGCGACTCGCATACGACAATCACATAAGCCATCGAATCACATAGACACAAGAGAACAACATAGGCATGTTGATGCCACACTTTTCCGAATGAATGAATACTAGAAATGCCCCCCAACCACAAAAAGAAGACTCAAGGATGGGAAAACCCACAACACATCTTTTCTTTAATTTTATTTTAGTTTACGATTAACATTCCAAGAACATTATTGTGCAAGGATAAATTTCTTGTTTTTCCACCTACAGATTCTAAGTTCATACCGTGGTTAAATTATCACTCACCCCTTTTAAGTCAGTTTCTTATTCTTTACAAAAGCTTCCATAACTCGCATTCTTATTTGTCATAATTCAAACGCATATAAAGTACTTAATTATCTTGTCCTTATGTTAGGAATTTTCTTCTCGAACATATATTTAATGTCTACTTTTTTTTTTTTACTCTTACAACTCATGTGAATGTGACATGCTGTCCATATAGTGATATTAGGATTTAACGGAGATTTAAACACAAGAAATATTTTTACCACAAAACATTCCTCCATCATGGTAAGGTTATTTACCTACCATAGTTATTCCAATTCAAAGACTTGAGAAATACCATTTTGATTTATAGATGTATTTTGTTTTCTCAAAGGCTGATCACACCAAGGCAATTCATATTCTTTGAAACAAAAGAGTATATTTGATTGAGATATAAGGTCTCCGAGAGTGGCATTATTTTGAACCTCAATCTTATTTTTACTCTTATATGCCTTATTTCGTACGTCACGTTATGGTCTTATTATTAGCATTGTCTTGTGAAAGGAGTTACGAAGTGTTTTCCAACCTCTTGAAGACATATATGATTAAGAGACTTGATGCTTCAAACCAACCCTAAGTTAACATCCAAATCAACTCGAGGTTTAGATCAATTCCCATCTTCACCTAAGGGTCTACCCTCAACTAAATATGAAATTTAAGTGAGAGGAAAAATTTCTGCTAAACCACCTTCATGAAAGGACCAAGCTATTATGTTGAGAGAAACCAAGGTAACACATTTAGCTATACTGTAACTAAGAAGTTCATTAATGAGAGTTTAAAGACCTAGAACAACTAATTCACGTCGTCCATCTATGTCGTCTCGATCCAACACGGACTTCACTCAATGAAGAACTTTAATTTTAATTCTATCTTCGGATGACAAGATAGTCTACTAGGCTACGGAGGAAGGGTCGGTTCTAAACACTTCATGAAAATTTTGATTATGTCACTCGTATCAAACAGGTTTAAGACAATGTAACTAAACATACTGACTAAGACGATAAGCCCATTCTTGAACTTTGATTTTCCTAAATTAGGATGTTCCATGGAGAGCAAGGATTAAGTTCATCCTACAGTTTTCAAAGTCTTCTACGATAAGGAGTATCGCACATGAAAACAAGTTATGCTCCAATATCGAACAAGGGTAGAGTGTTTCGATTTAATTTACTTTATTACATTTACAAAGTATGAATGCAAAAGATTACTCATTAATCATTTATTGAACACTAAATATGCACTACAAGATATTATTTCAAATTCATTTACCTTATACAAATATCAAACCTTTTTACTGTGTGTACTATAAATCAAAATTGAACTATGATTAAATACACATTTCCTAGATGTCCTTGAAACTAGCATTTCATACATATCAACAAATTATCAGTTATAACCTTCTATAGCATGAGACTACATTATACATTTATTCATTTAACAATGAACTATATAAATTACAATGATAATTATTAATTTACACATCGCCTTTTTCCTCGTCATTCTTTCATCCCTGCAAAACAACATGAGGATGATATCGGTGATAATTTGCTGGCATGAAATCCACCCTAATCAATCATAATTATCCTTTTCAGTTTCCCATTTACATATGATAATAATTACAATTAGTAATCGAAATAAAATGTTTAGAGACATGTATTCCTTACATTTCATTTTACTTCTTTTTGGAACCCAAGAGAGAGAAAGAGGAGGGAAAACAAAGAAAACACCATTTGTCAAAAGTTCTATTTTACACAAGTTACACTATAGAGTTTTAAAAAGTTATTTAGATGTGTGAAAAGTATGTACGGGGTTGGACAACCCACCGAGGGTCCCATAGCTTCCTATTTTTACAATTTCTTAATAGCCACAAAAACGTTCAAAATGAGCTCAAAGGCTAAGAAACCACTTCCAAAACTTGTCTTCTAATGAGAACACACACCACGATTAAATTTATACGTGTCCCCAGATATACCAAGAGTTCATAGAAACTAAAGAATTGGGATAAAACAAACGGTTCGCGTTTGGCGGCTAGTTTTTTGGAGCCACTGGTCGTAGTTGGCCCAAAGAGTGTAAAATCAACAAAAGTTAGCTCGAGGGCTTGGAAAATCACATCCAAAATTGACGTGTAATGGATGAGCACGGGAACGAGACACTTTTTACAAGTTCCCTATATAAGGAGAATTCATCGAGTTGATGGGACCGAGAACTAGAAAACCGTTTTGAAACGGCGACAAGTTTTTTTGAGTGACAAGTTGAAATTGGTCCAATCAAACCTCGTCAAACCGCGATGGGAGGCCTATAAAATGGCTTTGCCAAACTATCCAAAAATGTTTTTCACTAAACCGAATGTTCCATGAAATTGCCTAGTATAGACACTAGAGGTTTGCGAAGACAACAAATAATTTCTCTATCCGTGTTTCAAATGGCGGTTCGTAATGAAAGCCATTTTTCTAGATTTAACAACTTTCTACTGCTGTAAACAAGTGTAACAGGGCTCCTATAAGAGTGTCAAAAGGATCACATATGTTCATTCGAGGTCGATCCAAGGGTCAAGGTGACTCCTTGCATACCAAGGTACACGAATGAAACTTAACATCTCATTTTTAGAGTTACGAAGAGTGCTTAATGAGTCTCCGAAAAATGCAAAAATTAACTATTTAAACTGGGAGATGGTCAACATTATTATTGGAAAGTCAATTTCATCTGGTCAATAAAATAATGTTGTAGTGATCTAGTTGGGTATGAAGTTTTCTACATCACCTCAGAATGAGGGTGGAAGTTCCCGGTTTAAGGTAAACAATTTATTTTGACTTTGTGAGTTACGACACGATATTTCATTGTTTTTTTTGCAATGAGTTGAAATAAACATTTAACCGTATTAAAATCCTATTAAGTTGCAAAAGAGAACTAAACCACAAGAATTATGAAAGGTAAGGGGAGATGAACCATTCATGGAAGGAATGGAGGCGGTTAAATCCGTAGGCTTCAGGTTTAGCATCTTGCTCCTCCGAGGCATCCTCACGGACATATCCCCAAGTTGAGAGAAGCTTCCTGAACGCACAGGATCCGATCTCATAGAATTTCCATGGTCATAGAAAGTGTGCATTCAGCCTCGAGCATCAAGTTCCTAATACCATCTCCTACAAGTAACATCATTGCCCATCTATTGACCCTATTAATCATGCCTCTATAAGAAGCAGAACCATCTTCACCAGATTCTCAAGCCTCGCTCTGCATAAAATTTTGATTTGGTGTAGATCCTATAAAAGGACCCCTTATTTCGCAGCATGCTCATTCCCATTTTCTTTCCTTCCTGTGATAGGAAGAGATGTATCAAAATTTCTTATCTCGCTTAAAGTGTCATATTGAACATTGTCAGTATCGCTTGAGAATGCATGGTTGTGGCATATCACTGCAGTTGGGAAGTCAGAAGTAATCCTAGATTTATTTTTGTCAAGTTCAAAATCATTGCCGTTAATCAACATTGTTACAACCTTCTCTTGCTCCTCTTCAGGGGCAGGGATGCCTTGGGGAACTATTGTCAAAGGAGTGCTAACTTTCTCCTTTACTTCGTACTTGCTTTCTTTCTCCTCGCCATCGTTCTTCTCCTTCTCTTCAGTTACTGTCTTGTAAGTTGTAACTTTTCTTCCCGGTATCTAGATTACACATTGTCGATGAAGGGTAAAGCGAGATGTTGTCACCATAGTCACTCTCTTGTTTCTACCTTTTCTTGCAGTCTATGGAGAAGTGTTCGCTACAAGAGAACCATCTATAGCAGCATCATGGTGTGCTTTCATTGTGAAAAGGTCTGACTCTAGTTTCATAAGCCTCCAATGATATGCAGCAATCTAAGACTCTGCCCTGGCCAATGCAACCCAAAGTTACACATTTTCCATTGACTATGCTTCCCTTCCAGCACTCCTCCGCTCCCGCCCTACTCTAAAGCTTCCATTTTGGCACAAAGTTGGACATACGTTGGAAAAGAAAACTCAAGCAGGTTGGAGACTGTTTATTACACGCATGAAACAAAGGTGTGGTTGTCACTTGAGGAAACCCACACCTTCTATATGCTGTAATAATTGCATTCCATGAGAATTTGTTTCGTTATTTCATCTGGTCAAATCCAGGAAAGTCTTCCTCACCAATAGTAATGGGAGAATACTATTGCATTTTGTCCATTATTGTTTTTGGAAGAGAGATTGGGATTTGCTAAGAAATTGATGTGTTTTTAAAATTGAACACGAGAGGGTTTTGTACATTTTCCATATTCTCTTGTACTTTTGATGCAATAAGGATGTGAACAAATAAGCACTGAGTGTTCTTGAGTACTCTATAAATGCTTGTTAAATTTGTTGGCTCCTTGTAGACCCCACACTGCTCATCAATGCTCAATGCCGCAGTCAAATTGGCACAAAATCATGAAGTGACTACTGTGACTCAAAATGCTTTTTCATTGTCCAATGTAGGTACCATTTCATGGCAAAGGAAAAATGTGATTTGCAGGAACAAAGTGTAAGCCAGGTTAGCCACAAAATGACTAGAATTACTCTTACCCCAACGCATGGGTTAAAACCTAGGCATGAATAAAATATTGAAGGTAACAGGTCAGACTTAATTAGAAGACAACTAGAATGGAAGAACAAGGACAAAAAGGTGGCTAAAAGTGAGATCTACATTTGACGTAGTACTAAATACTTTATTATTTTATTTTAAAATTTGTGTGGGGCACCGCAAGAGGTCGATTAAGTGATCCACCTTTGTTTGTATTTTCGCCCATATCTCCCACGTGGGTCTCCATTGATCTTGGTGCGTGGATTAGCCTGTGTAGGATAAAACACCCAAATCAACAAGAAGAAAAACACACGGACATATTTTCCACCCAGATGATTTTCTGTGAGTTTGGCTATTGCCTTTATATTTAGGCCCACTCATTCATTTTTATTTTAGTATTTAATGAGTTTTCATTAAGTTACTATTTTTAGTTTTAACTTAGTTCATTTGATTTAATTTGTGACTTAATGGTAGTCCAACCAATTCTATAGTTAATTTATTTGTTAATGTTTTACGTTAGACGCTTATTTAGTGTTTGTTTCATTCATTAGGATTATTTTGTTAATTAAGTCAGTTAATTAGTTAATTAATTAAATAGTTTTTGGTTCTTTTTATCTACTTTCATTCATCGTTTTAGTTAACTACTTTGTTTTTATTATTTAGATAGCTCTCGCTTAGTTAATATTGGTTAGTTTTATTTAGTTAATCTAATTCGTGGCTTCATTACTTTTTAATTAGTAATTCAATTAATTTGTTAATGTTTTCCTTTTTACTCTAAATTAGTATTTGGTTTAATAACTTAGATTTACTTTGTTTTCATTACATCAATTCACCTCGCCTAGACCACCTTTGCTTTTGCGCATAAAATCCACAACGTCGAAACCTTCTACTTAGTTATTTTTCTATTTCATTTGCTTTACATATCATACAAATATTTTATTATCTTTCCATTTCCCTTGACATC
Source organism: Taxus wallichiana var. yunnanensis (assembly GCA_018340775.1). Classification (NCBI taxonomy): domain Eukaryota; kingdom Viridiplantae; phylum Streptophyta; class Pinopsida; order Cupressales; family Taxaceae; genus Taxus; species Taxus wallichiana. The sequence goes on along the minus strand of CM031239.1, from coordinate 575,970,473 downwards.
ATTTATGACCAAGTGACTAATCATTTTCTTCGATTTTGTAGGGTATTGTCCATGAAGTTGAGACCACAACACTATAGTGTCAAAGACAACTATTGAAACAAATGTATGACTCCAAACATCCCCTTTCACCGACCCTCCCTCAATCATGAATGGGGCAACTTTAGGATCCTGATGTTCTCGGTCACCGACTATCACTTTCAAATAATAGGGGAAAGTTTTCTCCAAGTATTCCTCATTTTTTTCCTATTTTCTCCTTTCTCGCATTACAATTTCACTTTCCGTGCATGTCCTCATCAAAAGATCACACTTTGTTTTGGTCTAAAATAACCCCATGCATCCTACTTGCTCACATAGTTTAAATAGGGGTTTAACTTTCTGCATTTCACATTACCACACATAACCTAAACTAACACATCTAATTTAACACATCAAAACATCTCTTTACCCAATTTACTGTTTGAGATTTCATCACCCAATAAGAAGCGCCCAAGACATCCCTCTCCATAACTACCGAAACAAGACTTAGACCGTTGTTCTTTAGGCACCTTCATTATCCACTTTTCTTTTCTTTTCACATCTCATAATTAATCACGATGATAAAAAAATTATTTCTTGATTTTTTTGTTAACAAGCTTCATAAATAAATATTTCTCTATTTCATGCATGTGGTCACCCTTTCTCCATATGGAAAAAAATAACAATCCGCTCCATCCAATGACATCCCTTCCCCTAATGATCTCTCCCAACAAGATTCTACACTTGAGACCATACCTTTCATTACCCAACCTCTAGTCTCCATGGTCTCACCTCATGAGGACCATGTCATCCAAATTTTCCCCACCTTCAAACCAATCCCCATGTCCCTCATCAATCTAACCTTCCTAGACCAACTACATCTTCAGCTCCTTTAGAAATTCTAAAGCCACATTCTAATCCCATTTATGACTTCATTCCTCGTAAATCTCCCAAAACTTCTCAATCCTATAAGTCTACTCATTTGGTAAATCCTATCCACCCATGTCACTTCATGTCAATTCTATTCCATATGCTACTAGTATGCATGTTCAAACATCTCAACCTCTTCCCATTTACGTTCCTACCCACTATATGCTCTAGCTATCTCAATATCATAACACTCATATCCCTACTCATCATTTACCACAACAACCTACCCAACTTCAATGATCACATCACATCCCTATTTCTCAACATCAACCTATGCAAGAACATAATCAATCACAACCCATGACACATCTTAATCCTTATCAAACGATTCCGCAAACATCTTAATCCACAAATTAATCAATTGCCTTATAAAATGATTCCGCACACACGCACACATCCACAAACTTATCATCCACCTTATGAAGATACATTTCATGCCAAACAACCAATCCAATCTCAACCTAGTATCGCAGTAAATGATCCTATTCACACTCTTATGAATAGGTTGGCTATTCGAGAAGCCACTACCTAGGCACCTAAGGTTACTTTATCCTACAAAAAAATCTGTAACGAACCAATTCATCCATCATTTCCTATCAAACCTTACCCTCCTCATTGGGAGCTTCCCAAGTTTATTAAGTTCAATAGAAAGGAATATTCTTGGTAACATCTTCATGCATTCAAACATGCATGTTATCTTATTGCACATGATCAAGACCTAATGCTTCACACTTTCCCCATGTCCTTGTCTCGGTCTTGCATTAGACTAGTACAATAGTATCCCTCAATATTCTATATTCTCCTTCACCCAACTTGCGCAACTATTTTTAGAACACTTTTCAATTAACATCACATGTTAAATCACTATTGCTGACCTATACACCATCTCGACAATTTGATGACATGTCCATCATAGACTTCATCACATGATGGCATGGAGTTATAAATAAACTATCCTTTTCTCTTTTGCAAACTGAACTCATCAAACTCTTCTTACGTTCATGTACGAAACATATATCATCTACCTTACAAATCTAATTGTTATGAACCTTTAACGAAGCTTTCACAATGGCTCCCAAACATGAAACTCGCTCCATTGAGCAAGGTCATCTTAAAATTTTCCCAACCAAACATAAAAATTAATTTATTAAACCCTCCACACATAACAACACATTTATGGGTGCAGCCAATGTTGTGGTTGTTAAGTCCTCATCAGCACTTATATCTAGCACATGGCCTCAAAAATAAGCCCCTAGACCATCTCCTAACTATACCCTCTTTGGGGAATCCTATAGTTCTGTATTTGACAAGTTGATGGCAATACACCCCATCCAAATTACTCCCATACGACCCATGGAAAGCTTGAAACCCAATCCTATTTGGTATCATGAATCCCACTATTGTAAATATCATCAAGTCAAAGGTCATAACATTGAGAAATGTCATTCCTTCAAAGATCACATTCAAAAACTTATAAATCAATGGGATATCCAACTAGACAACTCCACCACTTCACATCGCTGACCCCTCGACAAAATTACGCAACCTTTTCCTAATCAACCACCACAAAATCAAGCCAACCCTTTTACATCTCAACTATCAAATTCTTATGCCGTTGACACCATCAATCAGGATATCATATCATCAACAACTCTACATGTTCCTACCTTGGAAATTATTCCCACTCCTTATTTAGAACCTGTCATATCCACAACTATCACACCTATATCAAATTTTACTACTTTTCCTATACTTATACCTACTCCTACCCTTACCACATCCACATAAAATTGAATATACCATCTACTTCATCCACTTTGATCATGCCCTAATCTACTAAATTAGATTCATTTTTAGCACCTATTTCATTGATATTCACACCTATCCCCGCATCTCTCACATTTGTTCCTTCACCCAACCCTATATAAAACAAACCTATCCATATATCCACACCTACAACATCAACCCCATTCACAAACATATCGTTCTTACCCATCAGTAACATTTATGAAACAACCATTCCCACATACTTCTACACCCCATATTATTCCCGTATTTACTACATTACCTATCATATCTACTCTATCGGTTACCGCATCCACCTCATTAAATTTGACTACCTTACCTACATCCATTCCAAATTTACCCATTATACCATCCTTAGAGTGAATCAAAGTTCCTCCTTCCATACTTTTTCGTGTTAACCACACCAAATATTGTTATCTCAACTTTTCCCCATCAAAATTGATCAAACACAACCCTACACAAAAGAAATCAAAAGGATCACTTCTATCCTACGAGCTCACATTTCAAATAAAATAGTCAAAGTTACGTACATGCTCGATAATTTAGTCTCGAGAAGAGTTGAAGAAGAGGGGTAAAATACGTCAAATAAAACCGGGGCTAAAAGGAGAGATAGAACTCAAAAGGGATAGAAATTTTCAGACTTAGGCGCATATCGGTCGATTCAGGATCGAACAATAGACTCACGGAAGGCACCATGTCACACTTGATGCAATTCCAAAAGACACATCAAAAAGGTAGGTCCCAAATGTGCACTGAGCCTCCACATGTCCAATCGGTGTAACTTTAGAAGTGAGACCCAAGGGATAGTCCCTAAATGAGTGCAAAGTGCCACATGGTACAATTCAAAAAGGGGGACAGAGCACAACCGATCGGTTAAATATAACAAGATTTCGGTGAAAGCCCCCATGTGTCTCAATGACGTAATGCCAAGGCTGGGTCCAAAGAGCGGGTTCCCAAATGAGTGTAGGCTCGCCACGTGGTCGAGTAAAAAAAAATGGGGATAGAGCTGTCTATTTAAATTAAATAAGTATGAAAGGATTAGCAGAGGCCTCCATGTGTCTCAATGGCACACCTTCAAGGGTCAAAGCCAAAGGAAGTCCCCCGGGTGAGTGCCAGCTTTCCACGTGTCCTGTGGTCCAAAGGTAGCATGCCCTAATCAGATAAGTATGGAAGGGACAGTGGAAGCTTTCACATGTTCCAAGAATCGGCTAATGAATGAAGAGACAATGAAAGCCTCCACATGTCGAACCAGCACATCTCCAAAGGTCAAGAACAAAAGACAGTCCCTAAATAAGCGCTAGCCCTCCATGTGTCTAGAGCTCCCCAAAAGTCACACCCGCTTTGAAAAGTCTACGAGCCGAGCTGGAAGATGCCACATGTCTCTTTCGTGCAACTTCAAAGGCATATCCCAAAACAGAAACCCCGAACATGCACTAGCCCGCCACATAGTCAAGGACCGAGAAAGACAGAGCAGTGCCAATATAAGCTAAGTATAAAAGAAATAGAGCTAAGCATTGAAAGAGCCATGTGTCGAGTGCAAGATAACTCAAAGGTTAAAACTCAAGGGGTAGACTCAAATGTGGGTTGAGCCTCCACGTTTCAGGATCGACATATGACCCCGCCAAAAAAAAGGGACACGTGGCCATGCCGCAGTCAAAGAGAGAAGGTGGACTGACAGACATGGATAGGACTTTTCACCAAAGGGGAAAATGCTGATTGGCGGGCCTGTGGACGAAAAATGGAAAATGAGAAGGTTGCAGGCTTGTGGGGGCTTTTGATGCAAAAATGAATTTTAGGTCTCGTAGGGCTATGGGGTTGTGGGAGGTTTTGTGATTTTTTGCATCCTTTTGCAAAAGTGCGCTTTGATTTTTGGGCTCGCGAACCCACTTTGCAAAGATTTTGTTTCCACTATTTTGCACAGTCTCGATACAACATCTTCAAATGGCCATACCTTTTGACTGGAATCTCGCTTTGAGTGGGAAGGGATGTGTTGGGAAGTTCTCGACCTCCTCTATGCCATGGAATCTTGAAAATTTAATTTCAGCATGGTTAGGTGGGTGTAAAATAGGAAAACACCTTTCAAGCCATTAATATAGAATCCTATTACTTCAACTATAAGATCCAATTCGATTTGATCCGCCATTCTTCCTTCCTCAACACGCCAAATAGACATGGGGAACAAGGATTCAAATATTTTAGGTGGATAGTTTGGGGGCATTGATAGTTGGTGGTTGATCTTTCAAGTGGATTCAATGCTCTTCCAGGGGTGGTTGGAGTAGGGTTCGAATTCTTCCCTCCTTTCTCTCTTATTCTTCCTATATATTGTAAAGGATGGCCATTTTCAATTGGTTAGTCATTTTTTCTCTCCTGTACACCCTCAATTATTTTTCCTTAGGGTAGAATGTGGAGTTTAAGCCTCTTCTCATGGCTCTATAATGGCATTTTCTTGCCCCTTTCCCACTGATGATGTACCGTGTAACTTTGGAGCAATACAATATGTTTCGTGATGCTTTTGTCCATCCTTTTTCTTATTTTGTTGTCTCTTCTTGCCTCTCATCGTTATAGGGTATACAGTGCATACGTTGATGTTTATTGAAGGTTCTAGGAGCTTTGTTTAATGGGGTTTGAATTGGTGTTGTGTGTGAAATTCATCTCGGTCTTTGGTGCATCTTGTCCACCCCCTCCTTTGCTCACCTCACTCCACTTCAGTGTAGTTGGGTCCGTGATCAGCCAATTCCTTTTCTGGTGTATCGCTGCTTAGTGTAGGCTCTATTTTTATGCATTTATCTCTCTCCCTGTCTCCCTGGAATGGTTAGATTAGGATAGATAGGTTTTTCCTACACTGGAGTATCTTGTGGTGGGTAGTTTAGGAAGAAGAAACTAGCCTTCTCTGGAGGGCCATCTTAATTCCGCAAGTCCCATAGCTTGAGAGATGGTCTAATGTTGTGCAATCACACCAAATGCCCCATTCAGATATGAGGCCATCCGGGGTTCTGTGATTTTGACACAATAGTTTTGGCACCCCTAGTGGGACCTCACATGAAGTAAGAGTTTCATCTTTCGAGGTGTCTCGGTTTCAACAACAAATCTTAAGCCACCATGCTCCTACACAATAGTTTTGACATGCCTGGTGGGACCTCACGTGGTTACAGTTTCATCTTTCATAGGTGTCTCATTTTCAACAGCAAATCTTAAGCCACCATGTGACCACACAAAAATTTGGCACACGGTGGGACCTCACAGAAGTTAGAGTTTCATCTTTCGAGGTGTCTCATTTTTAATAGAAAATCTTAAGCCACCGTGTGACCACACAATAGTTTTGGCACACCGGTGGGATAGGTCTAAAGCACCTTACCACTTCATCTTAGCAGGTTGGTGTGTTCCTGTTAAGATTCAGCCTTTTGAGGCACATGCAAGCACATCTAGCGACTCCATCTAGTCAACAACCCATCTCTCTCAAGTTACTGACCTTCTTCCATCCATTTTCACCAATATTCATTCATTTTTCCTTCCACATATTGCATCTTCTACCAATCATGAAGTTGTGTAATCATGAATTCATTTCCATCATGGAATTCTCACTTCCAAAGAACAACAATGCATTCCACCTCTAATATATTTCACGACTCCTCCAGATCAGCATTATGATCAGATCCAAAATCATTATGCTTACCCATATGAGCAATGTCAAAACCAGTTTGGCTATGGAGCTTATCAGGAACAAGGGTGTGCATACAGTGACAATGGTCAAATGGAGAATGTTGATTCACTAGAGAAGATTCAAGGAATATAGGCAAGCATGGTGCATTCCAGGGTTGTAGCTCAAATGAAGGCATTCAAGATTGGTTACAAGGCACCTTTTCCATGGGTAGGCCCTATGCCAAGACATTTCAGCCTACAGGAGAAGCTGGACTTCATGATTGAGATGTTGCCCAAACTTTCTTAGTGGGCTAAGGAGATAGAGGCCTAAGAACGTGACGTTAGGGAGCCTTTTCAATGCGTAAGTCCTGCACCATCATCTATTGGTTTCCTCCCCATTTCTCCAACAACACCATCTCAACCTGGGTTTCAATTTCCAAGCTTCCCATCTGCTTCCCCAAGTGTTGATTTCCCTTCTCCATCTCCTAGTCTTCCATCTCACCTCAATTCCTCTTCCCTTTTCCCTTCCAGATCCAAGTCCCCTCCACAAGAGCCAAAGGAAATACCTTCCCATCCATAAAAAAATGAAACAACTAGTGGAGAACCATCCAACACTCCTACTCTCCCAATTCCATGTCAGGGAGATACTCCAAAAACTAGTCAAGGAGAACAACAAGAAGAGGAACCCAACAGAGAAGAGATGATAGAAAATCTGAAGAGTTGGGCTTCCAGATTTGGATTTACAAATATCCCCTTGTTGGTTAAGCCCATGGAGGAGGCTGGGGTCAAGCCACAAGTGGTGGAAGCTTCAGCTGTAGCACAAGCATGGGAAGAAGAAGATACTCCAAATCCAAAAGAAGAGGAGTGAATTCTAGCTGTGGAGGAGGACCATGCAGTTTCAGAGGCTCAAAGTGCAGAGCAGGCTATAGAAGAACCTTAAGTTCTTCCTCCTACTTCATCCCCTTCAAGCTCTGATGTTGAAGAAGATTTTGATCTTTCAAACATCATGTTTGAAGATGAGGGGAACCATGGTGAGAAAATTATAGATCAAGAGGACACCATGGAGGAGGTCGAGCATATGCAACAGGAAAATAAGGAGACAAATTGTCTATCAGACTTGGAAGATTTATTTGATGGAGAGGATCCTAAGGAGATAACATAATTTTCTCCTCCATCATCCACCTTCCAAGCACATGAGCCTACTGCCATGAAGGAGAGCATTGAAGTACAACAACCTGCACTTCATAACAACTCTCTGAAACAAAGGTTGGAAGATATGAATCTTCCATGTTATTATTAGGAGGAAGGAAAAGAGCCTGAGGATCCCATACCTCCCACACCACTCATCCATGAAGGTCCACAAAAAGAATCCATCTATGGATTTGAGATTCAGAACCATGGGCACATTCAAAGGACCAGACCGTGCCCAATTAGGTACTTGGCTTCATTGGGGCCAAGGGAGAAGCCAAAACCAGTCATGCCCACTTCAGAGCATGAGGTTGAGCTACAAAGCACCAAAGGTCAGCAACAACACCTCCTAGATTCAAGTGCAAAACAACCCTCGGAGGTGTACATCGTGTTTGTTGATACTTTGAGGAGGGTGAGACACCATCTACAAGGTGGTTTTTTACTCTCATTTCTGACCATGTCCAGCACCAAATCAACTACATGGTCCCAAATTTTGAGAAAGGGAAGTTATTTCTCCCTTCCTATGGTGGGATTTGTTTAGCTTTTCTTTGTTAAGGGTTAGTATAGGAGTAGGAGTAGATTTTATTTTCAGCAGAAGAAGTGCTTGTGCACACTCTGCACGTCTCATTTGAGGCATGTATGACTTTGTCTTTGTATATAAGTTTTGTTCACATTGCTCAAGAGGTACCATGTGCTAGGACCTTCAATATTCATGGTAGAGAGACCCATAGCTTCCTATAATAGTTGTTAGTTCTAAAATGAAACAAATACAAAGAAACTAGAATCAGGGTTCAAGGCACTCCATTTCCAAAGCAAGTTCAGGGTCACCAAGCAAGTAGTCGGGCTCACGGTTTTAGGGAAAAGATCAGATTTGTGTCTACTAGGTAGTATCCATGCCCAATGGATGCTTCAAGGCTACTAGTCTCTTCATCTAGTAGGCAGATGTCTCCATGAGTCACCAAATTTTTATCTCAATTTTTCCCCCTGTCAAAATTGATCAAACACAACCCTGCACAAAAGAAATTAGAAGGGTCACTCTATCTTGCGAGCCCACATTTAAAATCCAAAATTTGGGTTACTGAGACATGCTCAACAATAGAGTCTCGAGCACACCAATGAAGAGGGGCCAACATCATTAAAGAAACCAGGGGCTCACGGGAGAGGAAAAAAGTCAAAAGGGCTTGAATTTTTCGAACTTAGCCGTATATGAGTCGATTTGGGGCCAAACAATGACTCGCGGAAGTCACCATGTGTCACATCGGAACAATTCCAAAATAAACATAAAAAAGGTAGGTCCCAAATATGTGCTAAGCCTCCAAACATCCAATCGGTGCAACTTCAGAAGTGAGACCCAAGGGATAGTCCTTAAATGAGTGCAAATCACCACGTGGTCTAAGTCAAAAAGGGGGATAGAGCGGGACCAAATTAGTTAAGTATAAGAGTATCAGCGGAAGCCCCCACATATCTCAATGGCGTAACACCAAGGTTGGGTCAAAAGAGTGGGTTCCTAAATGAGCACGGGCTTGCCACTTGGTCAAAGTAAAAATAAGGGGGACAGAGCCGACTATTTAAATCGACTAAGTATGAAAGGACTGCCGGAGGCCTCCATGTGTCTTAATGGCACACCTTTAAGGGTCGAAGCCAAAGGCGGTCCCCCAAGCGAGTGCTAGCTTTCCACATGTCCCCAGTCTAAAAGGTAGCAGGACCAAATCAGATAAGTATGGAAGGGCCAGTGGAAGCTTCCATGTGTCCCAAGTCCGAAATGGGGCAGAGACAACCATTGAATTGGCTAAGAAAAGAAGAGACAGCGGAAGCCTCCACATGTCCAACCATTGCATCTCCAAAGGTCAAGTACAAAACGTATTCTCAGTAAACAAGCGTTGACCCTCCACATGTCTAGAGCCCCCAAAAGTCACACACGGCCGTTGAAAAGTCTACAAGCAAGCAAAGATGCCATGTGTCTCTTCCTCACAACTTCAAAAGTGCAGCCCAAAACAGAAACCCCAAACATACTCTAGCCCGCCACGTAGTCGGGACCGAGAAAGTCGAGCATGCCCAAATTGGCTAAGTATAAAAGAAAAAAATCTAAGTAGCGGAAGAGCCATGTGTCATCTCGACACAACTCCAAAGGTTAAAACTCAAGGGGTAGACTCAAATGTGCGTTGAGCCTCCACGTGTCTAGGATCAAACATATGACCCCACTAAACAAAAGGGACACATGGCCATGTTTCAGGTCAAAGCGGGAAGGTGGGCCTCTCAAGGATTTTTACCAAAAGTGGACCAACAGACACGGAGAGGAATTTTCACCCGTGGGGAAAATTCAGACGGTGGTCCTAGGGATGACAAATGGAAAACGAGAAGGTTGCGAGCTTACCGGGATTTTGATGCAAAAGTGAATTTCGGGCTTACAGAGCTACGGGATGTTTTTGATTTTTATGTCCATTTGCAAAACATGTAGTTTGAATTTCGGGCCCATGGACCCACTTTGCAAAGATTGCGTTTCTGCCATTTTCCACAGACTCGATATAGTATCTTCAGATGGCCATACCTTTTGACTAGAAGTTTGGTTCTGAGTGGGAAATGACGTTTTGGTTAGGTCTCGACCTCCTCCACGCCATGGAAGCCTAAAAATTTAATTTTGGAATGGTTAGGTGGGAAAAAAATAGGAAAACATCTTTCAATCCATTAATACAGAATCTGATTGCTTCAACTACTAGATCAGATTTGATTTCATCCGCCATTCTTCCTTCCTCAACATGCCAAACAGACATGGGGAAATAGGATTGACATATTGTAGGTAGATTTTATGGGAGCATTGATAGTTGGTGGTTGAGCTGTGCATTCAATGCTCTTCTAGGGGTGGTAGGAGTAGGGTTCAAATTCTTCCCTCCTTTCTCTCTTATTCTTCCTATATATTGTAAAGGAGGTTCATTTTCAAGGGGTCGGTAATTTTTTCTCTCCTGTCCCCCTCTCTCTTTCTTCCTTAGGGTAGAATACATGAGTTTAATCCTCTTCCCATGGCTCGTAATGGAATTTTATTGCCTCTTTCCCACCGATGATGTACCGTGTAACTTTTGGAGTAATAACAATATGTTTCATGATGCTTTTGTCCATCCTTTTCTTATTTTGTTGTCTCTTCATGCCTCTCTCATCGTTGCGTAGGTATACTGTGCATGCTCTAATGTTTATTGCAGGTTCGGGGAGCTGTTTTTAATGGGTTTCTAAGTGGTTTTCCATGTGAAATTCATCTCTTGTCTATGGCGCATGTTGTCCACCCCTTCCTTTGCTCACCTCTCTCCACTTCAAGTAGTTGGGTCTCGTGATTAACCACTTCCTTTCTCGGTGTATCACCGCTAGTGTAGGCTCTGTTTTATATGATTTTATCTCTCTCCTTATCTCCTTGGAATGGTTAGATTAGGATAGATAGGTTTTTCCTACACTGGAGTAGCTCATGGTTGGTAGTTTAGGAAGAAGGAACCAACCTTCTCTGGAGGGCCATCTCAAGTCTACAACTCCCGCATCTTGAGACATGGTCCAATGTTGTGTAATCACACCGAATGCCCCATTTAGATACCAGTTCATTTGGGGGTGCTGTGATTTTAATACAACAACTACCTTTACCACATCCAAATTGACTTTGTTTATACAAACCACTTCATCCGCATCCATCGTACCCCAACGTGTCATATTTAACCCCTTAACCACATCTACATCACACATACCCATCACCACATCACTTACATATCCAAATATTGCAATTATGAAAAGCTCCCTATCCATCCCCACTATCCCTAAATCTGACATATCAACAAATCAACTTACCCCTACCTTGACATCTTCATCACCTATACCTATATCCTTGCCCATGAGCATATCACCCATTTTATCCCAATATTATTTACTTAATTCTTCTATCACACTGACCATATCCTATCAATTAGAAACTCTATCATTAATACCTCTTGAAAATTTTATAGAACACACCTCCACCTATGGAAATAACAAGGGGATTCATTCTCCCTCTACAAAATCAACTATTTCCACATTGATCAAAACAAAACCTACAAAATCCAAATCTCACATAGACCTTATTAATCACATCATACAAACACCTCTTTCTCCATCAATATCTACCCCTACACCACAATCTTCAGATCTTCCACTTGAAATTCTTACCATCTCTACCAAAGTTAAATATTCTCGATAAAAATCTAAGGCTCATGGTAAGCATCCCCAAAAGTCTCTTGTGCATCCTCGTAAGAAGTCAGGTCTTCCCTCTTTTCAGCAATCCAATGTTACAACATCTATTTTAGGGTCAGTCCCTTCATCTAATACACCTTATAATGATAAATCCCAATCCAAACAATCTAACCCTCCTCTCAAAATTGATTCATCTTTTAAGACATCTAGTTCACCCATCCAATCTACGTCCACTTCTTCCCCTAACTCCAAGAAAAAATATTATTTGAAAACCCACATGCATTACCTTTCCCATGACACTTCGATTGGGTCCTACACATACATATTTCTATATTTAATTCAAATATATGTTGTCATGCTTCCTCCCATTAAATCCTTTAATACCTATAGTCCAAATCCATAATGGATCAATCCAAATTTCAATTTCACTTATCATCGTACCCCGGGCCATGATATTCAACATTGTAAGGCATTTTCAGATCATCCACAACCTTATTGAGAAATAAAATTTCCTGATTTAGGGGGAACATCCATCTCCATATACAACTAATCAAATTTGTAACCCATCCATCAGGTTTCCCATGATTCCTCCATCCACATGATTTCTTAACATCTTTATTGCACATGAAATTCCTCACAAGGAAGGTCCTTCATTTTTCATCAATATTTTTTATCTTGTCGATCATCATTATGGTCTCCAACCAGTTATCCAATCCAAATGCAAAACAATCCTATCTAAACTCCTTCAAAATACATTAACTCATCCTCATTTAATCGATAGGGGGACATCCTCCCCTCGTCCTTAGCATCCCTTCCACATCAATTCATCTCTTATCTATCCATATAACTTATTTGATGCTAGTGGAATTAAATTTTGCATTGCTTTATTTCATCTCATCCAATCTTAAATCCAAATTAATCTTGTCCAAATCTTCATCTCTTTTTAAAGCCCACTTTTGTGGCCATATTTGTCTCTCCCTTGAGAGACCATGTTTTTCATTTTAAGTCCACCATTGTGGCCATCTCGTGTCCCTTCCTTTGGGATGCCATATTTATCTCAAATTCCACCTTTGTGGCCATGCTTGTTTCTCCATTGGGGGGACCATTTATTTTCATCCTAAGCCCACCTTTGTGGCCATTTATTTTCCTCATTAGGGGGCACATATTTTCTTCGCTTCCTCAAGGATAGCACATAATTTTTATCTTTTCTCATCTATATCATCCTATCATATCCTATCGTATCTTCCTTGCTTAATACTTTATCCTATATTTTGATCACACTCTTGATGCAATGATATTATGTTATCACACATAAGTATGGGTTTAGAGTTTATCATTTGGCTTCTCTTGTTGGTAAACTAGAGATTGAACCTATTTATACAATCGCACTTCCAAACATTGTATTGTTATCATACCTACCAATGAGCACTTAGTCATACCCTTAGATCATTCCTCCATCATGAACCTCTTCCTTCTATCACTATAATGATATGGAGCTATGTGGTCTTCTGTCACTTTCCTAGTCATGACCTTAAATATGGACACCACGGTTGTGGCCATAAAATTTTACTTATGGATAGGTTCTCCCTTATTGGTGAGAAATTCATGATCATTACATCCATCATCCTCCTATATATGTTTTGAAACAACATAAAGGGTCAAAGGGTGTCACTTGTATGATCATCATCCCATCCTAAGTGGCATACCTAGCTATATCAATTTCTTCCCCATGAAATAAAAATGAACACAAAAAGAAGAAGAATCACAATTATGGATGCTCTTATCTTTTTTTATCTTACACAAGACCAATCCCTTAAAGGATAGTTGTTCATTAAAATCATATAATAAAAATAGACTGCTCTCTCGAAGGAAATTTCTCATGCATATGTTATCATACCATCTAAAAAAGTCAAAAATCACAAAGCAGAAGCAAAAAATAGACCATGCCCTCGAAGGATGGTTACTCTCTTATCATGGCAGCAAAGGCTTCCCACTTTGATTAGCCTTTCATTGTATTAGCATCATGAGAAAGCTTCCCCATCAATTAGCTTTCTCTTATACATTGCAGGCTTCCCGCATTGATAATTTTTCATCTTTCCCCTTCCTAAAGCTAGGGCATAGTTCTAGGAACAACTACCTATGGAAATCCCTCTTCTTGTGTACAAGTTACATGTACAATCCACTTTTTCATGTAAACATTAGGTCTATGAGAATATTTAATCCATATTTTCCTCATGGTATTTTGCTATAACTAGCTATCATTTGTTATGTATTAACACCCTATTGGTCTGTATGTGCAATGCCTTGAGTGGTCCCTATCTTGTTTACTTATAATTCAATTTGAAGCATGATTTCCTGTATACTCCTTACTACAATTATGTGTCATTTCAAATCACCATTTATCAAGACCACATTCTTCATCGATCCATTTCATTACACCTCATTCTTGTCCTCCTCTCTCGCAACATTGACCTATCCTCTTTTCAAGATCTCTGTCACCTCTTCTATCCTCATCAGCCCTCTCGAAGGGGAATCATTATATCCATTTCTTATCATTTATTCCCATGGTATTTTTGTCTTGAGGATACTATAATGACCATCACCTATCATATTTAGTTTTCTTGCATGAATGTATGCTTTACCTTTAGCTTCACAAATGTAGTTTGCCTTGTTCCCCTATTTTCTAAAGAAACAACATTTCTTTCTCTTTTTCTCTTCTCCTCATCTTTTGTCAATTTTGAACCTTTCTTATGAAACATATATTTACAATCATATTTACCCTCCCTCTTGGGAATTTTATCTCACAATTCTATCCAATCTACTCTCAATGTCCTCCTTTGTGGCCATACTCATTCCCACTTTGGGCATATTATTTCACCACCCATCTTCCACTTTTTATTCTTGGTCATTTTCATGCCCTGTGTAAGGGAATCATTGTTTTCATCCTCATACCTTTTATGGACGCATGAGTTTTCACTTGATTCCTTGCGTAAGAAGTATTCGACATACCTTTTGCATTTAGTTGCACATACTTTTATGTTTTCCTTTGAACCATTGGTTGTCAAATTTTGCATCCATACTAAAATGACCTTCACTTACTCACCGGTCCATAGAACATTGTCGTTCGTCTCCATTGAGACAACAGTTGTCCTCTGCTAATGTGATATTGGATTCAAATCCATATATTTATTTTTATTACTATCTTTTTTTCTTGGGGCATCTTTCCTTGGTTATGCATTTCATCCATCTTTTATTCCCCATCCGATATTTACTATCCATCTCTTTTAAAATCGTGATTGAATTCCTTTCTGTTGTGAATCCCAAGTTTTAGGGGGAACACTTAATCAACAATCTTCTCATCATTTTTGTCTCGTGCTTTTCCCAATGCAAACCACTCATCAAAAGGGGAAAATATAAACAACATTTTTGGTGTAGCTCCTCTCCTTCACCCTTTGTTTTCCTACCTTTATTAGGATTAACCATTCAAATCCCATTTCCGACAAAAAAGGAATGTTTGATTAATCAATCTTAATTGATTAATTAATCCCCTTTTAATATCTAAATCTCGTTATATCCTAATATACAATTAATAATTAAATATTATAAATAAATCATAACACCCCACCTAATAATTAAATAATCCAAAAATATCCACATCATGAACCCCGATCAATCAAATCAAATCCAATCAAATCTCTTATTGCACATAATCATCCAAATTATGAACCCGACTCAATCAAATCAAATCCATATTAAATCTATTATCTCATGTAATCACTCAAATCATGTCTCCCCCCCGCTCACCTGACCAGGGTTACTTTTTCAAACCTCGGTTACCTGATAACCCCTAATCTAACCCCATCTCAAGACTATAAATGGAGGCCTTCCCCCCTCTTTCAAAAATAATAAGGAAGTTTGAGGTCTTGAAGTTTTTAAGAGTGTCGAAGTTTTTGGTTCCTTGAACGATAAGAAAAAAGAAGATAAGAAATCTCTAGGCCTTGAGGTTTATAATAGCATCAATGTTTTTAAGTCCTAGAAGGAATAGTGATAAAAATCTCGCCATTATAGCTCTCACTTTGTAGAAGCCTTCCCCTTCATTTTGAACAAGTAAGAAATGATAATGAATTTATTATATTATAGCCTCTCTCATAGCATCCCCATGTTGGTCTTATGATGCCACTTATGACACCATAATGTCATCCACATACCATTAAAGTACCCTCATCATCCAATTTACTTGGCTTATTATGCTACTCTTCTTTTGCATGTTATCTACAGTTCATCATTTATTTCGATCTTTCTAGACACGGGGGTTAACATCCACCAAGGAGTTAACAAGCTCTTGGAATCAACATTGTATGGGCAGCCCTCACATATATCTATCTAATTGTATCTATTTTATTTTTGTAGACATTATCGCGATCCATCTATTTTGCAACCACACGCTACATTCACATATGAGGATCCTTAAGCCCTCCATATTTTGAGGTAACATGAGGCTTTTGGAATCGGTGTATTTTCCTTCATGAGAACAAGGTTTCCTATCCAACATTCTATTTTTTATTGTTTTTGGGAGTTATGTGAAACAATTTTCTATTATTTTTGCATTTGTTGGTTTTCTAATGTTTTTTTTTTTCAAATCTCAATTGAATGTTTTCATTTTTCACCTATTTGATTTTTTTTTGGTATTCAACATATTTGAATGTTTTTGTGCTTTTCGATGGTTTTCCAAAGATTTGTACAGAAAGCAAGAAACATGGATGCCCCTGGCATTATATGGTAATATACAAGGGAAAATGCCACGTGTAATAGACAAGAAAATGAATGCATGAAAGTTACCCTAGCGTTAGATGGGAACATATAAAGGAAATACCTTCACAAATTTACGCAGAGGAGAACCAACCTGGGATGAAGGATTTGATAGGATAAGCTCACAAAAATCTTAGTTGCAGGTGTGGAATTAGCTCTAAGCTAAGTAGAGGTAGCCCCTAGAGGCAAGATGCTTGTGAAAAATGAGTCATCTCAAGGTGTCGGATATCAGTTTTCACCTAGGGACCAATCCAAAGTGCCACAATTGTGTGGTTTTCATATTTGGATGACTGTTTTCTCTTTTATGATTTTTTTGTATTTTTCATAGTTTTTAACTTTTTTGGTTGTTTTCTTATTTTTGTGCCATGTTTAAGCATATAACCGCTTGAGGTGCATGGTGTTCATGGGCTCTCATAGCTCATCTCCATCAGGATGGGAAAGTTTATATGCTCCTAACCCAAATTTTGCCACAATGACATAGGGTCCTAACCAATAAGGTTCAAACTTTCCTTTCTTTTCTCTTTCCGCCCTTATGTTGAGTTGATTTTCGTTCAAGACCAAATCTCCAACCTCAAATTGATGATGTAAAATTCTATTGTTATAGCTCCACGACACTCTATTCGATATATTTTGAGATGGGTGAGTGTGTGGATGCGCCTTTCATCTAAGAGTTCCCGTTTTGCAAGTATAACCACTCTATAACCATCGTCTTTATCTAGATAGTCCCTAAGAGATATTCTTAGGGAGGGAAGCTCTATTTCTAGGGGGATGATGGATTTAGTTCCAAATACTAGGGAATAAGGTGTCACACTAGTAGGGGTGTGAATGGAGGTCCTATAATCCTAGAGGGCAGGGTGAATTTACAAATGCCAATTGCGACCTATTTTACTCACCATATTCTCCATGATTCAAACAAGTTTTTATTAGTGGCTTATGATTTCCCATTACCTTGATGGAAATATGCCTGGACCACTTTAATCGTCACTTGTTCTTGAAATATTTTCCATTGTCTGCAAAAATGATAGCATATGAGGTGGTTCATGATGAAATTTGATATTTGAGCACCTATAACATATGTCAATGGAACAACCTCCACCCACTTAGTGAAGTATTTTTGGTTATTATAATGTGGGTATGACCATCGGATGAAGTAGGGGTGAGCTTCCCTATTAGGTCTAATCCCCATTTAGAGAATGGCCATGGTGTTGTGATCAGCTGTAGAGGTTGTGATGGTGCATGGATGAAGTTCTCGTATTTCTGGCATAACACACACTTATTTACATGATTGCAGAAATATGTCTCCATGGTAGGCCAATAATAGCCTACCCTCAACAACTTCTTTGCTAAAACCATCTTGTTTGTATGGGCTTTGCACACTCCTTCGTGTACCTCCTTGATTGCTTGTATTAACTCTACTACATCTAAACAATGCAATAGATTCCCATCATAGCCATGACAATAGAGGGTGCCTCCTAGGAGGGTATAATGGGCTATTTTGTGGATAAGGTTTTTTTTTCAGAATGGGTGATATTAGGAGGAAAGGTACCGCTTTGGAGGTAGTTAAAGATGGGCTCATACCATGGGGAAAAGGGACCAATGACCTCACATGCCAGGAATGATTCCGACATGTCATATGCATGTTGACATAGATTTTCAACAAAAAATGACATATCATTACTTTCTAGTGGAATCCATAGCATAGAACCCATTGTTTCCATTACATCTGTAGATCTATTTTGTGCCCTTGGAATTTGTTCTAAGGTTGTATGCACCAAATATTATTTTAGAGTCTCCATCAACTTTTTATATAAGACGAGTTTGTCATATTTAAATTTATACTCATTATTGACTTTCTTAGTAATCAATTGTGAATTTCCAATGACTTTAAGGTGGTGGATATTCCATTTTATAGCCAACTTCATCCCAGTGATAAGCGCTTCATATTCTATAATGTTATTTGTACATGGAAACCCAAGACAAAAAGCTTGAAGTATGGGGTATCCTATAAGATTTATTATCACTACAATTTCCCCTAAATCATGGAAAGTAAATGATCCATAAAAATGCACTTGCCATACAACATATTATTCAAATGATCCAAACACACTGGCTCTATTTTAGGTAAGGGTGACTCTTCCAGCTTTATCTCGTGAGCACTGTCCTTTTTTACCGACTTTTGATGTGCGTACATAGTATCAAATGCACCTTTGAGTAGGATGATCCAATCAGCCATCCTACCAAGTAAAAGTGGGTTTTGATGAGATAATTGAGTTGGTTAACCTTGGATATAAGCTTGGTTTTGGTATTCAACATATAATCGCAAAGTTGTTGGAAGGTGAAAACAATGACCAAACAAGATTTCTCGATTTGGGGATAGTTGAGCTCATATGTAATTAGGGTATGACAAAGAAAGTACACTGACTTTTATTTTTGACTTAGGTCATACTAGATGAGAAATGCACCAATGGAAAACTAGGTTGTAGAAATATATAAAAAAGTGGTTCACCTTGTGTAGACATAAAATCATGCAGTTTTGATAATATTTAGCTCAGTCTTAGGCTACTATTTACAAGGTTATAAAGTGTACAAAGTACTAATTAATCCCGCCTTTTAGCCACCGCTTTCTTATCTTTTGTTTCATCTTTGTCTCGTATTTCCCAATACCTATCAGCCCATTTCATGATTGTTCTACATTCTAGCCTAAAATCGGGTGCCCCATCCTATACTATGGCGTCCCGAGGCACCCTAGTCCCATTGCAATCTCCTAATCTATTGAAACCATCTTTCACTCCTTTTTGGGTCACTTCAAGTTGTTAATAATCCTTATATTCTTCTCAATCAGCCTTGTTGGGATTAATTAAGAAATTAATCTTTAGAGCCCTATAAATATAAAGTTATAAGACCATAAAATGGTCATATTTCATTGCATTGTATCACCACTATCACTCCATCTAGGGTTGCATAAATTACACCACTTGCATCCATATAGTGACATATATCCAAGCTAGGAAGTCCACACGACACACATTCTTAGAGGAGGAGGGATTTCATTCATTATATTCTATTATCTACATCTTCTCTAGCTACTATAGATTACTACTTCACATAGTACGATTGACACGAGAGCACCTAGGGCATGATTCACACACATTAAAAAAACTACATCAAGGTCCGTAATGTAGTGCAAAAATCAGTGATAATTCCACCATTTTGGTGGCTAATGTCGACATAATGATTCTTCTCCTTCTTGTGTAGGGCGTCATCTAGTTCATCTAGTGAATGTAGTGTGACACATAAGGGTGGTTTAAGATCTCGTTATGACACTTCCAAACTTGCATCCTAAGATTTTTCCCAGCTCCCAAAGTGCCCATAATTTAGACCAGGGGCACCCCAAGACACTCCTAGATGCCTATGTCACTTTAGAAAGTTCTTATCTACCCTTTGTAGGGTCCCCGAGTGGTCATCTCAGTAGTGCCAAGTTCTTGTTCCAAATTTGTGACAATTTATGATGAGTCTTTCATAACCAACTAAGTCATTTCCCTCTTCCCGCTTACACATTAGCATTTCTATTTCACTTAGAATAATTTATTTGTATTTATTGTATATTTCTTACTTCATTTTCTTGTGTTCGATAATGTTTTATTCCTCCTATTTAGATTAACACTAGAACCCTAAATGCCCCAATTAGGACTTTATTTTTGTTAATCATTTTGGTGAACCCAATGTCTCTCTCTTGTTTCACCTTTTAGGGTTTCGAATCCACACTTTCCACCATGGGTAAGTGTCATAGAAAGTCCTCTTCTCCTAAGTCTTTAGTTACTTTGCAATTTGATAGCCATGGCCACACTTTCACCAATACCCCCATTGCTTCTTCTAGTTTTAACCCTTGTCCTTTGTTTATTGACCTTCCATCTTCTGGGATGGATCCTTGGGCTATTACAGATGTTGTTACCTCTTACTTATGCACTATTAATCCTACTACCTTATCCCAACTCATCGCTAAAGTCCAAGCTCTTCCTCCTAATCCTATCATTCTCTCTCCCACCTTGGCCATAACTGACTCTAACCCTACACCTCCTTCTCTACCCACAATCGAGTCTCCACCTTCACTAACTCCACCTACCTTAGTCCCTGTTGTTTGCATGGTCAATCTAGTCCCTTCCACTTCTGTTGTTACTTTGACACCATCCACTAAACCCACCCCACACTACTCGGTTGCTTTTCCTATTCCTCCCATGTCCCCTTTTCTATATGACATGCCATTCACAATAACTCTTCACATGCTTAGTACTGTTTCTTCCCCACCACCTATCACTACTATTGCTATTGTGCCATACCAAGATTTCTCACCACCTCTCGATATCATTCCATTCTTGCCACCATCCCCCACCTCCTTAGTATGCCCATCATTCACTTGCACTCTCTTCATCAACAATTCCTATTGGGAGCACATACCACTTAACACCTCATGTCCTCCCACCATTTGTTCATATGACGGTATTTGTTGACTAGGGTTCCACCTTGATGACCTTCATACTCCTTTGAGTGATCCACATTTGTATCATGGTTCTGTTATTCTCATTGATCGCTTATGGTTTGTGTGTTTTTCACCTTGTGGTTCATCTCGCATGCCATCCTACTGCCTATCCACTTACACTAGGCTAGTCTTGGTTAGATTATATTGGGGAACCCTTGATTCTGATCATATTGATATCACCTTCCCCATGCCATTCGGCACTACTAGCATTTGTAGTATTTATTTTTATAGTCATATGACCAATCTTACTACTTGGAATGTTCAGAATACCCATTACCCACCTTTACAGATGAGCAATACGCCATGGTCATGTACATTTTATGCATTCATGGTTATCTAGATGACCTCCCACATACACTTTCCTATCAAGTATCTCAAGCGGTCTAGTATGACTTTGACACTTCTACTGATGATCCCTCTGATGCTCTTGCCCCACCACTACTTTCATGTGGTCCACCTCCACCTACACCCTCTTCTATCTCCACCACCATAGTTGATGAATCTCACCCTAATCATCCTCCATCTCCCCCACTCCTTTGATATTTTACAATTACTTCAAACAAAGTGTCAGTCCATGGAGGTCAAATTTTTATCTCTTCGTGCTAAAATACCCCATCTTAAAGATTCCACTAAATCACATAATCCCATCACTACTACAGACCTTGCATGATATTCATCCCTTGCCTCTTCCCTTACTACCCTAACAACTATACCATTACCTTCACCCCTTATGCTTCCTTCCACTGCTACACCACATGAAATTCTTGGCCACTTGCTTTGTCATCAACTTATTGATGTACCATCGGTCACCTCTCTGCACCACCTTAGTCAATCCACTATCGTGACCCATCATTCTATCATTACCACCGCATTTGAGGGAATCATCCTAACTTTTTCAAAAAATTGACTTATATTATTAGAGAAACCCATTAATTAGGTATCCTTTCACTTGACACACACTCTTCTTGTATGATAAGTTGCGCTCACCCAATTTTCCCAGATCGTCGAGGGAAAACTTGTGTTATCCGTAACTCATCTCAACCACAACATTTCTTACACTCTTCACTTCCCTCCTCCTCACTTTCCAATCTAGTCACTTTTACATCCTCTAATCTTCCCCATATAGATACTATGAGGTTATCTCCATTACCTCCTATGCCTCTTCCACCTTCTTCCCACCTACTCCATCTCATTCATCCTATGCGTTGGCATCGACCTCTTGCTCAAACCACTATAAATTTTTGCCACCCACAAAATTATCATTTTATACCACATTGATCATCATCTTATTTATGCATGACATCTCCTTGATATTCTCACCTACACATTTTACTACACCCTAACAT
This sequence comes from Taxus wallichiana var. yunnanensis, assembly GCA_018340775.1. Lineage (NCBI taxonomy): Eukaryota > Viridiplantae > Streptophyta > Pinopsida > Cupressales > Taxaceae > Taxus > Taxus wallichiana. The sequence continues at coordinate 575,948,003 of CM031239.1, read as the reverse complement.
TCATCTTACATCCACCCCTTGCATGCATATCATATTCATTTCCATGCACAATGCTTATATCCTATACCATCATTATTAGAGAACCCTTCTACGTCATCCTCCTCTCTCTTTACGGGCCAATGGACATCCATCCCTTGACCTGATTGGTTAATTCTTCTTTTCCACTTGGTTGAGAGGGCCTAGCCATTAGACCCCCATCCATATATTTTTGTGTCTTCACATATCAAATTTTTCATTGTCTATTATCAAAACCTCATTACTCGATGATGCACTCTTGTTCTTCGGTTCACACTTTGGGCTATTGAGGGATTATGATTACACCGAACCCCACATACTTGCACTCTAGGGTCTACTCATTTATGCCATCACATATACCATACATCCTACATTATCGATAAATACCTCATCTACTACTTATTTCTACATCATCTATCTCATACATGATACATTGGTCCTCATTATATATGAATCTAGGTTTACATTACATCCACACATTCCATATTTATGCTATGTCACATTATCCATGGGTCTATATTTCCATATCACCATTGCATATTCTCTCTATACTTATCATCACTCTTTCTATATTCTACCATTTATCTACACATCCTCTTCACCATTTGGTCACCTATACTACATTTTTTTATGTGTTGGACATACCACCCTATAATGCACTCTAGCTCATTGGTCCATACTTGAATTCTAAGGGTTTATTAATAAAATCGACCTTACTTATATACGACATGTCATCATACCACATTCCCAGGACTAGTGACCAACAATCTAGGTTATATCCTCATCCCACCTTCACTCATCCTGTAGTGGTAGACACCTTAGGTTGAATCTCCAATCCCTTCAATCATTCTATTGTATCATATTACATCCTATCATCACGCATTCCAATATCCTACCCTAAGTCATTCTATTGCAACATTATTCCTCCTACTCATCACTTAATGGTGTATGCCTTAGGCTAAATCACCACCCTTCCTTGTTCATCATGAAGTAGTAGATGCTTTAGGATAAATCACTACCTCATTCTTACTCACCATGTAGTGATATATGCTTAGTACTAAATCACACTGTCATCCACTCGCTACCACATACTCCTCCACTCTTCATACACCCTCATCACCCATATTTTCGTGACATATGCTATAGCATAGATCGTCACCTTCTTCTTCCATCATGTAGAGATATACGCTTAGGGCTAAATTATCACTCACCCAACCAACAAGTTGTGGTATATGCTTAGGCTATAGGGTCCACCCAACTCTTTCCATACATCTCATCTTCATCCACTCATTCTATAGTGATATACACTTAGGGATAAATCATAACTCATAAATTCCTTGAGTCATGGTATACACTTAGGCTATAGGTTCCACGTACACCTTTCTATATGACACATTCCCATCCATTCATCTTATAGTGATATACACTTAGGGCTATATCATCACTCCCTTGATCAACAAAGTCGTGATATACACTTCGGATATAGGGCTCACAAGCATATTTTCCCCATCTCTCATTTCATCGCCTTCCCTACACATTCTCATCATAGTGTGCTAGACAAAACCTACAATACTCGACTATTTCACGATGATGCACTCTTGTTTATGGTTCATTATTGACTGCTGATGGGGAAAATAATTAACCTCACTACATACACTTCCATAGACACGAGGGGGCACGTTTCTCATATCATTCCATTTTGTACACCATTCCATCCATCCAGAGCATACTACATTGTATTGGTAGCATTTACTTCTACTTACGAGTGTTTTGCATGCTCATTCTATTACACATGTTAGATTGCTTTCCAATATGTCATTATCATACACACAAACACATTCACGCTTTTTTATGTGATCGCGAGATACTGAAGACATTTACATGTGGCATGGATTCTCACCTTCTATGCTTAATATACTATTCATTAGGGGCATCCACATTCTTCTCATACAGGTGATATTGTTTCATTTTTTACTTAACATCTTTAACTACATGCTTCTACATGCGTTTCCATATTGGTTTTCATTCTAACAAGCTAACTGTGGTGTTCCATGTGCAACACTTGTTTTGCAGGAATACATGTTTCCATGAGTAAATATTTGTTTATACTATTTTAGGTAATTTTCCATTGTGTGTAGGATTTGCCCTTTATTTTTGTGCACACTTGATTGTTGTTTATGACCATGATGGTCTTGTGTGTCTTGTGACATCGTGAGTGATGTCCCATGTTTGAAACCTAATTTTTGTAGTCTTCTTGTTTTCTTGCATATTTACAAGATTACTATGATTCGTAGTTTTTCTACATTTTCTCGTGTATTTTACACTTCTTCACATACATATGTTTGGACTAAAACTTGTATTGGCTATCCATCTGTTTTTGTGATGCCTTGGTATCTACCAAGTATTTCCCTTCCCCCTACAAGTTTGAGTTGGTTACAAGGTTCGAGTGTGGTTATTCCTCTTTTGGGGTCATATTCTCCTTCTAGGATCATCGAATGCACCCCCAAAGAGTAGGAGAATCATTGAGGGTTTCCAATAACATAACATATATCCATTGGTTCACACACGGGGAGTGATTTTAGACCAGTCTATGAACTTCATACACGGTGGCCATAATAGGACATGGTGTCCTTCAAAAATTCTATGGAGAAGTTATAGTGGATGGTCTCTCTACACTTCTCCATCTAGTGGCATATGATTATCGAAAAACTAGTGTAGTACAAATATCTCTTCAATAAATGTTAGTAGAAGTAGTTAGAGTTGGAGGATGCAAAGAATTTCCTCCCTACAGTTCTTTAGCCAGGGTGACGCTTGAGATCACCCAACAAAATCGTGATGCTACATGATAATATTCTACACCATTTCTCTCGACATGAATCAGGTGCACATGTTCCATTTTTTCTATTTACATTTTCTATTCTAGCATATTTTACATTTACATATTTTTACATACATACATATTTCACTACTTGATTGTTTTCTCCTTGCACGTTTTTATGAGAAACAATCGGTGAAATTGGGGACAAAAACAACAAGAACAAAAAATTTGATGACAACACACCATGATGGTACTTTCCATACTAACCATGCAAGTACACCACACACGTGTTCCACCCTAGGTTCACTCTCATCACTTTATTCATATTTTTCATCTTTATAGTCCATGCTCCTCCACATTTTAATTTTTGTCATTCTTCACTTGATTCTATTCCATCGGCACATCTTCTTCTACACTCTACATGGTCATCGGTACACTTCTCTATCTACTTTATATTCATTTGAGATGTTCGCTCACGAACATTAAGTGGGGAAAAATATAGACATAAAACCATGCACTTTAGATAATATTTAGCCATGTTTCACACTAGTATTTAGAATGTTCTCAAGTTTACAAAATACTAATTAATCCCACCATTTTAAGAGAATCCCTCCTCAAATGGATAAGGGCATAGCTCTTTATATTGATACTTTTGCTATGTCCCACATTGCTTTCTTGAAGGCTTGTAAGTGTTGCTTTCATAGATTGTATTTCTTGTGTAAGAAGTTGCTCCTTAGTGGGGGAAGCTGGCATATACATGTGACTATTTTTTGATGTTTCTCCCTCTTGATCTTTTTTGTGAAACTCATTATTTCTAACCTTAGGTTTTTCTGATGTGTATTTTTTTGTCTCTTTTTGCACATGGGATGCTAGGAAAGCTAATTTTTGACTAAGGTGTTGAATTTTCTGTTGTATAGTGATTTCTTCATTTGGAGGTTCCTCTTCATTTTCATGTTGAGGAGGTTGTTCCATGTTTTCATGTTGAGGGGGTTGTTCGTGTTTTCATGTTCCACCCTTATCCTATGTGGCATTCTTATGAGTGGCATTTTAAAACCACCTATGTTTTCATGTTGAGTGTTTGAGGTGGAAGCTTGTCCATGTCCCAAAATGTCATCCATATTAATGAGGGGGCATTCTTCCTCATTATTTTTAGGTGGAATAGTTTCATGTTCAATTGGAATTCTAGCACCTAATTCCACAACTCTTATGAGTACTCTATCTTTGTTTAGAAAGAGGAACTCATCTAATTAGGCGGGGTCAAATTTGAACTCCACATGTGGTGATCCCAATTCATCACCACTATGGTCTACCATCTCCTCTTCTTCCTTTTCTGTGGAGAAGAGAGGTCCTAGATCATTACCAATAAAGGGATTTGACCCTTGTTTGGTTGATGTTTCCCATGCTTCTCGCTTAGTGTAGACACATGTAGTTTTATCGAGGAATAATTATTCCTAATAATACATTACTGATCTCGCTCCTCACAAATTGATGACACACTATCAATTAGGATTCTCTAACTCTCCATTTACAATGTCCATTTGGTCATATTCCTCTTATAAACAATTAAGTAGGCTATTATAGCCTCTTATTGGGTAGACCCTCTTTTATCATCTTCTAGATCACTTATACTAGCTTCTATACTATCAATCCATTTCATTGGATTGATTAGATCTATCAAAACACTCTATAACTCCTAATTTCTCATTAATCGTGATTAACTACCCCGATGTAGTTTAACTTGTCCTAAAGCATGTTTAATATCTTCTAGACCTAAAAGTGCTTTTTGGATTATTCATTTTTCCCACATGCACCAAAAGTCTTCCACTCTCCCAAATCAAAACTATAAATACCCCACTACCCCTCTCACTTTTCTAAGAACACTTCCCCTCTCTAGGATAAACTATAGTATTATTGTTTAGGATTAGGAGCTCCTTTCATTTGTTTATTGAGCTATTTGCTTTGCTAGTTGCACTACACACACCCAAGCTTTAAGTAAATGGGAAAAAACCATTGGCGTAGAAGCCATTAATGGTGAGCTCTCATTCTCATAAATCACAAACTGATTGCTAAGAGTCTTTAATAGGTTCATTTTTCATTAGCTTTCATGGAGTAGAGAGATATCTAGATATGTTAGGGTTTGAATGTTTATTTCAAGTTTATATATGCATGCAAAGAGATAGTTTCTTGTTCGATCTAATCGATTATCCATTGAATAATTGTTGAAATATTTTTTAGGCCTCTTTAGTGTTCTTTCCTAATTTTTATAAGCTTTTACAAATTTTCCTTGTTCACATTTGGCACACCCAATGGGACTTACTCCATAGTCCTTTTCAATTCTTTTCTAGTCATCGCATGTCCATTTCTAACAATTTTTATGCTTTCTAGGGTTTAAAATCTTGTCTTTTAACAAATTCTATATTTCAAAAAGGTTTTTCTTCCTTTTTCTAAATAATTTAATGGGTTTAATCTAGAAATAGGTTTTCATTGTTGAAAAATAGCATGTTTTACCCTTTAAATTTTTCATTTTTGTGAATTTTTGAGGTATTTATGGGGGTAATCGTTGGTGTCCTAGAGAGGCACGTATACATTGAAATAGGCACGTATGCATTGACTTGGCCATGTATCCATTGGGTTGTACTATGATTTGTCATACCTTTTGCAAAGGGATGTTTATTTGTTATGTCCCATGTGTATGTATTTAAATTTGAGTGTACCCACTTCTCTTTATACGTAGGAATCTATCGAAGACTATGTTGACCTTGCAATTTACCTTGCCCGCATATCCGTTCTTTTAGGTGTGTATTCACCAAAACCTTAGCATATGCATCTTTCTGCATGTGTAGGTGTCAAACCCCACGGTCACATTCTACCTGCATACACACCTATCGGTTAGGGAATGTATCTATTGGGTGGGGCACATATGCGTCGAGAATGAGTGCACAGTGTCAATGTAAACATTGAAATTTGTCACGAGCTATAGATCAAAGTTTCTATTTTTTGCTAACTTATTTAAAGGTTTTTGACAATTGTTTATAGGGTTTTTAGTCTTGTTTTGATTAACTTAGTTAAGTGTTTCATTTCTTAATTGAGTGAGGTCTTTGAAGCACATATTCTCTTCCCTCGCACCTTATAGGCGATCTTGGGAACCAAAAACACTTCCAAAACCTTATTTTTCTTTCAAAACACCTTTTTATGCTTCATAATAGATTAATCTTCAAAAGTTGGTTAAAATGAACTTATTTTCGCAAGTTATTTCAAGTATTTTCCATTACATATTTGTAGTTGAGTTTTTCGCGTTGTGTATGCTCTTCCTTCATGCATTGTGGTGACCTTGGGAATAGAAAACAAAACGTGGAATCTCTTTTGATATTGTGATCCTTTTGGAAAATTACTAATCTTTTCACGTATAGGACCAAATTCATTTTTCAAAGAAAGGAAGCTCAAAAATGAAATCGCTAATACATGTTTTCTTATAGGTTAGCAAATTGTGTGCTACTTAAAACCATATTAAGCTAAGAAAGATAAAAAAACACACCACATGTATCATATTGTATTGCAGGTTTAACAAAAGGGTATGTCCCTATCCACTCAACTAGAACATAACCCCTTTAGCATAACGCCTTAAGATACAACAATAGGGTTAGTTCTAGGAGCCCTAAATTAATCCACCACTATGTAATCAAGTTATCACCGAATCACAGCACCCCTGGATGTTGATCAGATTTCTAGTTTGATCACTCTAAGCATCCAGTGTGATTGGATAACATGGGTACTATCTCCAAGTTGTGGGACTTGCTACTTGAGATAGACCTCCAGAGAAAGCTGGTTCTTGCTCCTAAACTACCTGCCACAATCTACTCTAATGCAGGAGAAACTAGCTATTCTAACCTAAAATTCCAAGGGACCAGAGAGAGAGAATGCATAAAATGAAAGCCTACACTAAAGCGGTGATACACCAGAAAAAGAGGGTGTGAGAGTAATCTCCAAATGTGTGAAATACAGAGGCAAAATGCACACTAGAAAAGGTGATGACAGTTCACCATAATCCAGCAAAATGCATTCACAGCAATATTCCAAGCACACACAATAATAATGAATTCCTGCAAGAACATAATAAATAGACACAATATACTTGTAGAAGGATCAAAGGGGCAAGAAGAATGCAAGGAAACACAGCAGGGGAAGATATATCCACAAACTGATATTTTATTGCTTCATGATATGCACAGTTCAATCTATTACAAGATAAGGGCACGGATCACCATGCAAGGAGTCCACTACAAGGGTCTGCAACACACTAGCTTCACAAAGTAATTTTTGAGCTTTGTTACCCAAAACTCTCCCCCTTTACTGATGAGCCCAACACTTCATTTTATAGAAAAATGAGAAGGAAAAGAGAAGGGAAAATGGAAATCCCGAAATCTGTCCTTCAACCACCTGTAAGAGGCATTAAATTGAGTGGAATGGGTATACATTACTTGGAAAAGGCTCCCCATACTGTCCCATGTGCTGCAGCAGAGAAGGAATGATGACCATGCCTCTTAATTGCACTCCCAGCTACCAAATAAAACACTATTCTGAACCCGGCCACGTTTTCTTAAAAACTCAATCAATTTCTGATCAAATCTGGAATTTCTTGATTTTTGTGCATTGGGCTCGGAACCACGATTCCAACGGTACCAATTTTGTGTGATTTCGTTGAGAAATGCAAAAGTTATGGCCTTCTGAGTGTGGGTTTGTTTTGGGCAGCAGTGCGTTTTCGTCATTTGACGGGAATGAGCATTGATCGTATCTGGAGCCGAATATGTTTCTTTTATTTAAATATATCTACCCTCATTAAAAATAAGAAATCCAGTTTTTGTGGCGTAGAGGACATCGTGCTCGTTCCAGAAAGTCAAATTTTATCAAAATCGGAGTTCGGAGTCAAAAGTTATGGCCGTTTGAAGTTCCACGGGTCAAATGTTGACTTTTCTCCTCGCCTTCGGCCATTTCGGCTTTTCGTGTCCCTTTGTCCCATTTGGTTTTGGTGCTGAAATTTCCCATTTCGCCGATCCGATCCGGTGATTCGCGTCCTGCACTTTGGCCCTGGCGTCCCATTTGCTTTTGGACTGTATGCAGGACAAATTCGCTCGTTCGGCCGGTTCGTGTACTTTTGTCCCAACTGCCCCGGACAAAAGTTCTCCTTTCGGCCGGTTCGGCCGTTCGCGTGCACTTTTTGGCCCGCGTGTCCCATTTGCTTTTGGACTGTCTGGGACAAATTCGCCCGGTTCGGCCGGTTCGCGCTTTTCTGTCCCAAACGTCCCAGAGGCGACCTTGAGCGGGACTTAGCCAATTTTCACGATTTTTCCTGGATCAACCTATTTGCCTTCTGCAACCCTTTTTTTCGCATTTTCTCAGAACTTACTCTCTTCCTCTTGGACAGGGGAGTTAGACAAATATGAGGGGGACCCTAGAAACATGACCTTTCACTCTGAATCAACATAATTGCTTGGGATTAAAGAATTTGATGCATGTTATCAAAATTACCTTGAGGGGTGAATTTTGGATAACAAGAACCTCATGGTTGAAATAGGAAGTGATTCACTTACCCAATCGACTAGTCATACATTGTGGTTTAGAGTCAATGTTTTTCGTATAACAACCACAATGATGATATAATTAGACACACTAGTTTCTCATTATATTGGAAGGGGTAAACGTAAAGTGGAGATAAACCAGGATTAGTCATTATGAATTTATTGGAAAATAGAGCTTGCATTAAACAAACTATTGACACCTAGTTGAGTGATCTATTCAGGAAATCCATTCCATCAAAGATCCCACTTTGCTAGTTCATTATCGCATCTTGTAAAACATTCACAAAGTGATAACTTTCTTGGATTCAAAGCCTTGTTTTTTGAACACAGTAACGAATTTAATTAAGTTAGATATAATTGTCTCTCATCATGGAATCAAACAAACACGTCACTTTGCTTAGTTTCTTTCTCGCTTTTGGATGAGGTGAAACCGTGACCAAGTGCTGCTAAGTTTATTTACATATTTTGATCTATACCTTTGCATTCTTATTACCCATTTGGGACAAAATAAAGCATCATTTGGGAGTGTTAACAACTTAGTGCAAAACATGGATGAGCATAACTTAGAATAAAATCCTTTCATGTCATACCCACTCACTGGGCCTAAGTTACAACCTCTCTTATCACAAGTCAAAGATATAAAACCTTTGGTTAATCATAGTGGAGAATAATCTGATTCTTTCGGGTAATAACACAAGTTAGACCTAGTTCACTTCAACGAGATCCTTTATTATAATACGACTAAGTACTCACAAGAGTTCTTGAGTTAGAGCCACACTACCACAAGAGCATGAAGCGGTGATTAAAACTCATTAGCTAACGCAAAATACAAGAACAACCACAACTATCCCTCATAGACATGGATAATCCTTTTGACATAGGATATGCTTCCACTTCAGGAAAATGTAACAACAATGTTGAAAACGATCCACCAAAACCAACAGATGATTCGCGAAGACCTTACTTTAAGGCTTCACGCAAAGTAAAAATTGAACGTGAGCGTAAGGATTCACCGCCTCTTAGGTTTGATGAAGAATATGATCCCTTAATCGAAGAAGAGATAATTCAAAGACAGATACTCAAACTTAGTCAAAATCTAGCAAACTTAGGCTCTTCGAGTAAAAATAAAGATAGACTTAAGACAAAAATATTTGAATTTCACACGGATCCATACAATGATGCAAATTTCAAAGTTGCTAAAGTGAATGCAGGACCAATATCACCCACAAAGGAAAAAATCATTCAACAAGAGTTAAAATAAATGAAAAATACACTTACTACCCTACAAGAAGGCAACATATGGTAGAATAGAAAATATTTATACGAATAATTATGTCCTTACCGCTTTGATAAGGATATGTTACGGAATCCATTTCCAAAACATTTCGACATACCCAAGTTCGATAAGTATAAAATTGAGGGTGATTCTCGTTATCACATTAAATAATTATACATGGCTTGTTAGGAGGTCACTTATAGTGATAACTATTTGATATGTTTATTTCCTTACAACCTAGGAGCAGGGGAATTAGAGTGGTTCTTCATTATACCTAAGGGATTGATCACAACATGGCCTACACTTGCTGAAAATTTTGTGTGATATTCCTCCTTGAACATGGAGAATGACATCACCATGAATGACTTATGCAATGCTAGACAAAAACCCAATGAAACCTTTGCAAGATTATTACAGCGATGGAAAGGATTGGGGAGTCATTTCCTATGTGTCCTTGTAGAAAAAGTTAGTAAGTATATTTGTCCCTAATTTGAACCTAGAAATAGCCTTTCACATACAAATTTCTTTGTGATGTTAATTTTGAGGAGTTTATAGAAAAAGGAAAGCAAATCGAGAAGTCTCTTATTAAAAAGGTACACTCAAACCCGTCACAAAGGACAAACATGAGACACAATCAACTTATAAACAAAAATTCTTCAATAAAAATAAAATTTTTGTTGGCGATGGTCTCATAGACTCCAAGAGATTCCAATCCATATAGAATGGTCTACTTTTAAAAATCTCACAAGGACCTTGCCCACATGTGCACCTACAAAACATACATTCACACCTCTAACTAAATCACTATTTGATATACTTAAACAACTAGACGTAGTGGACGTGGTGCAAGTATCAAAAATAAAAGTACCATATCCGTAAGATTCCCGTAAGCCAAGTTGATTTAAGAAATAGGAATATTGTGATTTCCATCATGTCAAAGGACACAAAACTGACAGATGCCTCAGATTGAGGCACTATATACAAGACCTCATTGAAGAGGGTAAAATCACAATAGATTCTCCACCTAACTCAGGAAGGGACCTAATGAAAATATGGGGATATTCAAAGAACCCTTTCCTAACCATAGGGATAAAAAGCACAAGAAGCAAGATCACGGATAAACTTCTAACGATTATAAAATTACCGCTTATATCTACCGTGCATCGAGGACAAACCATTTTACTCCCTCATATGATGCATTTGTTATTCTAATGAACATGTTAATACTATTAGGATATTATAGAAGATTTGTGTCATAGGTACATGACCAACTCGCTTAATAATACCAAATCCTCTACCTGCTCGTAGGAAGGTCAAGACAACTTGATAGGATAATTGAAGAAGACTCCATCTAGAATCTCGATCCTAGATCTCCTTAAAATATCTACTGCTCATAAAAACATATTGAATAAAACACTTCAGAGCTCAGGAGTTTCCATAGAAGTAGATTTCACACATTTACAAGAAATGGTCACACACCTTGATTGTAATGATCATATCACCTTTGATTGAAAATAAATCCAGCATAATGACCCAGAGCATAACTTGCCCTTATCTATAGAAGTTGTCATTACTTGTTGTAAAATCAAAAGAGTGATCATGGACGAAGGATCTAGTCTCAATATTTGTACATCGAAGTTGGTTAAGAAGTTAGACTATTCAGAAAAAGATCTAGGGGCTAAGACCATTACCATTACATCGTATTATAATGAGGAATGAGAATCAAGAGGAACTATACAGATTCCAATGGAAGTAGGGCCGACTTGTCATGATACAAATTTCCATGTCCTTGACCTAGATTTTCCTTACAACATGCTCTTGGGATGCCCATGGATCCATGTCATGTAGGATATATTCTCCACTTTTCATTAGTGTATAAATTTGTTCCATGGAGGAAAATTAATTACCATTCTAGGTGATCCAGAACAATTCACACATTGTATATCATTGTACATATTTTCACGCAACATATGAATTCCCCTCAAAGAGATATTTTTGTTCCTTGCAAATGAAAGTTATAAAGGAACGTGTAGATCCAGATACACTCACCCCTTACAATCAAAATTTCCCATCGTTGGTTAATCCCTTCACATCATGGGAATCCACATCTAAAAATAAATCCCCAAAGTGATTATTTCACTCTATAACAAGATCTATTGATATCAAACCTTTCTATGTCACCCGTGAAACATGGTAAACCATACTTCCAATTCAAGGGAACATGATATAGATTCCCCAAACAGTTGCAAAAGTTTATTACTAGTGGAATCCAATTTGAGGATATGATGTTAGAATATCCCACCAGGAGAGTGCCTCAAGGTACCATGGAGTCATGTCATTAAGCTCCATAGTATATTAAAGGCCACCACATGATGTATGTCATGGGCTATAATGGGTATGGATGTGGTATAAATGAACAAGGAAGGATAGAACCCATTCTTATTCCTCATTCCAAAAATAATGAGCACAATCTTGGAATTAAGGCCCATGATGATCAACGTCCTGAGATGGACACCACCTCTTCAAAATGTGAGGATGGTTTGTCTAATTCAGATAATGATGAATATTTCCAATATAGCCTATACAAAGATCTGGCCTCCACGAACCTATTTCCTTATTCATCTTTTTCTACCTTGTCCAAATCTAATACCCCATCCAATCAAAAAATAACCCTAGTATATCCCAAACTTATAGATTGGAATCAAAAACTTCATGAGCCAATCACATTTTTGAAAACGATGAATTATTTGCATAATTTATGCGACTCAAGGATTTCATTCCAAATGGAGATCACAAGAAGGGTTTCTACATCAAATTAGATGCCTATGCATACTTTGTAGAAGAAGTAGAGATGTGTGGACAATTAAATAAAAAATTCAAATGAAAAGGCAAAATTAATTTAGAGAAGCCTTGCGAGAGGAACAAGCATAAATCTCCCAGTGAAAATATCTTTGAGATACTAGTAGACAAACAAAATGAAGAAGTCATGGGAAAAGCGGAGTATCCTTACAAAGATGATCTCACCCCACCTGTAGAGGTTGTTCTTACTCTTCCCCTTGATCCTACACAGATGGAAGATGCTTCTAAAATGATTTTATAAGAAACAATTAACGTTAACATTGGATCAGAAGAGGAACCTTGAATGATAAAATTGGGGACTTCACTCTCATCACAATTATAGAAGGTTTTTGTAGCACTATTTGAGAATATGGATGTATATTATCATGGTCATACATAGATATGCCAGGTTTAGACCCAAAATTGGTCATACACAAACTTTTTGTGCAAATGCATTCCAAACCCATCAAGTAGAAATTAACAAAGATACATTCAAGATTACACTATTTGTTAAGGAAGAATTCAAGAAGTTATTAGCAGCTAATTTCATTAAACTCGTTGATTATTTAGATTGGATATCAAATATAGTCCCAGTTCAGAAGAAACCGGTTGGTATTAGAATCTACACTAACTTTCGAGACATCAATAAATCATGTCCCAAAGGTGATTTCCCTCTCCCTAATATTGACATGATTGTCAACTCCACCATTGGTTATGAAATTTTATCCTTAATGGATGGCTTCTTAGGATACAACCAAATCAGGATAGCATAACAAGATCAGCACAACAAATCTCTTATCACCCCATGTGGAAAATTTTGTTATAAGGTCATGCCCTTTGGACTCAAGAATGTTGGTGCCACCTATACATGTGCAATGACAGTGATCTTTCATGACATGATGAATGAAATAATGTAATATTTTGTTGATGATATATTAGTAACATCCAAAACTATAGGAGAGCACCCTGAAGTATTGAGATGTATTTTCCAGTGTCTCCAAGATTATAAGGTCTGTTTGAATCCTAGATGGTGTGTCTTTGGTGTCCTATCAAGAAAACACTTAGGTTTCATCATTTCACATAGAGTAATAGAGGTGGACCCCATAAAGGTTGCAACTATTATAGAAATTCCTCCACCTAAAAATCTCAAACAACTAAGAAGTCGACAAGGAAGATTTAGGAAAACCATCATTTTATCTTAGAGCTTGCAGATAAGTGCCATCCATTTACACATCTACTAAAGAAGGATGTTACATTCAACTGGAGACCAAATTGTCAAAAGGGATTTGAATTACTTAAACAATACCTTGTTAACCCATCTATTTTAATGCCATCTACACCATGCGAACCCCTCGTGCTATATATTTCAACCACCGGTTTGTTATTTGTGCACTTCTTGCCCAATACAACCTTGACCACAAGGAAATCGAAGTTTTTTTATCTCGGTTGCACTTTGATTGCCTACGAGTTGAACTATCCCCAGAATGGAAAGGCCTACATGGTAGTCATATTTACCTTTCATAAATTATGTCATTACCTCCTTAATAATAAGACAAAATTAATATCCAATGTTGACCCTCTCAAGTACCTCTTATCCAAACCCACACTTATAGGTCGAATGGATAATTTGATCATTCTCCTTATCAAATTTGATATTGAGTTTGTTAAAAGAAATATTTAAGAGGACAGGTATTGGACAATCAGCTGGTAGAATCTCGCCTTCCTATAATGGAACCATTATGTGTGGATCTGTCGAGACACATATATGATGTATATTGAAGATTATGTCATGTGTCAAGTCCACTTTTATGGATCATTTACTTTTCATGGATACTTGAAATGAGTGGTACTTATCACTCCCATGGGTGAGGTTATTCCACGGGCATTTGATTTGGGATTCCTTTTCATCAACAACATTGCAAAGTATGAAGCACTTACCGCCAGCCTTAAGTTAGCCATCACTTGGAATATCAGACAACTACAAGTCATTGTTGACTCTCAACTAATCATTAAACAAGTTAATTGTGACTATAAGGTTAAAGATAAGAAGCTCATTCCATATAGGAAATTGATTAAGACTTTGAAGGATTATTTTGTAAAGATTTTTTTTAACAACAAAGAGTACACAATAGATCCGCAGATGTTATGGCTACAATTGGGTGTATTTTACGCATCATGCCTCGGTAAAATAAAATGTAATTTTTGTAGAGCATTTACGAGTGCATACATATGACATGCCAAAGTCTTGTTTGGCATGTGAAGTTTTTGGTCCCCTATCACCCTAGTATAATACCATATTTTATTACCCGCAAGATGACACATTACCCCCTGACATTACCCTTATTGAAAATAAAAATCTTATCTATTGTATAACTAATTACACCCTCCTAGGAGGCACCCTCTATTGTCATGGGTATGAAAAGAATCTTTTGTAATATTTATATGTTACTTAGTCTATCAAAACTATTAAAGAATTCAATGGTGGAATTTGTGGAGCACATACTAGTGGCATGACTCTGGATAAGAAAATATTGAGAGTGGGCTATTATTGGCCTACCATGGAAGCAAATTGTTGTAACATTGTCAAGAAGTGTGAACTTTTTCAGAAGTATGGAAACTTGATACATGCTCCAACATAGGCATTGCAACCTATTTCAAATCCTTGGCCATTTTCCATATGGGGTTTAGATCTCATACGGAAGCTCCATCCTACCTCTTGAGATGGCCATACCCACATTATTACTTCAACAAAGTACTTTACAAAATGGATAGAGATTGTGCATCGACTTACATCATTAGTGTACAAAGTTCTAAATTCATCATCAATCACCTTATTTGCCACTATGACATCCCTTCCTCCATTTTCACAGATAATGGTAAGTCTTTTAAGAACAAAAAATTCAAAGATTTGTGTCAACACTTTTAAATCCAACTTAAGTGGTCCACCCCTATTACCCTGAAGGTAATGGACAAGTTCAAGCCACCAATAAAAATCCTGCACATTTAATCATCAAAAAAATGGTTGGTAAGGCTACCTATAATTGGCACTTGCAAATACATCTTGCCTTCTTGGCCTATCAAACCTATTGTTATCCATATTTTTCCTTGGGAAAAATATTCGATAAGCCACGACCCCGCATGGAAAGAATCAAAGAAAACACATTTAAATCTTGAAAACTAGTTGTAGAGGGACTCTACAATGGAATGACGGGGCCTGTGAAATTTTAAACGACCCTGTGTGAGAAGAAAGAGAAGAAACAAATCTGTTGCATGAATCTGTGTCTTAAATCTATTTGACAGATTTGAGCAGGCTCTAAAATGAAAAAAAAGGGTCGGGGAAGGAGGCCGAGAAGTTTCAGGAGAACCAGAGGCTCGAGGAGAAGAAGCAGCAAAGATTCAAAGTCTTCAGGATCAAAACAGTTCAAGAAAGAGTCCAAAATCGACTAAGTATGGAGGAGGCAGTGGAAAGAACCACGTGTCCTAATGACACTTCTCCAAAGATGAATCCATAAAGTGAGGCTCAAACAAGCGCCACATCTCCACGTGGATTAGTGTCTAAAAAATTAAGGGACCGTTGAAAAGTCCACAAACCTGCAGAGGCCTCCAAGTGTCAACTCAATGCTCCTTCAAAGGAAAATTTTGAATCGAGCTTTCAAGCTGCGCGCTACCTCCATGTGTCCGGTATCAAAAGTGGGGAAGATTTGGTTGTATATTCAATGCATGGGCTAGGCGGCGGAGGTGCCAAGTGTCTAAAAGGTGATAATTCAAGAATTGAATTGAGAGAGCATTTCCAAATGAGCGCCATACTTCTGCGTGTCCTATTATCTCTCAAAAGTGCACTCTGTAGAGAGATGGTCTGTAGGTTTTCTAATCTTGCAGAAAATGATCTCTCTTTTCATAGATACAATGGAAAAACCTCAGGTCTGTGGGTATACCTATTTTGAGGTGAGTCTCTAATATCAAGGCCGGTTCCTTGTTGATGTATCCTAAATTGATTATGGGGTTTAGGGGTAAAAGATGAATGTAAAGTAATTAAAACTAAGGTGATACACCGAATTTGTATGAGGCCTTTGACTGAGTATATGCACAATTGATATGTGAAGGATTTGTTTGGTGCATGAACCAACAATTCTTCTATAGAATATCTAAGGGAAAAACACTTGATTATACTGAGGGAGAATCACAACAGTACTAATAAGTTAACATGCACATTAAAATTAAGTAGAAAGGACTGAATTTGCAGCAGGGTAAGGTAATTTTTCAGAAATTGCTTCACAAGACTAATGAAAGATACACAAGATTGTAAAATTACTTGGAAAGGAAAAAAATACTTCACACTCAAAGGGAAAAGCTGGCAAAATTTGCTTCAGTACTCCTATATCCAAAATTCCTCCAGTCATTCTTTTTTTTTTTTTTGTGCTTTGCAAAGGCACACAATATATAGCAAAAAAAATTTCACCTTCTTCCTAAAAATAGCCTAAGGCTTGTACTCGCCCATGCATCTTATTTTTATCCTTTACTTAATAATAGATAAAGGAATAAAAATAGAGCATGCAATTACAAATAGGCATTATTAGCCTTAATTACAATATAGTCAAACTAAAGTTGACTGTTCTATTTTTAAGAAAGAAGGGTGAATAATTTGCTAAAAATAAGATTGCTTGCTAGGCAAGTCTCTCTCCATGAACATGCAACTCTGTCTTCTTCTCTATTATGTCTTGTTGTGAAGGCATGCAAAATAATCCTGTGTATTGAGCAAAAATAAATTACATTAATTGTAATACTTTGCAAAATAATTCATCCAAATATCTATCTGATTGGGACCACCTTTGTCTCTGATGTTGACACTTGTTCTGTCTTCTAGTGATCACATGGATAGACACAGTGTAAATTATCTCTAACCTTCCCACTAGTGGGGACCACCTTTGAACTTGACCATTAGTCTTCATTGGTTTGGCCACTCTTGATTATCCGACCTTAGACTATAGTACTAACATAGTCCAATGAATTTGGCCCCCTTTGAATACACATATGGCACATTATAATACTCGACCACTTTGATTATTATTTCCTTGTCGATTTTGGATTATTTGGGATATGGACTATGGTCTAGACTTTGGAAAGTCAATGTAATGATAATTTTACTCAAATCATGTGGGCTGGCCCCTTCCCATGATGACTCACCCCTTGGTAACTTTGTCGGTGGCATATGTAACTCAAGTTGAGTTTTATTTGAAGGACCTTCGAACAAAATTTTGACATTTTAAACGCTTTTTGTAAAAAGAGCTTAGAAAACTAAATATTTCCAATCCTCCGCTTCAAAGGAATTGCGGGCACACAGGACACCTTGAAGCTTTTAGGCCTATTTTTATTAAGTCTCAAAACTTTGAGAAATCCCCTACTCCGTTGATACTATGTGGAATTGATTTTTGTCTTTTATCCTTGTGGCTTTAAATTTCTCATCGTGGAGGCTCTAAGCCATGCGAGAAATTTTGGAACTTTTAACTTTTGCATTTTTAAAGTTTGAAAAATTAAGTGAACCCCAACTTCCATTTCTCCACTTCCACTGTGGTGACAACATGTGTCCTTCTGAGCTCCTCGGATGAAAGTTTTATAATTTAAAATTTTGGAAACTTGACTAAGTCGACCGTCATTCCATTTGGATGAATTTTGCATCGATTTTGGTGGTCTATTTGGGAGCATTGATCTATGTACTTTTGATTCATGGTCATTGATCTCCAACCCATGATTAGGGTTTCTAACTTGTAATTAATTTGGTCGGTGAAAACTTAACCATGGTGGTTGTATTGAAATTGGGGATCAATCTGGAGACGTTGATCTGTGTCCTTGTCGATTTGTGGCCATCAATCCTCTGATCATTAACTCAGAGTGAGTTAGGTTACTTTGGATTGTTGATGAGTAAAACACTCGAAACCCTAATCTTTCACATTTTCATTCTTGAGCTCTAGTCGAGCTAAACGAACTCTGTAAATTTTTTAACGGCAACCATTGATGAAGCCTTCAAGCTCTATTACTTGGCTTTCTTCATGAGATCTGGTTGATTTTTAACCAGTTGTCATTGTCTTTAAGCTCAAATTTTCTTTAAAAGAGATCTTTGTGCCTGTAGGAGCTCTGCAAAGATTCTATGGCTATCATTGTTGCAGGTTTGTGAGCTTAGCCCTCCTGTAAAAATGATCATCGTTGCTTTCTTGCACCTGTAACACCATTATTTTGAGCAAGGTAGTCACGGCTTGTGTTTTTTTGTAATCTCCTGACTGTATATTGCTCATTTCGATCAATATTTGGCTCACCCTTTTACTTTGTCTCTGCTACTTCATCTTTGAAACACTGATTTTGTATTAATAGGCTTTTATATTGATGGATTCACTGCCTTGTGCCCTAAACAACCATTACTTTTGAATCATATCTCCAGATCTGGCATTCTTGCATCGTGGGTAGTCATGCTTTTCTTTGAAATTTTGAGCTCATTGCGAGATAGATCCATGTTTGTTGTGGGTATTTGCATATTTTAGCTCTGACTATTATGAAATATTTGGCTTGTATAAAAAGAAAGGCCGCCATGGTAGTTGATTCTTAAGCTCTAATTTCTTTGATTTCCCAAGTGTGATAGAGGCATATTTGAAAGGAACGATAAGAAAAAATTTCCAAGCCGTGAGCTCGGATGATAATATCACACCACATTATATTTGCAAAACAAAAAGATAAAATACCATATATGGAAATCCATCATAAACCATAATGCTCAATACATTACAATAAAATGAATTGAATTATTCAATAAGAAATATGTACATATAGTAGGAGGGAACTACAACTACTACTTAAATCGGTGGTGAAGAACTCCCACTAATCAAACTGGTAGTAAAGTTAAATCCATAAGACTAGTAAGCTAACTCCACATAACCGAGAAGCTAACTCAACACAACTAGAAAGCTAACTCCACACAACTAGTACACCTAAGCAGGCTAACCCAACAAGTGTAGGGCCAATGTCAATTGTAAGAATTATCCTAATAAATAAATAAAAGGATAAATAATAACCTACACTAACACCATCCCGTAAGCATAACTTAGGTGGGTGGAAAAGAAGGCGGGTTCCAGTAACAAGTCCTCATGAGGTACCCGCATACAACAACTAGGAAAATTAGACACCGTAAGGTACCAAAAACCAGTCATAACAAAGTAGAGAGGAAAAATCATGCTGCAAGATATCCTTGGAAGCTCGGATCCAAAACTCATACAATGTTAAAGAAGTGTGGTACACACTGTGGTTTGAATCCATTGTTCGATCATAGAACTCAAAAATAACTAACATTGGGCTTCACCAAAATAGCTCCATGCAAGGAGACTATCAATGGAGTGATGTCGAAAGTGAAAAAAAAACACCAAACATAATTTGATCAACTGCTACAAATAGGTGTGCCACGATCCAAGAACAACCAAGGCAACAAGGTAGACATGAGATCCAAATAAATAGGAGTGCCACGATCCAAGAAAAGCCAAGGTAACAAGGCAAGGACACAAAACCCGAAGAAGCAATATCAACACCACACCCTCCCATACTGCTAGAATGGGTAGAGTGACACCATAGATCTGTATGAGTTGTCAAAATCAACTACTCGAACACTAACAAACTAACATTGGGCTCCACCAGAATAGCTCCCCCATAAGAGAGACTGTCAACATGCCAAAAAAAAGTGTTGAAAATATAGATCCAAAATATCTCAATAAAAAAGAGAGATATAAATGTATACACCCATATATAAAAGAATGCAATACCCAAAAGTTTAGGACGTCGGCTCAACCGAAATTGCATCCACAAGTGATCACAACACCCTCCCAAATTTGGCACTTTATAATTGAATGCATATAAATATTACAATGAGTAACAAGTACCTTTTACATTTGAAATATGTGTATAAAAAATTCACCAATGTGTAGATCTCGAAAAAATATGCAATTTCAAAACGGTGGTCACCTTGATCCGAGCTACGGATCAAAAGTTATGAGCTCTAGAAGGTTTTGCTATTAAAATAATATTTTAATGCTGATCTTTTTTTAAAAGGTACACGTGACACCCAAATGTCCAAAGGGTAAAAGAGTGCATCCACATGATACATGCTTACGACCAAAGGATAAAATCCTGCGCCCAAAACCTAAAATGTCCAGAGGGTAAATCATTGCGTCTAGAAGGTACACGCTTATATCCAATGGATAAAAGAATGCACCCAGAGGGTATAGATCTGCGTCCAGTGGATAAAAGACTACATCCAAAACTGAAATATCTAGAGGATAAAAGAATGCATCTGAAGGTACATGCTTATATCCAATGGATAAAAGAATGCACCCAGAGGGTACAGATCTGCGTCTAGTGGATAAAAGACTGCATCCAAAACTAAAATATCTAGAGGGTAAAAGAATGCATCTAAAAGGTACATGCTTATATCCAATGGATAAAATAATGCACCCAGAGGGTACAGATCTATGTCTAGTGGATAAAAGACTACATCCAAAACCGAAATACCCAGAGGGTAAAAGAATGCATCTGGAAGGTACACGCTTATATCCAATGGATAAAAGAATGCACCAAGAGGGTACATATCTACATCCAGTGGATAAAAGACTGCATCCAAAACTAAAATACCTAGAGGGTAAAATAATGCATCCAAAAGGTACATGCTTATATCCAATGGATAAAAGAATGCACCCATAGGGTACAGATCTGCATCCAGATTTGATTGTCTCAAAACATGGTTGAGTTTACAATCGATTCTAAGGTTTTGGTACCTTCCAAATCCAATGCCACACTCTGTTTGCATAAAAATGCATGCTGCAGAAAATTACTAACAAATTCCAAATACATGAAAATAATAAACCCTGCTCTTTAGAAGAAAAACTAACACATAGATGTCTACATCATCTATAGCTCGAGATACCATGAAAGGAATGATAAGAATATTGTTCCAAGCCACGATATCAGATGATAATAGCACACCACATTAGATTTGTAAAAAAAAGAGCTAAAATACCATATATGGAAATCCATCATAATCCATAATGCTCAATACATTACAATAGAATGAATTGAATTATTCAATAAGAAAGATGTACATATAGTAGGAGGGAACTACAAACTTTACTACCTAAACCGGTGGTGAAGAACTCCCACTAACTCGAGACTAGTAGTTAAGTTAACTCCATAAGACTAGTAAGCTAACTCCACATAACCGAGAAGCCAACTCAACACAACTAGAAAACTAACTCCACACAACTAGTACACCTAAGCAAGCTAACCCAACAAGTGTGTAGGGCCACAACAATTGTAAGAATTATCCTAATAAATAAATAAAAGGATAAATAACGAAGGATAATTTTTATATTAATGGATTCACTGCCTTGTGCCCTAAACAACCATTACTTTTGAATCATATCTCCAGATCTGGCATTCTTGCATCGTGGGTAGTCATGCTTTTCTTTGAAATTTTGAGCTCGTTGCGAGATAGATCCATGTCTGTTGTGGGTATTTGCATATTTTAGCTCTGACTGTTATGAAATATTTGGCTTGTATAAAAAGAAAGGCTGCCATGGTAGTTGATTCTTAAGCTCTGATTTCTTTGATTTCCCAAGTGTGATAGAGGCATATTCTCTGATATTTTATACTTAAGATGTCATTCCTTTTGTGAAACCTTGATCTCTGAGTCGAAAAATCATTGTGGGTTATCCCTTTTGGCTCTGAGTTCGATGATCCTTCGAGGGTTTGCTCAACTTTTGATTTTACCAGTAAGTTTTTGCTTCCTTCCTAATTTTTTTGATACCCATTTAATGGTTTTTCGATCAAAGCTAGGATCTGCATTTTCTTTTGTAGACCTATAACTGTATTTGATCCTTTGAGTTATATTGCAACAAATATGTGTATGGATTTTTAACTGTCCTGTATGAATGAGTTATTTTTCCCAAAATCTGTATATACCCATGTATCTTTCAATTTGTGGCTTGAGGTATTACAACCCAGATTTGGGTATCTTTCCTTTGGCATGGGTATTCACGCTTCTTTACTCCTTTTGATTCTTCAATCTGTTCTTGATTTTAATGAGATCTTTGTACCTTGTATGTGGCCTTTTGTAAACAGTTTCTCATTCATGTAACACCATTAGCAGGCGTAAGCCTTGATTCAGATGCTTTGTTGAAATATTGTAACTTGTTTCGTTTACTTATATGCTTTATTTCCTTGATAGTAGTATTTATGGCATGCTGGAAAATTTAAAAGTTGATTTTCATGGAAAATTCTTGGAAAATTTTCCCATAATTCTCTTTTCATTCTATTTCACTTGATAATACACTTTTGAATGCATGAATTTCTAAAGTTAGAAGTATAAGGAGTTAAATTAAACCCTAAGCTCAGTATTGATGATCATTTGTTTCTCCCTTTTTAGGTACCATGATGCAGTTGTAGTGGACAGATGAAAAAATAGTTCAAAAAGAGAAGAACAATCCCTCAAGGCAATGATGGGTTTCTTTTACCTCTTTACATTTTCAGCTTTTTAAATATATGCATCATTTTTCCTTTCAGTTATTTCTCACAGCTTGTGTGAGAAAAATATGTACTATTATTCCTTATTGTCGCTCACTGAAAATGCAAACTTCTTGTAAAAAGTGAAAACTGACCCTCAAAACTGCCACCTGTCTGTAGCTTCAGAACATCATGTATGATAAATGATGCCCTTCCTACCCTCCTCGGGGCCCTATAGTGGTTGTTTAAAGCTATTGCATATTTCTGACGAAGGTTTCAAATGGAATGGCTGCATCTATGAGGCATGACGTTCTTAAATTGTACTCAAGTTGTAGTTTTGATTCCAAATGACTTCCAAGTCTATCCAGAACCAAACAATTAAAAATTGTATCTTAATCTGAGGTGGCTGTCCCAAACATAACCAAATTCGTAACTGACCAATCTAAGAAACTTTAAAAGTTTCGAGTTGACCTTTTAGCATGGGGTGTAAAAAATGTCAACATGTCCCGGGTCAAGAAATATGACCCCGTCAAGCAAAGGACTTAAGCAAAATATAGAAATTAGGTAGGTAGTGGAGGAAGCGCCATGTGGTAAGCCTAAACTAGCAAAGTGCTAAAGTAGGCCATCAAGGGGAAATTTGGATTTTTGCCCCTTGTTATTCCAAAGATGTAAAAGTTGGAAAATGGGCCGCAACTTTGCCCAAAGGAAAAAGTGAGTGTTTGATCCTGAATCGAGGTCAAAGTTGGGAGTCAGAGGAAAAGTTGAATTTTTTTCCTTTTGTCAAAATACACAGAGATAAAAATTGAAGCACATCTCCCCAACCAACCAAAGGGTGCCACGTGTCCAAGCGGAGCATCGGGGCCATGGGAGTTTTCTAAGTTTTGCTTTTTTGTGGAAAAGGGGGAAAAGGATAAATTACGGACCCACAAACCTAATTTTTCTCTAATTTGGCTGCCACGTGTCCCATATCAAAAGGAGGCCCATTTTTCAAACTATTTTCCTGCCCATTTTTATAGACCCGATACAAACTTGAAGGGGCATATCTTTCGACTCAGAGCTCAAAATATTACAAATCGACCTTTCGTTAGAAGAATCTCAACGTCTTCTACACTATGGAAAGATAAAAATTCATTTTTCTAGGCCCTAGTAGGTAAAAATGAAGAAAATTATTCTAGGACATTAACGTAGAATCCAATCTCTTCAACTACTAGATCTGATTCGATTCGATCCACTGGGGAAGCAGATGACATATGGTGGGTGGATTTGCAGAAGGCATTGATATTCAGTGGTTGAGATTTAAAAGCGGGATTCGATGCATATCTCATGGTGGTTGGAGCAGGATTCAATTTTTTCCCTCTTCTCTCTCTCTCATTCTTTCTATATATTGTAACACCTCTCATTTTTTAGCAAAGACATTCTGGGCATAGAGAAAATCACAAATTTGCTTCTTGATGCCATTTTGAGTAAAGCGAACCTTCTCCTATGCATGGAAAATGCATTTTTACCTCTATTCCAAAAAATTTAATGGTTTTTGCACCTTCTAGAGAAATAAAATGTGTTTTGTGGCATCCTTCAACCCTTTGCATCATTTTGTTGTTTCTTCATGCCTCTCCCTTCCATATTTGTTTTATGTGCATGTATTTCACATTTGTAGGTGTAGGATGTTGTATTTCATGTAGTTTAAATGTAAAATTCAAAGATATGGGCCGTGTCACTTCTATCCGACCTCCCCATCTCCATTTTCTCTATTTTTTTATCTTTCAACAAAATATCTCACTTCCTTTTCTAGTGTATCACCGCTTTAGTGTAGGCTTTGTTCTTTCTCTCTCCTTCATTTCTTGGAATGGTTAGATTAGGATAGGTTTAGTTTGTTTGCACTAGAGTATCTCATGGTAGGTAGTTTAGGAGCAAAAACCATCTTTCTCTGGAGGGTCATCTCAGGTTTGCAAGTCCCATAACTTGAGATATGATCCAATGTTATTCAAATCGCACCAAATGACTCTTCCTTAGAAAAGTAGATCCATAGAACTCATTTGGGGGTGCTGTGATTTTGCACTATCACCTACATATGTACTCCTACTGGCACGACCCCATATTACCTAGTCTCTAGTATTCAAGAAATCATACCCTTGGATATGGAGCTTCCCTCACCGAGAATATATCTCCGGGACTATCTTGATAAAGATGAAGGCGTAGAGTTTCTCGGCTGGAAAAGATAGATTTTTTGGATGAGAAGCATATGAGTGCACTCAATCACCTAAAGGTATATCAAAATTGAATATCAAGGGGATATAAAAAATGGACCATTCATCATGAATTTTATATAGATGATCTTGTTCGAAAGTAAACTAGAAAAATACTGTCGAGGATAGATAAAAGAAAGGAAAATTTGAGGCTAACTGGTTAGGACCTTATGTGGTCATTGCTAAGTATAGGTCGGGAGCTTATAAAATTTCATATTCAGATGGCAACGAGCTTCTAGAGCCTATGAATGCCATGCATCTCAAATGGTTCTATGCTTGGGCATGGTGAAAATCTAAGAAAATAACTAAAAAGAAGAAAAAGAATATAAAAACAATCAACAAAATAAAAAAATAATAAATTAGTCAAGAGAAAACATGTCATCCAAGTGTGAAAACCATGCAATTGTGGTGCATTGGGCATTTCCTTGGGTGAAAACTAGTTTCCGGCACCTAGGGAAGATTGGCTATTCACAAGCTACTCTCACAACTAGATGGATAACTCACGCTTATATCTAGGATTTGTTTCCCTTGTGATGTTTAGGAATCCTAGTAAATCCACCTTGTAATGTCATGATCTAGCCGATATTTTATTATCTCCCCATGAAGGAATATCCTTTGTATATTCCCATCTAACACTAGGGGCACCTTCATAATTCACCTTCTTACACATACACACATTTCATTCTTCATTTTTTATATTCCCACATCACATTGAGGATATCCATATTTCTTTGTCATTTTTCATTTCTTTCAACATAGGACCTTAAAAAATACAAAACATTCGAAAATGGTATACAAAAACCTAAACATTCATAATGTCTCCTTCTAGGGATGACGATACACCAATATCTTTTTTTAGTTTTGTTAAATTTTGCTTGTATGTTTGTTTGTTTCATGCACATTCGTTGGTTATCACATCTATCACCTATCACTTCATGACATTTAAAATAAGATAATCATCACATATCGTGTCATCAATGGGGGCAAGAGGGGTTGTGCATGATAAAAAATCTACCCCCCCTATACCAATATAATCATATCGTCCCATCTACTAAACCTACAAAGTATCTCATGCAAAAAAATATGATTTTATCTAAGGATAAATCATCAAATATAAAATATGTGGTACATCATCAAAACCTCCATCATGATACATACATATATATGAAATACAAGGAAACATCATGATATAATCAACATCCATCAACATAAGTCATCATCATAAGACATATAACAAATTTGTAATATATCATATCGAATGTCCATATATACATGTAAAAATGTGTGTCTCAAAACAATATACATCATATATACAAAAACTACCATCAAAGGGCATGTATCATCATACAACCTTCATAAGAGGCATAAAATCAAAATGGTAAATAAAAATGTATACATTAATCAAAATCAACCTTAATAAGAGGCATACATATACATAAAAAGGGTGAATCCTAGAAAAAAAGTGTTAACCATTACTCTCCCCCTCTCCTAGACTACCAGGGCATGGGGGATAAAATGAAGGTTGTTTCTGCTACTGATGGGATGGTCTAGCTCCAAGTGTATGAGCCTACTATATATTAGGAAGATGTATTGATATCACCAATCGTCCCAACCTATGTGAGCTTGAGCCTATCCTACTCATGCCAATATGATCAAACGAAGTCACTCTCGACCCTTTGGAACTACTTGATAATAGGAGGCCTTATAATACAAGGCCTCAACACGAGCTCTCATAATGTCATATATCATCTCTATATCACCAAAAGATGTAGTTTCCTATATAGCGGAATCCCACTCACCTATCACCCTACCTATATCTGCTTGAGCCTATCTCAATGTGGCAGCCTACCGATCTCTATCCAAGGTAACAAGATGAACCAAAGCCGTGCCCGATCCCTCGGGTGGTAATGGCCAAAGCACCAAACCTTGTGCTCGGTCCCGCTATGTAATAACAACTTGAGTGTGTGTCTCATACTGATGTAAAAGGCTCAAAATATGAGTGTTCTACACTATTATCTATTATATCTTCTCGCAATCATGCAACCCCATCTTGACCTTGAGCAGCCTAAGCTCTCACCGATCTCTCTCTCTTGTAAAATTTGCAGCTATGCCCTAGCCTAATCTCTCTTGTTCTCCACCAGTAACTACATAGATATCACTGCCTATCATTACTAATAAAGCACAACTAACTTACCATCATCTTCACCACCACGTGAAGCAAGAGGTTGAGGACCCTCTGCGGATGCACCTTTTGTAATGGAACATGAACACCTTGCATTTGGGATCCCAATTAGAGGTAGTTGAACTCGTGACATTACCAACACTGTCTCTTTCAAGGTTTGTGCTTCTATCCATATGGTTTGTTGTGGTGGAGGACCTTATCCTCCACCCCCATCATGACACTAACTAACAAAAGGATTGTCATCATCGTCATCATCATCCCTATCTCCACCCACACCCTCATCACCACTACAAGAAGGTCCCACTAGAGGTGATCTCACTCCGCATCCTAGGCTACTCTCGGAAATCTTCAATCGAAAAGTTAAAACTATGTGATACTACGATGCATACTCCACTCTATAACTTGGATCTCTAGCTTTGCCTTTGTAGTACTCATAGAAATAGCACTGCCGCAAGTCACTAGCCATAGCCCTATCCATAGTAATTTATGGCCCCATATCATCATACTCTCAAGCCCTAACAACATACCACATATCTGCCCCGACATGCCACGTTAATGCGCCAAAATACCACCGACATCTATCAAATCTATTAAAATCTCGCATATAGCTATGGATTCCAAACATAAAGTGATCCAATGTATCTATGCTCAACTCTAATTCATCCTCGGGCCACTAAAAATGTCTTTATTTCCTCCATACTATCGTAGCCTTGTGAATCTCATCAAACTCATGGAGATAGTAGTAGATATCTTCCATGTTTGGCCACACATCATTGTCGGATGGAACCCAACCCATAGTAGATGGCTCCTCTAGAGAATAAGCTCATAGAGCACATGTGGGCTGAGTGATGGAAATATGGTGGTACACCCAAATATGTAACAATCTAGTGAGGCCTACCATCTTCGGTTGGTAGTAGGTATCGATAAATATGTACCAAGATGCAATGGCCCAAACAATCTTGCTCTCCATCAATCGGTCCATGTATGACTCGATAAGACTAAGCGGAAATGAGGCTTTGAACCTATCAAGGAGAAAAAATCCACTTAAAAATGCAATCAAATATACTACCAACCAATCTAGTTTAGGATCCGATATGCACCGGGACAATCTAACTATCATCCTCGGTGAGGTATGTCTAGAGCTCAAAATAACTCTAGAATATAATAATCAATGTGAGGCTCATGGCTCATATATTGAATCAACTCACTCTATATGGGAACTTGAGATATCCACCATACATCCTATAAGATGATGGTAATCTCACCGATAAAGCCATAAACACTAGATCTCACTGTGTCACATCTCGGCTAAGGCTATTAAAGAGGTCGTTGTCAAGTGTGATATGTGGCATATTGCCCATGTAAACTAATCCAGTCATGTATAAGAGAATGGGTAATCATCTTTACAAAATGGCAATGCATTTTTAGTCTATTTATATCTACATTTTGTCTATGTTCTTCTATTATTCTTCTAAACACACACTAATTTATAATTTTCTTCTAAAACTTTCTAGCCTAAATTCTTCTACACTTGACTTATTTTTTTCTCAAAAATGGTTTAAGTGTTTCTTTTAACACCTACATTCTTGTCTCGATGCATACGTGCCCAACATGTATACAACTACTATTATTTCTGAATCACATCACCCTCTAATTCAACACAAGTGTGTGTGCTTGAGCTCATCGTGTGACTAGATAACATGTGTACTATCTCAAAGTTGTGGGACTTGCTACATAAGCTAGACATCTACATAAAGCTAGTTCTTCTACTAAACTGGCTTGTTTTCCTTAAAGTCATAATCAAAAATTCATCAATTTCTATATTTCTCAATTGTTGTATGTTGGGCTCAAATCCATGATTCGACGAGACTAATTTTGTGTGATTTTGTTGAGAATTGTAAAATTTATGGCCTTCGGCGTGAGTGGTTGTTTTGAGTTTGTCGGGATTTCTTAAATTTTATGGGATTGAGCATTTAATCTATTTGGAGTTGGATATGTTTCTTTTTTCAACTAACTACCCTCATTAAATATAAGAAAACCATTTTTTTTGTGTAGAGGATGTCGAGCCCTTTCTAAAAATTCCAATTTTATCAAAATCGAAGTTTGTGGATCAAAAATTATGCCTATTTTAATATCGGGTTCGGGATGTTCAGTGGGCTCTTATAATCCACATTTAACCAATTTCTCCTTGCATTTCAGGTACAACAGGTTTTTGGGGAACTCATGGCATTAGGTACAAGGAATTTTGGGACACCGAAGTCCACCTTTTCCACAATGCACTTTGTTTCCTTAGATGTGTGGAAATTTTTCCTTCGCATAGAACTCACATCCTCGCAAAACATGGACCACCTAGGCCCTTTGGTACCCAATTTTTCTGCATTTCATTGGGCCTATTTGATCTTTCTTTTGCAGATCGGATAAATCATAATTTTATGGAACTTATAGCCGATGGAACTTGGACCACACGAGAAATGAAATTCCGCCTTATCCTTATTTCAAAGAGTCTACTTCAATTCCTTTACAAATAAGATAAATTGGCATTTTGGGAAACTTTTGGCCCAATGGAACTTTGGTCGCCTAGGTCATTGGGACCCGATTTACCCGCAATACTCTCTTTCCTTAGCATTTTGGATCCAAGTCAAGGACGAGGAACCCTAGGTCAATCCGCATCCATTCCACCTACAGCCTCTAGACCCGCAATACAGTAAAATAGGCATTTCCCCCCTTTTTAAAAATCTTAGCAAATTTTTGCTAACTCCTTATATTTTTCTTGAAAAAGGGATTTATATAAAATCAAAAGGGTTTCCCCCAACATCCAAAATTACTTGTTCATTAAATAAATTATACAAGTTACCAAAATCACCTTTGGGGTATATTTTTAATAACACCTACCTTTTGATGTATGCCTATGTCAATGAATACATGCCAAGTGTTTTCCCTAAAATTTCAAAACCTGCAGGATGCATACGCATCAATTTGGTGCATACGTGTGCCATTTGGTGCACATGCATGCATGCATGTGTTTTCGACAACATGACACATATACGTCTTGACCAACAAACACACATGCGTGTATCCATGTTTTAGCACATATGCATATGCATACCCTTCCCTTTGGTGCATATATGTTTGCATATGCATTGATTTTAGCCGTAATTACCTAAAAATGGCATAAAAAAGCAATAACTTAATCAATAAATGATGAAATTAGCAAGGAGGGATAAAGCACTCATGTAGGGTCCATCACCATCATACCAAAGGTACTACGGGATGTAACCAACTCATCTCCTCCTCTCGAAGTCTTGTCATCTCTCAAATCAACTCACAAAGCACTCGCATGATAATCGGTAAGAGCTCCACAATAAATGAACTGATCGTGATTGATTTCCACCCAGGAGGGGTATATAGGGTTATTTTAACCCATCATGATGCCCTCTTGCTTTCTGTGATGGCCAAGATGCTCCATTTGACTGTCGTGGTCATTCGACACTTTTTCTACTCACCGAAATAATTATTTTTAATTAATTTTTCGATATCTTTGGGGCACTATTTTCCACCTAGCTCTCATTTCTTCACCTTGGGATATTTTTAAATATTTCAAAGCACTATTCTTTCCTATTACAATAGTTATTTTATTAAATAATTATTTTTGGCTCATTCTTCTTCTCACATGGGTATTTTACTACCACCGACGCCTGTTTCTTCACCACAGGGTATTTTTCACATGTTTTTAGATGATCTTCTATCTCCTAAATCCTTCTTACTTTGGTCAAAAATTGAAAATTATAAAATCATTCAAAAATATAAAAAATAAACAAAAAAATCATTAAACTTTCCAAAATGAACTAAAAGCGGTAACAAGCTCATTTTGTAGCTGAAATCGATGTCTCTCACATGACACTCATCTCATATCTTGCTGATGTTTTCAACAATTTTTAAACAAAAAATCATGGATCACCGAACCCTAACCATTTACAAAGGCTATGATGCTTGCTTGATTTTTACTCTAGGGCACAATGAGTTTCTGGCATCTTGTTTCGTCATGCACACTACTTTTTCATAAGACCTAAGTGTCCTCCATATTTTCCTTACATGAAATTTTTCTTGGGGAATATTTTATACCGTTTTCATTTATCACTAGCATTTGGGACTTTAGGATGATAAAAATATTTATGCAACTATCTTGAACGTTTTTGGTTTGAGTGTGTGTGTTTGTACTTATTTCCTGCTTAGATCATCTTGTTTACTTCTCATATTGCATTGCAGTTTTTATGTTGCATGGATTTGGCGCTTTAAGCAATGGATGAAGCTTTGTACTATGGATTTTCCTATCATTCTACACTTTTATCGTATGCTTATATTTTAATAAGGACCAATAATGAATATTCTTAGCAATATGATGTAATCAAACATTGTCTTAGCAAACCAAAGACATCGAAATAGATCAAGTATCTCCCCCTTGTTCTTTTCTCCTACTTCTTCTTTCTTCCTCTTCAACCTATTCTTTCCTCTATTCTTGTTCTATCATCTTTTCGATCGTCGATCGACCTCTCAAATCGTCCGATCGACACTCGAGGGCATCCTTCACCCTAGTAATGTTTCTTCCACTCTTTCAAAGTTTTATGGTCATTTGTTTTTGTCTACCTTCTTTGAAGTGGCGTAGCTTACATAACCCCAAAGAGGGAAAAATGTAGACACCTATAGTTTGATCAAGGAACAATTATTTCTAATAACATACTACCCATCTCATTCCTCACAAATTGACAAAACATCGTCAATTAGGCCTATCTAACCCTTCATTTACGACATCTATTTGGTCATATTCCTCTTATAAACAATCAAAATAACTATTATAGCATCTTATTGGCTAGACCCTCTTCTTATTCTATTCTAGATCACTTCTACTAGCTTCCTAGACTCTCGATCCATTTCATTGGATTGATTAGACCTCTCAAAACCCTCTCAAACTCATAATTTCTCACTAATCATGATTAACTAGCCTAACCTAGCATAACTAGTCCTAAAGCATGTTTAACCTCTTCTAGACCTAAAAGTGATTTTTGGCTTATTCATTTGTCCCACATGCACCAAAATTCTTCCACCCTCCCAAATGGAAAACTATAAATACCCCACTACCCCTCTCGAGTTTTCTATGAATACATC
The DNA here is from genome assembly GCA_018340775.1 of Taxus wallichiana var. yunnanensis. Classification (NCBI taxonomy): domain Eukaryota; kingdom Viridiplantae; phylum Streptophyta; class Pinopsida; order Cupressales; family Taxaceae; genus Taxus; species Taxus wallichiana. The sequence continues at coordinate 575,915,362 of CM031239.1, read as the reverse complement.
ATCTCTCTAGGATAAATTATAGTATTATTATTTAGGATTAAGAGCTCCTTTAATTTATTTATTGAGATATTTTATTTTCTAGTTGCACTACACACATTGAGACATTGAGTAAAATGGAAAAAAATTGGCCTAGAAGCCATTAATGATGAGATCTTATTCTCATAAATCACAAATTGATTGCTAAGAGTCTTTAATAGGTTCATTTATCATTAACTTTCGGGAGTAGACAAATATTTAGATATGCTAGGTTTGAATGTTTATTTCAACTTTATATATGCATGTAAACATATAGTTTCTTTCTTAGCTCTAATGTAATGGTCCATTGCTTGTTGTTTAAATATTTTTGCGGCCTCTTTAGTGTTCTTGCCCATTTTTATAAGCTTTTGCAACTTTTCCTTGTTCACACTTAGCTCCCATTCTTGTTGTGGGGGCCATGATAAATGAGAATTTCATTAAGGTGTTTTTCTTGAATTTGTCCAAGGGTACAATGAAACCTAAGTGAATACTTAGAATGATATTTTTACCAAGGTCACACAAATAATGCCAATTTTCTAAAGATTGATGAATGCTAATAAATCAAGGGATCAAAGTGATTGTCCTAAATAGATAAGTCAAAGTGACGAATAATCATAAGACACAATCACACAAGGTTCGATTTTAAACCAATCAATCAATGAAGTACTTCCTAAGTTGTTTCCAAATGGTAGTTTGACATTTAAAATGATCAATGAAATGTCACCACTTATGTTAAGTTCAAAAATGAACAAGGCGTAAGTAATAACAAAAGGTTGATATGATTTCCAAACAAAGTATACTTAAAGCAAGTTTAAATCCAAGCAAGACCTAAATTTCAAAAAGTGGGGGTTATGAATATGAACAATGCAACAATACCACTAAGATACATTAACCAAACTTTATGGAAAAGTAAGGTATTAGTATCAAAATAATATTAGTATGATGCACACAAAGGTAACAACAACACCTTTAAAAATCAAGGTAATGTTTGAAATCAAACCAAGGCTAAAGTATGAAAAGGAATTGTTAAGATCCATGTAACATAACATTAAATTATAGACACTTAGGCTGAGTTTGTAAGAAACAAGAAATAAGTATTGAAATTGCGGTGATACGATACAAGAAATGTAATAATTCAAAGGAAAATCAAGTGAAGAATCAAGACTAAATACAATGTCAATCTTGACTTGGGTATCAAGATCAAATTGCTATCAAGATATGAAAACGTACCAACACACTTTCAAAGTTTACGAAAAATATCAAGCAAGGAAGAATGTCAATGGGTACAAAAGTGGTGGACACAATCAATTGATAACACATGTATGCTTTCTCTTCTTTCAATCAATTTTTTTTTTAAAGAAAGCAAAAGGAAGCAGATCAAGTGGGGTTGAAAAGTGTTTGGCCTCACTTCAATGAAGTTTTTACCATCCTTATGGTGAGTGAAAAACTAAGTAAAATTAATTTTCACAAATTTCGTGGTTAATGACACATATTTTTAACTTTGATGGACTCTCCATTTGTTCAATAAACAAAGTTTCAACTATGAAAATTTTTCACCTTTTGAAAAATCTCAATAATGATTGCTTTGGTAAAAACAAGTTGACTCCAAGTCAAGATAGCTTCCTAGGTAGTTTTCTCAACTATGTGTCACAAGTTACTTAAATGTGAGAAAAATTTACCAAGAAAGTAACACGACTAGAGTCTTAGGTTATCTCACTTTACTTTACTCGCTTCAAGTACGGTGAGCAATGAATGCGTTCATCATGTACTCTCATTGGATTCACGATATAGATAACTTTGAATATAACTCACAAATGTAAAACTAATCAAGTAGGTGTATGGAGCTCTTCCTGTTCCATCCACAAGGTTCCGCTTGTGTGGACTACTTTGGGGTTCTAGTACACCCCCATTGTTATAGCTTAAGGATTTTCCATAGGGATTATATCCTAGTTCTAAGAAGATGTGGCGTACTCTTATCTGATCCTACATATACAAAGTGTGATGAATGTGGTTTAGTCATTTTCCATTTTGTAACCTATTACACATGCGCAGTGTTAGAAAGTTTGTTTTTATTTCTCATTTCTTTGACAAGCATTTTAGTAGTTTTCCACAAAGAAAAGGGGATATGGCGTCATTTCTGATTCTCAATATCATCCTAAGACACAAGAGAAGAGCATACGTGACGTAGAATCCAACTATTTAATCAACAATGGAAAAAAAACTTAATCGAAATGCACAATTTGTTCATTTTACCCAATTTAACATTCATTCCCTTTCAAACAAGTGTTTTTTTTTTTAAATAGAAAAGATGTAGAAATCATTTTTGATTCTCAAGATCACCTAAAAGGTGTGAGGGAAGATAATATGCAACTCTAATCTCATAGAAAAACATACAACATTCATTAACATGTAAATATACCCTGCAAAATAGAAGTTAATCTCAAATAAACCTACAAGGAGTTAACATATCAAGAACACAAGATTTTGCAAATTTTAAAGTAGACCTCAAATCTAAAATATAACGATTTCTCTCCTTTTCAATGTGTGAGAGTGGATATGGATGTGTATGTGCTTATGCTAAAATGATAGAGAGCTTGAGCATGCACGCGCCCAGAGAGCTATGTATGCGGATTTTTATGCTTGCGCATGCCTGTAAGATAGAGTCAAAACAAAGGCTTAGGATATGTATACATGTGGATATGGATGCATGAGTATGGGTTTAAGTGTATGCGCAAAAAATAAGAATGCAAGACAACATACATGATGAAATTTCATGTACATATGCAGAAACATATTTGTGCACCCTTTTTAATTCATACGCAGCATGACTAAAGCGATACAAGGTATTATTATCGACATAATGCATACTCACGGATATCAAGTATATACACTCCCTTTTAAACACTTGCACATAATATTTGGTGTTTTGGTGCACTTGAAAATTTTACCTATGCGTGTCCTTGTAGATGATGTCAAAATATAGAGTTTCGATGTATGTAACTTAAAAATCTCAATTTTTCCTAATTTAGCTCAAATCTAATGACAACCCATCACAATAAACCCCATAAGAGAGACTCAATGCATATAAATTTAGTGAAATAACCTAATAATATTAACCTATTTCACATGTGCATGATTTGAGTTAACAAAACTTGAGAAAAAATAGGAAAACTTTTTAAAATCAAAGAGACTTTGAATGCGTCCCATTGGCTGTCTTTGTATGTATCAATGTATTAGTTAACTATGCTAAGAGAATTGAAAATAACACCTTAATAGTTCCAAAACAAAGCTAAATACACAAATATCATCATGTTAAGAGCTTAAAGAGATTAACTAACAACATTATGCATTAGAAATTTGAAGGAAATCAAACTAATATGTTAAGAATTTAACCTCTACTCTTTAGATTGCAACTACAAATGAACCTAAATAGATCCATGGAAATCAAATTTGATTGTTTGATCTTCAAGGGTTTGAGAATGGAGGCTCATCAAGACATGGCTACAAGACCATTTTGATTCTCTCCATATGACTCAAAAGCTTGGATGGATGAAATGCAAGATGAAGATACCTAGCTCAACACTAATGGAAGATGCTCAAAGATGAAAATGCCTATATTTTATGCTATATGCATGCAAAGGTGTAAGAATAATGGTTTGTGAATGGTTATTTATATAACCCTCTGGTTTGAAGGAGCTTTGCATCCTATTGTATGTGGGATAATAGCAAAGCTAGGTTAGTAATGGATAAACATGGTTTAGAGTGGTTGAGTTTGCTTTAGGAGAGTTTAATTTGTCCTTTAGTGACTCATGGGAATTGAAGGGGGTGCATTAATTAAATCAAAGTGATTAATTAATAGGGATGTGCAAGATTATAGAATACTTTATAAGAAAGTTAGCATGATCTAAGCTATGAGAGGAATTTAATCAAATAAATGACGATTTATTAATCTAATAGAAGAGAGAGTTAATTAATTAGGAATAATTAATTAATTTAGATAGAAAGGGGGACTAATTAATGGAAGGTCATTAATCAGCACTTTTGATTGATAGAAGAGTTAACTAATTAGCGTAATGTAATTAATTAATGGGGATAGAAGAGAAAAGGTGCATTATTAACGATATGTCATCAATTTGCGGGAAAGGGTGTAATTAGCGTAATTTAAGTATTTAAATTTCTTGATCCAAATTATAGGTGTCTAAAAAATCTAGTATGCCATGACCCCTAGAACTTAAAGCACAATCTATTCCTAGATCACATTCTTGAACACACTTTATGTCATCTCCGTTGGTACCCAAATTTGTTCTCCTTTTTAGTCTGAGTAGCATCAGAGATATGACATGAAGCTTGAAGTCAGATAGATCATGATGTGTGTCATTTTGTAGCCGGGGATATGATCTAACTGGCACTCATATTTGTGGAGAGATGGATAGCACTTTGAAAGGATTTTGATCTAACCCTCACTATTTTAGGTTGTGCCTTTCAACCAAGGTAAGAGAACCTATATTGCAGCCTCTATTTTATGTAGGAGGTGGAGATATCCTTATACTGTGCATATTGTATGGAGATGGCCTTGGGAAAACATGATCAATCTTCCATTATTCAAACTCAACAGAGCTATCACTACTAAATGATGGAAATGCTTTCAAGACAAGGTGAAGGTGCTAGAGACATGGTGTGATCCTAATTTGCCTTGTGCATTTTTGTAGATGGGTTAGATCATTTTGTTGACACACAATGCAATGTAGGGGTGGTATGGGTTGTTTAGAATGATTTTTTGGTGGGGTATTGATGAGACAAACTGGGATATATCAGATCTTTGAAAACCTCTACAATACTTGAAACAACTATCAGATAAAATGCTTCAAATAATCAGGACATTCTTTCAACTAGAAGAGGCATAAATGGAAGCCCAAGAAACACTCTTCACACAATCTTTGAGAATTCACCACAAAATCTTGAAGTAAAGAACTCAATTAAACACAAAACCCACGATCAAACCATGCCTAAGGTACCCCCAAAGGCTTATAAGAAATCTCTGTAGTCAAGGAAGGTAAAGAGATTTTAAATTTTTTTATCTCTTTATCAGATGAAGGCTCTTCTGAATATGAGATTGCAAATTCCACTAAACTATCAACAAGAAATGGAGATTATATGTGATTTCTAAAGACTTTCAATGCAAGATTGCAACAAGAACAATGAAAACTATTTGCAGGCACTTAAAAATGATAACAGACATCATATTGCCCAGAAAACACAGATTAACTCAAAAGCTTGTTAGATTCATCAGCAGGGGAGAGTTTCATGAACAATCTTAGAGTGTGTGATGGCTATACACTTGTAACCAATTCACATACATGAAGATCCAACACAGAAGAAATTATTTTGGTTCTTTGGTGGGTTTCTCAGGAAAAATGAGCCTTCTCTCAGAATTTTCTCGTGATTTTCAACTCCTAACCCCTTTTCAATTTCTCTAAAATGCATTATATATCTCTTGCCATCTTGGAGCCTTCTTTCCCAAGCAAAGAATATGCCATGGGATCAATTTTATTACAACAATTCTTCATGATTCAATGAAAATGACATCAAACAAAAAAACACTCACAGGTTGCTAGGTGTGCCCAAAAGATTAAATTATTACAAATATTTGGATCATTATCCATCCTGGAGGCATGTTTTTCATCATTGAGGCATGCAAACACCTTTTACTCATCATTTTCACCTTTTTACCTTTTCAAATTACCTCTGCAACTTTTGATTTTGTCATTTCACGTGTTTGCTTGGGATGGGGAAAAAAATTACTTCAAAAACATCTCAAATCAAAGAATTAAGCCATGAAAGTGATGCCAATGATCCTGGAAGGCCAAGACGACACAAAATCACTATAAATTTGATGAATTTTGATGCAAAAATTGTGATTCCAAGCTTCCTGGAGCTCCCATGGCGGTCAAAACAAATGGATGCACAACAACCGTCGATCTTATCCATCTTTTTCCTTTAAACTAGGCCCTCCACGTGTCAAAAAACAATTGGGACCGAAATTGGGATCATTTTTGACTTTTCCACATTTTTTGGAAAAATGGAAAATTTTGAATTTTTCTCCACCCCTCGCCCTTGAAATTTGGAGTGACATGTGGAAAATGGTGGGCCCCATTGAAATCACACTTCAATTTTGTGCATTTTGGCCTTTTTTAAAAAATTGGAAAATTGTCACCTTTTTCCCGATGGGCCCACACCTCCGATTTCTCCCTTCCCACATGTCTCCTTGTGATTCGCTAGCGGGCCAGCGCTTAAAAATTTGATTTTGAACTCTTTTTTGAAAAAGGGAAAAAATCCCCTTTTACCTCCATTTGGCCCACCAACCCACCTTGTCCTTTGCCATGTGTCCATCTCCTATTCACTACGGGTCCAATTCTCCCTTTCTTCCTTTAAACCTTCCTTGCAAATTTTTTAAAATTTAAAATTTCCACCATTGGCCCGTGCTCCTTTTGACCTTTCAGGACACGTGTCCTCTCCTGGTTTTTTGCAGAGTTTTAGGCCAAAATTTGACTTTAAACCATTCAAAGTTTAAAAACTTCAAAATCACCAAAACCTCCATTGGCCCACCGACCCGCTCGCAAATTGTGGACATGTGTCCTCTTCTGATTCGTCACGGAACCTCGGCCCAAAATTTGCCTTTTATCCATTTTTCCAAAAAGGGGAAAAATTCCCCATTTCACTCCGTGGCCCGCACTTCCCTCGACCCTTCATGGACACGTGTCCACCTGCGATTGGCCAAGGGCTTTTGGGCCAAAAATTTACTTTAACACCTTGAGCCAAAAAACCACAAAATCCTCTGCCACCCGCATCCCCTCGACTAATTGCCAATACCTTCTGAGGGTGAATTTCACGGGTAAATGACACCGTCACTCGACCGATCAAAATGTAAAAAATTCCAGGATGCCCTAGAATTCAATTTTTTCACCAAGGATGGCAGATTTTTCGATTCTAAATCAACTGAAGCATGATTTTACAACATTTTCGACCTTGGGATTGGATTTTCAAATACAAACAAGTATGAATTGGTCAAATTTGATTTTTCCACGATCTGGAAAAGGGAAAAATGACATAGCCCATGAAATTGGAAAAACTAGGGCACAGAAAAGGGCAAACTTGGATTATTCTTTCAAATTAGGGAAAAACAACAAGTTTGTGAGCATTTTAAAGCATCAAATTGGAGGGGAAGAATTTTAGACCATCAATTCAAAGGGTAAATTTTTTTTGAGCAAATATAGATTTGGAAAATTAGGGCAACATGGTGTTAGCTCAAAAATGGCACCAACAGTCTCATCACGTTATTAATTTAGTACATCAAGATAGGCTCCTTACGAGGACAACTACTGCATCTAGGTGTAAATCACCACCCTATTTTATTCCAAATAGGCTTCCATCACTGCCATGTTCTATTTCACATAGATCTCCATCACCTACAAATTTTGTTCCACCAAGGTGCCCACTATTTACTCATCAATCGCATACATATAGAATTCACTCACCTACATAATGTTTATCTCATATACCACCACTTTTAGAGCATGGTCACACGTATTCATCATCGCAAACATCGAGGAACTTTATCATTTACTTTTAATGGATATATCACTCAATAACACACACTCATGGCGAATAATGCTTATTTCTCCCCTAACATCAACAAGTGTCTTATATTCCAATTATTTCACAACTTAAATTTAGTATATACATCTTCACACACACTATCATCATTAATTCCTAGTGACGCCCTCTTGTGCTTTGGTTTACACTTGACTATTGAGGGCATCCTATACACATGAACCTCACACACTGCACAATATACATTACACATTACACATCCTCACACATCCTACACCTTTGTACATACACATCATCTTCCTCTTCTATCTACTATGCACCATTCAAATTTTGTTCTTTATACATCATACACATTCTACGCACTACACTATTATACATTTTATATAACATATACATCTTACATTAAATAATACACATTACATGTTACACAATTTACATGTCACACATGTATCACTAAATCTACTTTTCCAAGCTTCACTCACTACCCTAGGACACACTCTAGTATCATGGTCCATATTGGACTTTTGAGGTTTTACATCTAAAATGGACCTCATCACACTAACACCTTTAGTCATTCAATTTTTTTATCATGCGAAATTCCTAGTTAGTACATCATTCAGTCATATAGTGATATACTCTTTAACCTTAATCATCACTTATTCTACCATCTTTTCATGATATACAATTTAGGATAAATCATTTCTTCTCCTAGCATCTTTTTGTGATATACGATTTAGGCTACATCATCACTCCTATATTCCTTTTATGATATATATTTTATGATAAATCATCACTTTCTCTACCATATTTTCATGATATATTTTTCAAGATAAATCATCACACATTCTAGTACTTCATCCCTATGTACCATTAAATATCATCTACACATCATCATTCCGCAATCACGCGTCATGCTTAATTCATCAAATATTTATGCATACAACACATCATTTAAAAATTTCTTGATGACGTAATCTCATTTACAGTTCATTCTTGATCAGCGATAAGGGTATAAACAAATGGACCTCATCGCACACAACTCCATTCACTCGGGGCATGCGGCCCCTATCATGTTCACTCGCATTCCATTCCATCCATCCACATCATATTACATATCTTAGCTACATTTACTCTTGCTTACATCTATTTATACGTGTTAAATTTATTACATATGTTATATATATATATATATATATATATATATATATATATATATATATATATATATATATCTTGTATTCCATTATCTTTATCATATACACATTCAAGTTCACTTAAATTTCTAGTTGTGACCATTGATTTTATAGATCCATTACATGTAACATGAATTTTTGGCACAAAGTACCTATTACTTTTCTCATAGTGCCTCCATGGGGCATTTTCTTCGTACAATACATGTGTTATTGTTTCATTTTGTTTCATATAACACTACTTTATTGGATTATATATGATTTGATATACTTTTCATCTTTCTAACATGATAACAGATGCTTCATGTGCAACATTTGTTTTGCAAGATGATTTGCTTATATGGTTGTCAAATACATTGTTTGCATTTTCTTGTCATTGTTTATGGGATTTTCCTATGTATTGCTTGTTCTGTGATTTCTTTTAGCCACTATGGCCATGTTTATCTTGTGACATCATGAGTGATGCCCCATATTTTTAACCCACATTTCAGAGTCTACATTGTCTTCTTGTGTGTTTACTTGCATCTTAGCTTACACATTTTCTACTTATCTTACATTTCATCTTATCCATGAATGTTTATATTTTCTCGAAATAGCACTTGTTTGCTAGCAACTTGTTTTGCGTGTTCCTTTGTTTCTACAAAAACATCCCCTTCCCCTATAGGGCACACATTTAGCATAGCGGTCGGTTTTACTTTGAGTCGCATACTCCTTTAGTGATGTTGCATATGCAGCAAAAAAAGGGAGGCATCATTTGGAGGAATCATTCATCCCATAGAACATTATACACAACAAAACACAGATCGGTACAATGCAATTTTATGTTTTGTGGTTCATAATCAAACTTGGGTCCATGAAATAACGACCCTTACTAGATGTCTCAGTAACTAGAGGAAAATTCTAGAGAAATTGGTAGTTTAGCATAGTCTACGAACTCCATACATAATGGCTATAATAGGGAATATGGTCCTTAGCACTTGTGTTTTTACATGTCATGTGCAGTAGTGTTTCACATAGCATGGTGCAATTAAAGGTTGGAGGAAGATACTGGATAGTTCTCCCTACACTTTTTCCATTTCACTGGCATGAGATATTCTTGAAAAATTACGCATCAACATCATCTACAAGATCATTTCTACACTCTTTCCTCATCAACAATCAGGTGCACATGTTCCTTTTTGACATTTTTTTAGTGTTTTTACACACTCCTTTTAAGGAAATTGGCAAATATTCATTAATTCATGAATATTCTAGTTTTGAAATTTTAAATTGGTGATTATTTTGGGAAATGAGTAGGCCTAGGTTACAAAACTTTTCTGAGTACAAGTTAATTATACTGGGTTTTAATCACCATCCTCGTGAAAGATAAATTCCCAATATTAACCTGAATATTGTCGATGCAGTAGCATATATTATGCTACAGACTGACAACATAAATATATGCTATCATCTGGTAGCATAAAATATTTTCTGATTGGTAGCATAAAATATGCTATCGACTGACAACATAAATATGAAATTTCTTTTTATTGCACCATATTTTGGGAGGATAAATTTCTCATTGAGACAATCATTTTAATGCTAACATCAAAAAATTATTTTAAAAATTACACAAAAATTAGTGAAATTTGTATTTTTTTGTTTGCGCCATATTTTAGGAGGATATATTTGTCATCGAGCTGGTCATTTTAGCTCTTATTCTACAAAAATGAATTTTATAAAAATTACATATATTTTCACGAATATCATATACTATTAGTCGGTAGCATAATATAAGTTGTTGGACAGTGAGCATGAAAAATGCTCTTGGTCGACAACATATTAGCGTGAAGTCAATTTTCTCAAATTTTCCTACGAATTTATATGAATTATTGTTTAGGGGGTCTTAAAATTTTCCCTTCTTCTTTACATACTTTTTATACATACACATGCGTGTTTGACAACTTATTTGGATTCTCTTTTGAAATTTCATCCTTGTAGGAGGTAGTTTTCAACATCAGCAATATCAACACAACACAAATAACAACATTGACATCAATAATATGTACTTTGTGACACCTACACAAGCACTTTCACCCTAGTTTCATATCAACACTTTTATTCTTTTTAATCTTTAGTCTCCATGCTCTATCTTTTTATCACATGCGCGTTGTCCTTTCCTCAAAGCATGATTTTATCATTGATCAATATGGCTATAAAGTACGCATATTTGTCTACTTTATGTTATTGATATTTCCACTCACCAACATAAAGTGGGGAAAATGTAGACAAAATATCACACACTTCGGGTAGTTATCTAGTCTTGGTTATATACTACTATTCATATGGTTTATACACAAGAAAATTCATAATTAAATCATGTCTTTGGCCACCTTTTATTACTTTTTATTGCTAATTTCAGTCTTGCACCCATTACTTTCTCAGTGTGCCTTTTACACATGACATTTCTTAGTGTAAAATCATAGCACCACAAATGAGTTCTACTGGTATGCTTTTCTAAGGCAAGGTCGTTTGGTGTGATTGCATAACATTGGACTTTTCCCAAGGTGTGGGACCTTGTGGAAATGGAAAATCTCTCTAAATTAAAGGCTGGTTCCTTATCCCTCTATTCAGTGCATAAGTGAGGATTTATAGAGGATCTATCTCTATACCTAATCTAAAACTTGCCAAGGAGACAGGGGTAAAAGAATATAAGAAATAAGAAATAACTAAACTACTTAGGGGATGCACCAAAGGAATGATGAAAACTTATTTTGACAATAGACACAAACCAAAAAAATGCATATAATAAACAAGCATAGATAGCCAGATCTATAATGGAAGACCAAATGAAAGCAAAAGAGACAAGAAAGTATCTAAGATCGATCACAGACATGTTTTATTGCTCTGTGGATTGATACAATTCATTACAAAGTAGCAAAAAGGTAGAAACGTATTACAATTTTAATGGAAGGCCTGAACCCCACAAATCCCTTTGCTAGAAGGAGAAGGGAGCCTACAAAACAAAGAATGTCCAACCATTTACAATGAATCCTACCCCGTATTTATAGATTCGATTAGAGAGAAGAAAGAGAGAGAGAAGCGGGAAAAGTAGGTCGAAGCTCAACCACTGTTGTTAATGCTTCTGATAAAATCTTCCCCAAATCCATCTTTACTGCATCGATCCTTGGTTTGACACCTTGATGGAAGATGAAATGGTGAGATAGATCAAATCTGATCTAGTTGTTGAGGCAAGAATATCTTGCATTGAAAGCTCGAAGACGTTTCCTCCATTTTATTCACCTAACCTCCTCAAAATTAAAGTTTCAGACCTCCATGGCATCGTTTCTTTTGCACAGGGTCCTTTAGTCTCTCTTGGCCTCCACCACTCCATGGTTAATTCCCTCGGTGACCAATTTACAAGATCTGAATGAGTTTTCTAAGATTCATTCTATGTGGGGTTGTGACTGATCCAATATTTGGCCCGGGGTGAAATATGTATAACAATTTCAAACAAAGCTTTCAAACTATAATTTTGAGGAGGTTAGGTGAAGAAAATGGAGGAAACATCTTTGGGATTTCAATGCAGGATCTTCTTGCCTCAACAACTAGATCAGATTTGATCTATTTCACTGTTTCCTCTTCCTTCAAGGTGTCGAACCAAGGATTGATGCAATAAAGACAGATTTGGGGGCAGATTTTATCAGAAGCATTAACAACAGTGGTTGAGTTTTGACCTACTTTTCCCACTTCTCTCTCTTTCTTCTCTCTAATCGAATCTATAAATATGGGGCAGGATTCATTGTAAAGGGTTGGACATTCTTTGTTTTGTAGGCTCCCTTCTCCTTCTAGCAAAGGGATTTGTGGGGTTTAGGCCTTCCATTAAAATTGTAATACGTTTCTTCCTTTTGGCTACTTTGTAATGAACTGTATCAATCCATAGAGTAATAAAACATGTCTGTGATTGATTTTAGATCCTTTCCTATCTCTTTTTCTTTCATTTCGTCTTCCATTATAGATCTAGCTATATGTGCTTGTTTATTGTATGCATTTTGTTGGTTTGTGTCTATTGAAAAAATAAGTGTTCATCATTCCTTTGGTGCATCACCTGGTAGTTTAGTTATTTCTTATTTCTTATAATCTTTTATCCTTGTCTCCTTGGAAAGTTTTAGATTAGGTATAGAGATAGATCCTCTGCAAAATCCTCACATATGCACTTGAATAGAGGGATAAGGAACCGGCCTTTAATCTAGAGAGATTTTCCATTTCTGCAAGGTCCCACACCTTGGGAAAAGTTCAATGTTATGCAATCACACCAAATGACCTTGCCTTAGAAAAGTAAACCTGCAGAACTCATTTGGGGGTGCTGTGATTTTGTACTAATAGTTTTGGCACATCTAGTGGGACCTTAGAGGTTTTCACTTCATTGCAAAAAGGTTGATGTGTACTTTTTGCAATCTCTAGCTTATGAGAAGCTTCAATTTACAGATATGGCAACTCCATCTAGTTTACAACCCATCTCTGAGTTGCAGACGTATTTTCCATCCATTTCCATTTCATTCTTCTTTCCATCTCTTTCATTATTTTCCATTCCATGAACTTGTGCAATGATGAATTAATTTCCACCGTAGAATTCACAACAGCAACAACAATACATTCCAAATCCAATGCTTTCTACAACTCCTTAAAATTAGCATTTTGAGAAAATTCAAAATCAGCATGTTTACCCCTATGAGCAGCAGTGCCAAAATTAGTTTGGCTATGGAGCTTTCCAAGAGAAGGGGTATGCAAACAATGAAGAAAATCAAATGCAAGATGTTGGTCTATTGGAGAAGATCCAAAAAATGGAGATTGGCATGGTGCATTCAAGGGAAACAACTCAAATGAAGGCATTCAAGATTGGTTGCATGGGAAGGCCCTTTTCCAAGACACTACAACCCTCAGGAGAAGTTGGACTTCATGATTGGAATGCTGCCCCAACTTGCACAATGGATTGAAGAGATAGAGGCCTATGAATTTGGTGCTAAACAACCTTGTCAATGGGTAAGTTCTACACCATCATCTGGTATTTCTCTTTCCATTCCTCAAGCAACACCATCTCAATTTGAATTTCAAGTTTCAAGTTTCTCTAATGCTTCTCTAGTTGTGAAAACCATCCCCCCATCCCCTAGTCTTCCATCTCATCTCATATTTTCTTCCCTCTTCTCTTCCAAATCCAAACCCCCTCCACAAGAGAAAAAAGAAACACCTTCCCCTCCAAAGAAACAAGAAGTTCCATCCTTCCCACTACCACAAACAAATGCACAAATGATTGAATCCTAACCTACTTCTCATCTTGCCTTCCCATTTCCATGTGGGGAAGAAGAGATTGCAAAAATTAGTCAAGGATAACAAGAAGAAGAGATGGTAAAAGAAGAAATTATTAAGAGCTTAGTGATTTTAGCTCTTAGGTTTGGGATAAAAGAGATTCCTTTACTGGTTAAGCCTATAGAGGAGGTAAAAGTTGAGGAACTAGAGGTGGTCAAGGTTGAGTTTGTTGTAGCAAAAGAAGAACAAAGACAAAGGGAAGAACATCAACAGCCTTTTTACTCAGAATGTAGTGCCCATGTTGGCACTCTGCTTGAAGAAAATGTTGATCCAATAGAAGTTGCACAATCAGACATGGAAGAGAAAGAACAATCAGCTCAAAGCTCTGTTGATGAGGAAAAAATGGAAGAAATCGAATCAGAGTTTGTAGTAGCAAAAGAAGAAGGAATCATTGGAAACGTTTAGCTTTCATTTGAAGGGCTTGATTTGGTTAATGAATCCATCATGGGGGAGGAGGAACCAGCAGCTCCAAGTTAAGTTAGAGAGGAGCACATGAAGGTGGATAAAACAAATTCAGAGGCATGGAACCATGAGTTGGTTGCACATAAGATAGAAGATCTCTCCCCCATTCAATCTCTTTAAAAGTGTGATTGTGTGGAGGAGTTTGAACTCACTAGCTTCATGTTTGAAGATGAAGCTTCATCTGGTGAAAATAATGCAGATTTTGAGATCACCATGCAAGAGGGAGAAACTTGTCTACAATAAGACAACATAGAGTTTGATTTTTTTATCAAACTTAGAAGGATGTTTTGATAGGAGCATCCATGAAGTTACAATATTTTCTTCCTCATCATTCAACATTCAAGAGCTCGCTGCCATGAAAGAAAACTTGAAATCACAACTGGCCGTTTTCCACCATGCTTCTTGAATCAAGGTTGGGAGATTTTGATCTTCCAAAGGCCACATCCACCATGAGAGGGAACCACCAAGAAGACATTGCTATCACAAACAGTCCTCTAGAACAACAAAGTAGAAATTTTGATTTGACAAACTTCATGCTAGAAGAAGGGGTTGTCCAAGAGTAGATTGATCTTCAAAAATCAGCAGAAGAACTCCAAAGCCAACAATGTATAGCAAGTAGAGTATGATGATGCAAAAGCATCTCCAATGGATGTTGCAATCAGAGATGAAGAGCTGCAAATTGTAGAGGAGTTTTATGCTGCTATGGAGGAAGAAAAAGAGCAGAAGAGTTCCACCACTTCTTCCACACCATCCATTCAAGAGGATCTACAAGAAGACTCCATTTTTGGAGTTGAAAATCAGAGCTATGGGCATATCAAATGGACCAGACCTTGCCCAATCAGGTATTTGGCTTCATTTCAGAAAAAGGAGAAGCCAAATCCAGTCATGTCCATTTTAGGGCATGAGGATGAGCTACAAAGAACCAAGGATCAACTGTCGTACCTCTTTAGTCCAAATGCAGAGAAACTAAAAGAGGTATTGGTTATGTATTCAATTGATACTTTGGTTATTTGGGTGGAAGATCAACTTGTAGTTAGTTTTTCACTCATCCAACCAGCCATGTTTAGTGCCAAATCAGTTGCATGGCTGCCATTTTTGAGGAAGGGAATCTATTTCTCCCTGCTAGTTGTGGGTTTTGTTTGAGTTCCCTTTTCTCTTTGTTAGAGTAGAGTAGGTAGGTTTGTTTTTAACAGAAGAAGTGCTTGTTCACACTCTACATGTTCCATTTGGAGCATGTATGATTTTAAGTTTGTATATAGTTTTTGGTGTTGTTGTATTGCTCTTGCACAATTCATTTGAGTTTGCATTTTGGTGAATATAAACTCCAAGTTTCAAAGTGGGTTTCAATTGATTCAAAGGTCATTTTTTCAGAGTTAGATCAGAGAATTGGTTATCGGGCTTAACTCCATGCCTAATGGATGTAACTAAGGCCACTGATCATTCATCTAGCAGGTAGATGACCCCCGAGTCACCAAAGTAGTTAACAAAAATGCTCCCTCTTATTTTGGGTTAACTTAATCCTCTTTGTGCCTCAAAAAAAATTTCACAAGTTTCAAGCACTCAAAGATTTCTGGAAATTTCTTCCCCTTTCCAAAAAGGTAAATAACTCCTCTTAACTCCTTGTATTTCTCAAGTTATGACTCGGTGGAGTTATGGAGGAAAATTTTCCCAAGGCAGACCTACGGAGCTTAGGAGAGAGTTTTTCCAAGGAATTTTGGACCAGTGGAGTGGGGAAAGAATTTGAGAACTTAGCACTTTTTGGGTTAAAAGCACAAAATTCATTGGCACTCCCGCAAGCCCGCAAAGGGAAACAAAGTGAAAATTTGACTAAGTCTCGAAAGGGACACGTGGCATCATTTTGTACAAAGGCGCTAAGGTGGGCTGGCAGGAGGATTTTGGGGACTTGGAAATTTTCACCAAAATAGTTTCTAATTCAAAATTGTGGCCGTATCTCCGAAGGAACCCCGGAAGCGAGACGTGGCGAGCCCAAATTAGCAAAGTGGCTCGGCGGGCCTTTGGAGGCAAAATAGATTTTTCACCCTTTTTGAAAAAGGTGTAAATGGGAAAAAGGATCCCCTACCTCCTCTAACCGTAATGGATGTGACGCCATCAGCAGATTTGGGGGGGAAATGTGCCAAATTTTACCGAGCTATTTTTTTTGTAGAAAACGTAAAGGAAATACTCAGAGAGCCATATCTTTTGGTCCAAAGCTCCATTTTTGACAATATTGGTACCAATGGAAAGATATAAAGATTATCTTCTTCAATAAGTCTTCAATTTTGCATTTTGGTGGAGATTTGTGTTAGAAAATTGAAAAACATGATTTAGCATGGAAAAAACATAGAACCAGTTTTCAACCACCAAATTTAATGAAATTTGGGACTTTTCTCCCTCGAGTAGACAAAATACGTTGTGGAATGGATTTTGTAGATGGATCCTTTCATTTTTGACCCAAATTTTTAAATGTTGTCAGTAGTTAGAGTAGAAGATATGATTTTTCATGTTTTCCCTCTCTTCTCACATTTTTTCTATAAAATGTAAAGAGGCATCATTTTCAGAAGTTAGTTAGTGGTTGTTCACTCTTCTTCTCTACCTCCCTCTTCTTTTCTTCCCTAGGGTTGAAAATGGAGTTGGAACCTCCTCCCTTGCTCTGTAATGGAATTTTTTTCCTCTTTCCCGTGAAATGGTGCACTGTGTAAATCTAGAGCAATAAAAATGTGTTTTTGTGATGCATTTGTCCATCCTTTGCTCGTTTTTGGTTGTTTCTTCTTGCATATCATTGTTACAAGGGCATTTGTGCATGTTTGAATGTAATTTACAGGTTTTGGAATTGTGTTTTGGGGATTTTGGAACATTTTCTATGTGAATTCCATCTTTGATGTGATGCACTTGTCCATCCTCTCCATTGCCCACCTCTCTTTGTTTCCATGGTAGTTTTGATAGATGATCAACATTTTCCTTCTTTGGTGTATCACTTTGTTTTAGTGTAGGATTTATTTTTCCCAATTTTCTGTCTCCTTGTGTCCTTGGAATTTAGATTAGGAAGAGGAACCAGCCTTCTCTCGGAGGATCATTCCCATCGCAAGTCCCATAACTTGGGGAATGATCCGATGTTATGCAAATCACACCAAATGACCTTGCCTTAGAAAATCAGATCCATAACTTATTTGGGGGTGTTGTGATTTTGCACTAACAACATTTTTATCCTAGACACTAACACCCATCCATGACACCAGTTTCAAGAACCCTCATCCCCTCTAGGAAACCTTTTCCATTTATTAATTTACTCACACGTTTTGGGTTCTTTCTAGCCATATGAATATCTTATATTTTTGGTAGTCAGAATTTTTAGGTTAGTTACAAAATTCAAGTAAATAAATCTTAGAAATATAAATTTAAGTGACCATAATAAGGGACCAAACACTAAAAACTATCTATCACCACATAAGGTTGCATCCATCAAGCTTTTAAGAGCTCCATTGTATCCATCTAGCACCATCACAAGGGACAATGAATGGTTCTTCTATATAACACTTCATAGGAGGGAAATCTCTTATTTCCATGCACACATTTATTACATTCTACATCTAGGTACTTGATTGCTATCCAAGTGGGACATGAACAAGAGAAGCCTAGCGAAAAATTATGCACACACACATAACTATACTAGGTCTCCAGTGCCAATGTAGTGCGAAAATCAGTTGTAAGTTTACCATTGTGACAATGGAGGACATTTCGACCCCTTATTTTACATCTTTCTTTTTGGGATTCGATGTCTATTTGAGGGCTTTACAATTTCATATTTCATTACAAGTTTACACAGACTCAGTGATCTTGGTGCAACCTTGTAGAGGTCAAAGGTGAATATATTGCAACACCTCAAAGGAGGTTTTCAGCATTTACATAGACCTATAGTCCGAGAAACCGGTGTAAGGCACCCACAGTGCCCCTATCCTTCTCTAGGTTTCCCGATCCCGCCTATGCCTCTAGATCTACAATTTTATAAGTTGTAGTTTGAAATTCAGTTCTTCGTATCATCCTTTTTTGTTTCTCTATGCATCTTGCGTAACTCGAGAATCAACTATGGCTTCTTACCACCTCTTTTCGTTTAGGATCTTCACTTTATTTCTTAGTTTGCTTGGGTGTAATTTTTTTATTTTATTATTATTCATTTACTACCGCAATATCATAAAAATTAGGATCTTAATTTACATTTTAGCTTAATCAGCTGATGTAATTTGATTTTTGTTTCTTGTAAGGATGGACTTGCAAACGAAGATAAAAAGAGTAGTCAATGTCCTGTATAGGAAAACCGATAGTAAAAATGTATAACTAAGTAAAAGTGTGTATAGGTAATAAGGAAAGAGTGTGCCTATTTTATGAAATAATATCAGATAGAAAATTATCCATTTTTAGGCTATGATGTGGATTCATGTGTCTTACCACCAAGGGTGAGTTATTTTGGCAATCTCATGCCCAAATTTCAATTTTTTTGGGTGATCTCACAATAAGGATGAGTATTTTGGAATATCTCACACCAAGAACAATTTTTTGAGTGATCTCAAACCTAGAGAAGAGTGTTAGGGAGATAGGTATTATTGAATCTCCTAATGAATCTTCTCAAAATAACACTAGAAATTGACACATCCATGATTTGTAATGGAATCAGAACTATGTTATAACCTGAATTCTCTAATTGAAGATAAGTGTATGACACTATAGATCCTTACTATACCTTGATATAAATTGTGTTATACGAGAAACTAATATTTTTTCCCTTGACACAAGTGCTTAGGTGGGAAACAAGTGCCCACCATTTCGTATGATATTGGGCAATCGGTGTCTACTTTGTATTTTTGATGCAAGTCAAATTCTTGACCAATCAATGACTGTGTGCTTTGGTCAATTATGTTATTGTTCTTTAAATTTATATTTTTATACTACATGAAGGGTGATTTTTTCACCCAATATTTCCCCCCCTCATTTATGGTGTATGTGATGAATGTAGGAGGATAGGACCCAAAAAAGATGAAGTGAAATTGATATGTATATCTTGTATTAGATACCTAGAAGGGTTAGGGGATGTGCATGGTAGACACCTAGGCATATGAAAATGATATATGCTATAAATAAGTATTAGTATAAAATATCTAGCATGCAATAGAAGAGAATGTATCAAGAAACTATGAAGACAAGATGGACCATGAAAAGTGGGTTGCATACATGGGAAATTTCTCACAATGTCGCAAGACAATAAGGGAAAAGAGACCATAAGAAAAAATGAGAAAGCAGAAATATGACATAGCTCATAAAACAATATAAAACAAAAAATTTCAACAAGAAGTGATAAATAACCATGGTTGTATAGAATCTTGCAAGGAAAATGTTACACATGAAGCGTTGATCATCATGTTAGAAAGATAAGCAAAGTATGTCGAAGCATGAATATATCAACAAGAATTAAGTGGCGATGACTAGAAGTAGTAAATATTAAAATGATAGGACCTATTATGTGTAGATTATGAGACTAGAAAATTTAGATGCCCCCAAGAACCTTAGTGGGACTAGTAAAGAGAAGTGTAAAGCATGATGCATCATGTGAGAATCTTTGAAAGTCCTACATTCACCTCAAGATACCATGTGAATGTGTATGTGTCTATAGAAAAATATAATGACATATTAAGTATCCAACTATAATAGGAAAAAAGTGCAACAAGTAAGTACTATAAGATAGCTGAAGGAAAAGATTAAATGTTTTATTCAATGCATGTTTTACAAACAAAAGAGCAAGCCAATATATAGGTTGCGGGAGGAGATCTACGAGAGAGGACAATTAGATAACTGTCAACAAACTAACAATGTATTAACAAAAACTAATGCACTAACATTACCCCCTTAATACACTACTCTTACAAATGTACCCCCTAAACAAATCAAAATTCACTTTGCCGAGAGGCTTGGTGAGAATATCTCGCAACCCGAAAATCGTAGGGCAAGATTTAGAGCTGAATTTGGTGGTTCAAGAATTGTTCATGAATATAGTGACATTTGACCTCAATATGCTTTGTTCTTTCATGAAAAATAGGATTCTTCACAAGCTTCAACACACCTTGATTGTCATAGTGAATGATGGGAGGTTTCTCTTCAGGAATCCCTATATCTGCAAGAATGTGACATAACCAAATTGCTTCACACACAACTCCTCATGCAATGTGATATTCAACCTCAATGGATGAGAGAGAAACAATAGTTTGCTTCTTGCTGATCCACGAGATAGGCCCAGATCTGAGATGAAAAATATACCCTGAAGTAGATTTCCTGTCATCAACGGATCCTACATAGTCCGAGTCTATATATCCCTATAAGAAGAACTGAGTGTTATTTTGATACTCTAGACCAAAGTCAACTGTACCTCAGACATATCTCAACACATGCTTTGCTAATATCCAATGAAATTTCTTCGTCTCCTGCATAAACCTGCAAGATAGCTCACCGCAAAGCAAAGATCTGGTCTAGTATAAGTCACATAAATGAGACTTCCCACAAGCTTCCTGTAGTGAGTGCCATCTACCTGTGGTGAATCCTAGAATCTAGATAATTGCAAACCTTTTTCCATAGGGGTGGACATAGGTTTACAATCTGACATACCATAATTCTCCAGGAGTGTCTTGGCATATTTCATCTAGGAGACGAAGATATGATTCGTCTTCTGCCATATCTCTAAGCCAAGATAGTAGTGAAGTAGCCCCAAATCAGTCATTTTGAAGGATTTCTTCAGATCATTATTTACATCATCCACAATATTGTCAAAACTTCCTGTGATCACAAGATCATCTACGTACAAAACTAGAATGAAAATATTTGTTCCTACCTTATTGATATAAAAATTTGTATCTGAGGGGCTACGAGTGAATCCATGCTGCAATAGGTGATCATCAATTTTTATATACCATGCCCTAGGTGCTTGTTTGAGTCCATAAAGTGACTTTATCAGATGACATACCTTGTGTGGTTGATGCTCATCTACAAACCCTTCAAGTTGGGCCATGTATACTTATTGTTTTAGATCACCGTTGAGAAAAGCACTCTTGACATCCATCTACTGAAGTTTCCATCCATTTTGTGTTGTCAATGCACAGACAAATCTGATGGTTTTGATCTTTGCAGTGGGTACAAATGTCTCGTCATAGTCAATTCCTTATTGATGAGCATAACCCTTTGCAGCAAGTCATGCTTTGTGTTTGTCTATTGAACCATCTACCTTATATTTTGTTTTGAAAATCCATTTGCAACCAATGGATTTCTTACATGGAGGCATATCGACAAGTTCCCACGTCTGATTCTGAATTAGAGAATCATACTCATCATCCATAACTTGTTTCTATTGTGGTTGGTCTAATGCCTCATGAACAATGTCAGGTTTGGTGCTATCAACAACTGAACTCATGAGTGTAAAATTTACCTCATGTCTGGCTTGACTTCATGTTCTGACTCCCGTAGAAGTGCCTGGAAGTGATTTTAAGTGTGCATCCCTAATAGTATTCTGGACCCATTTCAGACATTGGTGCTACTACTGCTGATGTGAAGATGTGTTGTGTAGTGTGCCTAGATCAACGAACAAGTCTCCACTTAGCTCTTCTTCTCTTTGAGAAGAATCATCTTGCCCATCATCTGGATGTGTGAGCAATCTATGTGACGAGGTCAAGATCTTGGATCTCCATTGTGTGGTAGGAAGTCAAAGGATGACTCATAACACACCACATCTTGACTCTCGTAGATCTTCTTTGTCTTAAGATCGATGAGACGATATGCCTTTAAGGTATTACTATACCCCAAGAAATGACATGGCAAAGTGTCTTTGGATCGATATTTTCCTTTTCTCATCTGGAACATGCATATATGTAGTACAACCAAAAACTCTCAAAAGATGAATAGAAGGTTTACGACTAGTCCATACGTCTTCCGGTGTCCTATTCTACAAGATCTTCGTGGGTGCCCAATTGAGTAGATACACCGTTGTCCTGGACTACTTCGCCCAAAACTAATCCTCCAAATTGGCGTTGAGAGCATACAACGAGCCATCTCCATGAAAGTCCTGTTGTGTCACTTGGAAATCCCATTATGTTGGGGAGTGTAGGGTGCAGTCAAATGTTGCTTTGAATGCCATGCCGCTTCTGTATGATAAGAAATTATTTGATACAAATTCCCTCCCTCAACTGAAATGAGGAAAAGGAGAGGCTTCCTGGACTACCCGGTGGCGTCTTTGGTAAAAGGTTTGGAAATTGGAAAATGCCTCACTCTTCTTCCGGAGAAAATATACCCACATTTTTCATGAGTAATCATCAATGATGAGCTGGAAGTACTCAAAACCTTGGAAGCTAGCTGGCAGGGGTCCACAAAAATCGGTGTGTACAACCTAAAGATGCTCCATAGAATGATAAGAGCTCTATTTGAACGGACCTCTATGTTGTTTACCCACAAGACATCATGAGAAAATAGGTAAGGAATGGGAGAGTGGAGGAAGCCCTCTTACCATTTCCTTAGCACTGAGTTGATGCAGAGCCCCGAAGAAAGATGACCATATCAAAAGTGCCATAGTGTAGTGGACTCTACCATTAAAGCAGAGAGAGAAATGTTAGATGAAGTGACCGCATCCAGTGTAAATAGATGGCCCTTCAGAAATGCTCAAGCAATTACTAAGTCTCCCTGGGAAATGATGCAGGACTCGACCCCTTTCTCAACAAAGAACTCAACCTCGTATTCGATGGTTGAGAAGTTGACTCACAGACAAGATATTTTAGGTCAAACCTAGAACATAAAGTACCTTCAAGAGTGTACATATTCGTGTCCTAAGAGGAATGATGACATCACCAATTCCCACCGCAATATACTCCTGATTATTTGTGATGGTGATCCGATCTCCAGTGGGCTGGTCACTTAGGGTATGGAACAACTTCTTATTGTTAGTCATGTGTTTGTTGGCGCTGGAATTAATCAACCGTAAACTTTCTAACGGCTGCAAAGTCTCATGCGAGACTAGGACAATGTCCAGATGAGTTCTATCTAGAACCTCTTCATCGGATGTGGCATCTTGCTGAGCAGCAATATGATCCTTCTGCCTCTAATTACAAGCACGCCATCGGGATTTCTTGGAATATCCTTGGCCAAAAGTGTTGTCTTCACCAAAGTTTCCATACTTGTGACCATTGTAATAATAGTTCGCAGTTGTGTGCGTATCTATGGAGAAAATATGGCACCATTGATCCACCTTATTGTTCTACTGCTTCTAGGGTGGCTGCTATGGTGGCCATTGAGAAGGTTGCTGCTCAGGATGTTGCTTTTGATTCTGGGGGGCTTACTACCCTTTCCGAGGCTTATGCTTTTGCCTCGTGATGAGATCCTTCTCTTCAAAGGCTTCTTGAACATTATGAATGGCTTCTTCTTGCTAGAGATAATTCACCAGTGTGGAAAAAATCACCTCCTATTGAGTGATGGTCAATGTGGTGATTAGTGTCTGAAACTAGGAAGGAAGAGCTCACAAGGTGAGCGGGACTAGCAACTTGTCATCTACCGGTTCACTAAGAGTATAAAGTTCTACATGTGAATCAGCCACATGCCACAAGAAGGCTTCGACTAATT
Organism: Taxus wallichiana var. yunnanensis; assembly: GCA_018340775.1. Lineage (NCBI taxonomy): Eukaryota > Viridiplantae > Streptophyta > Pinopsida > Cupressales > Taxaceae > Taxus > Taxus wallichiana. The sequence goes on along the minus strand of CM031239.1, from coordinate 575,891,099 downwards.
CGCCATCATGCATACTCATTGTGTGAAGCTTTGTCTAAAGATGCAACTTCGTCATCAGATTCTTGGCTTCATAGATGGTAAAAATGTGGTTCATGCCCGAGAATAAGTGGTTTCTTCCCAAATGTAAGGTTGAACCTCATCGAAAGGCTCAGTGAGTGATAAGCATTAATACTTTTGCATCACATTTTTCATACTTAGCCAACAAATCATCATCTATGGGAGGGGCGTCTTTGCTTGCAAAACGATCCCCCAAAGATATTCAAATCGAAGAATCATCCACATCTTGGTCTTCCATGTGGTGAAATTTGGCCCTTTGAGCAAACTGGACATCCGACAAATGTAATGCAAGGTGCAAACATTTTCAAAAACTCAAAATTGTATTTTATTTTTATTTTTTTCAAAAATGGCTACAATGCTTACTTGAGGAACCTATCCGAAGATGGGATCTATAGGCTCATGTAGTGAGACGCAAACTCTCCTGTGGGTGTTCTACTTTGCGTTCATCATCTGCATCATAGCCATGTTCAAGTTCTACACGAATCCACCATGCTTGACATTAAATGTCAAACCAAAAATACTCCAATAGTCCTTGGTGCACAATCTCATCAAAGAGAATATTCCTAGTGTTGCGGACCTCATTGACAAAGGCAAAGAACAGCCAAGTGGTGTCTTCATTGTCGCTCAATGCCCAAAAATTTTGTGCATTGCTCGCGGTGCTTTCTACATCCAAAATTTGTGACATACGCAGGTTTGCCTCGTTTTGAGATTGCATGTGAACCACATGAAAGAAATGGTGGTGAAAAAATTTCCACACAATTTTGCAATTGATAGGCTTTTCATTTCTTTGTTGGCTTCTTTGAAATGCAATGGATGATAGAAGAAGACTCCAAGAGATTTATTCTCACTTCAAAAACTTTGCACAGCCTCTCCTTGGTCGCTTTAATTTTCTAACACGATCCACTTTGCTGTTTAATGGAAGATGTAGCCGGTCTGATTTCCATGCAATGATTTTCTTTCTCCCACATGTCCAAATATCAGCAAACTGGTCGCTACAACTTCCAATGCGGGTTTAAAACACCAAAACAAGTTTTCACTACTCTTTCAAATGCCAAAGCCAGTAAGCAAGAAGCCAAAGGTCCAATGATGGCAGACAAAAGAATAGTGGTTCCAATGAACAACGGCCTCCACGCACAGCAAAAAAAGGATACACCAAAAACAGTCTTCAATCTGCCACGTGTAAACAAAAAAAATAGTGGCTCTAATGAATCTTCACACCTCCTTCCATGGCAGCCTTCTCTAGCACACAAAAAATTCTGCTATTCTGAAACCAATGAAGGAAAAGATTGAATGTTTTATTCAATGCATGTTTTACAAACAAAAGAGCAAGCCAATATATAGGTTGCGGGAGGATATCTACGAGAGAGGATAGTTAGATAACTATCAATAAACTAACAATGTATTAACAAAAAAACTAATGCCCTAACAATAACAAGAGTAAACACAACCAAGAGATGTAAATGTTGTGCAAAAGTGATGGTGTGCTATGATATGTAAAATGCGTAGAGGAGAGAGGTTATGTTTTCCCCAAGCTAATGTATGTGAGATGAGGCTAATTTTAGGAATTCCCCCTCAACGGTCAAGTATGAACCATAGAACAAGAGTATTTCATTGGTTAACGAAGATATTGTATGTAATTGAGATTAGATGATAGGAAATTTTTACTATGAAGCACGAGAGGATAAAGTATAGTAGATAAGTTATGAGTATATTATAGAGAGATAGAGGGGAAAGAAAGTGTAATTCCAACCAAGTGTGTAAGAAATGTTCATTTAATTCCCTCAACATTCATGTACGAGCCATAAGAACACTAGTGCATCATCGGGTAGTAAATGTATTGTATGTGATTGATAGAGTATGTAGTAGTGATATTATTTTGTGTAGATAGGAATAAGTAATTGTATGGGAAGCAAGTGAGGAGGGGTTAAGTATGAATCCCCCAAAATGTGTATATTAAGAGGTAATGGTAAATACATGTGTTCATTGTGAGAAATAATATCTAGAGTATGTATGGTGAATGAAAGGATGTATACGATATGTATAAAGTAGTACAGTATCATGAATACAAATACCCATAAGTAAGAATAAGGAGAAAAGTGTGTATGGAATGGCATAGGAGTAGAAAGAAACGACGTAAGAATTTATATATTTTAGCAAGGTGTTCTCATAGTGTAGATAAGAGAAAATTTTGCTATAAATATTGACTTGGATTACACAAACCAATTAGGGTATAGGTGTGTATATGAGTATTATGGATAGGAAAATACCTGATTAGAATGTATGATTATGGGGGAGTAAAGTATGATTCCCCCAACTGTGTGAGTGATGGATATTTATGGGATGATGTGAGAGAGACCATGCCACGTTCAAGGATGCTAAAATGTGTCCTAGGCATCGAATTAGGAATTATGTGGTTCAAAAGGAGGAAGTGTAAATAAAATATTAGGAATTTGGTGTGGGGTCTCAACTTGTGGAGAGGGAAACAATTGTTATTCCTTTGATGGTTTGACCTTAAATAGGGATTTTGGTAACTATTGAATTATTGGAGAAGGAACAAGAGTGACTATTGTGTGATGCTTGTTAGAGATAAAGGGATCAGATTTGGGAGCCCATTAGGTTTTAGTAATTGGACATAAGTGTGTGGAAGAAATTTGTGTAGCAAATGAAACGAGGCCTTGATTCTCAAGTAACTCAATTATTAAATATAAAACATGACAATCATTGTCATGATATCTCGTTAATTTTATGGTAATTATAAAATACGTGACCTTTTTATTTCATAAACTGATAAGGAGGATAGCAATTAGTAGGTAGTGATGTGATTAATTGGTGATTGAGGAGCTCAGAGAGAATATTGTGTTGCCTAACATTTTGATCAAACTTGAGAGGCTGTTGTTGTGGTAAAAGCATGACCTTGTTTGTATGAGAACATGTAGTAGACATGGGATCAAGATGAGGTGTAGAATAAGAAGTAGCATGTGAATGAGAAGCATTGTTGAGATGTTGGATTTCATCAATGAGGGATGTAATTTTCATTTCCATATCTTAAAACTTATATCAAAATAAAATGTGTGAATATTGAATTGAATTGAAGAGGGATTGATTATCCGTGTTATCGGGACTAATAGGGGTTAGAGATATGATTAAAAATTGCACTTACTTCAAGGCAAAGCTATCATGAGGGATGTACATTGTGTGTACAGATTTTTGAAAGCATATTTGTAAACCGGGGCTTTTGAAGTAATTGAGCCAATGAGACTTTAGGAACTTTAGAGGCCATGATATGAAAGAAAACGTAATTTATGAAATAAGATCCCTCAATAGTGACTAAGAGGATAGCATTAAGGATTAAACATTAGGAATACCAGTTCATATCAGCATGTATCATAGAAAATATCTAGAAATATGAACCATGACGCAACTAGGATTTAGGGCTAGGAAAATATAAATATGATAGAATAGGTGAAATAAGGATCCAAATAGTCGATCATGAGTTAAGGTTCAGAAATGATTTAATATTTTTTGAGAGTAATTACTATCACTAAAGATATTATAATAATTATATACACTATGCACAAGTAATAACCTATCAATGAATGTGAAATCCTAAGAAAATGAGAGAGAGATGACTTAGCTAATTTCATGCAACCTAGTAGTGATCTAGATCGCATATCTAATGGAACTCGGCTAGGAACATTGTCACAAAGTATTAATGAAGATTCAAAAGTACATAAATATGTACAAAATAAGAACCCAAAGAGGATAGGAGTGTCCAAGGTGCTAGTCACCAATATTAGCACTAGTGTTTGCTTAGATGGTCATATTCTATTTTTTCTAGGTCAGAAGGTCTTCGCTCTAATATTTGCTTTGTCACTTTGATTTCACTGTTAGGTTTACTATCACACCTATGGCCTATATAATATATGAGTAGATATACATGACCACATACCACTTCAAATCTAAAAAAATATGTAGTATGTGGAGTCAAACTAACCCTAGTGATCACTTGAAGAGTAAACGTATGACCGAAAAAACTGCATTACATCTCAAACTCCATATTGATTTTTTTGTGTATCCTTGTATCCGCCCTAGGATTCCCTTGTAAAATTTACTGATGAGAGTGGGCTAAGATATATAGAATGTGTGTGATGGAATATAATGAGCTCCCCTCCTATGTTTTTTATATAGACCAATGTATCCCTTGTCCCTTGTATGAATGTGCCACATGTATGCTTTATAGTGCTCTTGAGACTTTGTGTAAGCATAGGTGGTGGTAGATAATGATTATAGTGCTTAACACTTGATTTAGAAGAAGTAACTAAGTATTATATGATTCCCTTGATTTAACTTCGTAATTTATAGTTGAAAGGCTAACCCAACTTGTTAAAAGGTGACCAAGAAGTGAAAAATACTAAAAAGAGTAAGAAGAAGAATGAGAAGGACAAATTGATGCCTAGAAGTGATACAAGTGCTTCGGAGCTTATTTCCTCACCGAGCACTAATGTGTGATGCCATGAAATATAAATCAGTAAAATGCTTTGGTAGATTTCTAAGCCATGTAAAACTAGTAAAGTGCAAAAGATAAAGCAACCAAAATGCCACAAAGATTTGTCAACTAGTAGTTTTCTTGCATATGATTCATGTATACATTAGTATGCTTTAAGAACTATAAATGTACCCAGTCAAAGGCATAGTTTTTTTGTTTCTACAATATGCACTAATTTAATAAAAAATAACCAACATTATATTTATTAGTTATATTTAGAACAGTTTGTTAGCTTCTTATTTCTCTTAATAATAAAACGGAGTGCATTCATATAAAAAAATTAATAGCTTAGCTTTAACAAGAATAGTGCACAATTTTTTATTTTATGCAAATACTATTTCAGTTCTTATCATGGGTGGATGATTATCTCTTTATTAACAAATAACTATTTTATTATAAATTGTATTACATAGTGAAGCTACTAATGGGCACGCAGCCGCATGTGCGTGCGTGCACGCACACTGTGCACGCACGCATGCACGCACACGCACGCACACACGCACGCACACACATGCACACACACACACACACACACACACACACACACACACACACACACACACACACACACACACACACACACACACACACACACACACACACACACACACACACACACACACACACACAATTGATTCTAAATAAATGCTTCATCAATATATATGTTAGATATGCCTCTTCAATATATCTTACAATTATTTTATGATTCTAAAAATCTTTGTTGAAAACAAAATTTAAAGCATATTAGTCAATTGACTTCATCCTCATAAACATTTATATCATGATATATCATAGTATTTATGTTTATAGGGGTGATGTAATAGTTAAAGGTTATTGTTTTCTAACATAATGGTTGATGGTGCTAGAAATAATTTTTTAATTAAAACATTAATCCCATGTTCTTAGTTCCCATTAACATATAAACCCCAATATATTAGTATCCTTTTGGTTTGTTTACAATTATCTCTAAATAAAAATCTCTTGATTAATCTTGAAATTTATACTATGACTATAAAAATACAAATTGAATCAAAAATAAATCCGGAATTAGTTGGTTGGCTCGGTGATGCACTTCGTATCTCATCTTATCCACCTTGACATGCATATCATGTCATATATCAAGTTCTAGGCTTCTCAATGCAACAACTTGCCTTATGACCTTTATGTTAAATATACACCTATCCATGTTTTGTGAAAGCTTTGAGACTGATTTACTGATCCTATAAACACAGGAAAATGGTTTGATTCTCAATTTCCAATGTACTCACCTTGTTTTTCCTTCTATATAACCTCTTTCTCTCACTAGTTATCCTCCCACAAGACTCTACCTTGTTACTTTTAGCCTCACTAGGTGGTCTAACTCACTCCACCTATATAACCTTTTTAATCATTTCTGGATGTTCCAATCCATGACATTCAAGGTCTTAGCTACCCCTTAAATGCCAATTTTATCCTACAACTCTCTCATGAAGTTAAGAATGTTGTCATCTCTTACTTGAGCTATAAAACCACCCTACTCACATGGTAAGAAAAAATTCAATACACCATCCTCGCTCTAAGCTCACTTGTATGCATTATTTGATCTTCAATCAATATATTAATGTTGTCGTGCTCTACATTGGTTCCAAATTTCATTTCATACTCAACCCTGCAATCTAATTCTCCATTCACATTCTTGAAGTATTAAAAATTGGCCTAAATTATCAATATTAGCATCCGATGGCAATAAGAAAGGGTTTACTTGAGAAAAATCGAATGTATGTCAATGAAATGCAAATCATCAACCAACCATGTCCATACTACCCTATTTCAGGATAGGATTAGATTTGGCTCCAATGTCACTCCATATTAGTCACTCAAGTATATAAAGGTTACTAATTGTCCTCATGAGAAAATTAGAATCATTGAGCTCAATACCATACCAATGTTCAAGCCCTCCTATTCACATGTAAAAATGATTCTTAACTCAGGTTCTATCACCTTGGGGTTATTTAGCACATATGCCTCTATATACATTTAGCCATGCGTTATCCTATAATGGATTAACACTGAAAATATATTTAGAGATTCATTTATACCTGTTACCCATATTAAATGCTTCATATAAGGTTCACTTGTGAATGAACCAGCATTAGTTTCCAACTTTGGTTCTTAATATCTCGACCCAAAGTTCTCATGGTTCTTGTATGTCTAACTCAAACCCTAAGATGGAGGTGGAAAAATTCATGATTTAGGTCCATGCTTCTATAGATATCCTTTTCACATTATAATCATCAACTTGAATGATCAACCCCACCAATAAGTGATCAAAAACTTATTACCTTCTCTTTGCGATACTCTATCACAAGGCTTTTTTAACTCAAATTACTTCTAGAAACACTTATCCAAACCTATCAAGGCACAAACTCAATAATTGTAGGCATTTTTATGCATTTAAGGTTCCTTCCAACTTAGATGCATTGATTCTTCAACACATTTTTCTAGCTACTTTCTTCTAGTCTTTCTCAATGACTTGTTTCAATCACATACCTTGTACATTATCAATCATTTTGGTGAGATAAAATCCCTTCCTTGATAAAATTATCCATAAAATAATTCTAACATATTAGCTATACCTTATTCCAATTTTCATACCAGTGTAACATCATGGTTGATACTACTAAATTGGAAAACATAACTGTTTCATTTCTTTACTGTAGTCTATGTTCTCTAGTTTGGTGATCAAGATAGTTGTCAACAAAATATTATTATATAGCTCAGCAATCACAAATAAATTTGAGAGGCATATAGATCATGTGGAGACAAGGAATATTTTAACATTTTAGCCAAATTGATCTATCTAATAAAAAGATACCCAGAGCCCTAAGACAAGCCCGAAATGAAGAAAATTACTATAAGATGCTCAAAACACAATTTGAAAGCTTGGGAAAAAGTTTTATATGATGCATGTGGTCTCCTTCATCCATTAAAATTAACAAAGTGATGGATTTGGAGGTTAAATAATCCATCTATAATTTTCAAGCTCTCAATCTGATACAATCTTCCACACACACTTATCTAAAACATCCAATTTTTACTAAAACAAAGGAAAATTTCTTATGCCAAACATCATGCATTTATTATTCATCCTTCTCAACCCAATTACAAGCTTCTCCTTTGAAAATACTTCCTTCATTTATATTTTTCATCCCATTATTCTCTCTTTAAGAAGCTCAACTAGCTTCTAAATAGACCAAATCACCCTAATAAATCTCAACCGCACCTTAAACATAGTAAATTTTTGGTAATGTTCATCCTAGAACATTTGAAAACGCGTTGCAAACTTAATATTATTTTCTTCTTGACCTTATAAATCTATTGAAAACTCATTCAAACCTATTTAACCACTCTCACTTAGTCAATTTGCCCTATTATAACTACTAAAAGGATTTTTACCTTCACAATTACAATGTATATTTAAATTTGAGCTTCCACAACACAAACATGGGAATAGGAAGCTTTGAAAATTCCTATTTTTTGCTTAATGCCTTTCATAGGCTTGTTTATACTTTATTTAAACTTTCAAGTCATGAGGATGATGCTCCTGCATCAGGCTATCCATCTTGAAAGCTTTGATGAGCTGTTGCTCATGAGTCTCTTTGATCTTATTGCTGATGGTCATAAATCTTCCATCTCTTTCACTTATGCATTCCTCTCTTTTATCTATTAGTCATTATTTCTTGAACTATACCTAGGTATCATTTCATTCTTGGCCATATTAGTCTTTGTGTCTTCCTTGTGTATTCTCTGTATCTCATCTTCTTACTCATTTTCCTCTTCTTGTACTTGGTTCTTCTTATCTGATTCTCATTCACTAGGCTCTATGCCATTACTAGTTCATCTTCATCTAGGTATTCAATATTACATTGTTCTCTTGTTTTCAAGATCTCTCCCATGTAATCATGAGCTTCATCTCCTTATCAGCTTCCATACATGCATACAAAGCACTAAAAGTAACCTTAGACATAAAATTTTGAAGCCATGAAGCTTCTCCATGTTGTTGCTCCTCTTCTTTTTTTTTTTTTTTCATTGACCAATTCCAATTTGGTCTTCACATTATTTTTGTGCTTGGCTTGCTTCATTTCTAGGCTTGTCAATGAGCCTTTCATTCCATTCTCGCTACATGTTGCATTTGATTCTTCTTTCACAATTATTCCTTTTTGAAACTCATTTTCTCCCTTCCATTTAGTTAATTTATCTATCTCATACGGTTTTATAAATTCATTTATTCTTTCATGATGTAGAGCATGCTCTAATACATTCAACTTAGCACTGTAATTTATCCATATTCTCATACACAAACCCATTTTCCTCTTGTTCAAAATTCATTATCTCCCGAGTTTGTTTCGTGTCATCCATACTATCATAAAAAAAAACTCGATTTCAAATTTTCACATTTTACCTCTTCATTCTCATGCACTTATGACTGATATTTATCATTCTTCCATCCTTCCTTGTCTTGTTCATCCATGGGTTGACTCACATAAAAATTTCTATCGTTTTCACTTCTTCCTACAACAAAATTTCATCTATATCTTCATTATAATCATCAAACTTAGGTCCAACACTTAGGCACTTGTTGTTATTCTTTCAAGAATTTTTCATTTTCCTTCATCTTCTCATTTTTTCCTCCATAAGAGCATTCACCTACTTCCACATTATCCCATACTATCCTTTCTCTAAAAAATTCAGTCATATATTCATCACTTTGCTGCCACTAATCATGCTCAAAGTATCATCAACTGGTATATCAAATGCATTTTTTTAGCTTTGATTTTCATTTCCTTTACCTCTTTTGTAATGACCTCTACCTTGTTCTTCCAGCAACTCATTGGTTCCTTAGTCTTCTTACCTTCACATTTTTGTTTGGATGTTGTTTTCTTGAGCAACTTGGGCACTATATATCCATACTCTTTTGTAAGGTCTTCTATGCTCCTTCCTTTCTCTTTCTTCCTTGTTGCTTACAACATATCTTCATGCTTGAATGCTTTCAAAGGCATTATTTGCTGCATTTCGTTCATGGAATCTTTGTTTGTTCTCTCATTCTTCCTAGATTATTTGGCTAGGTTGTCCTTTATACCTACAAAATTGAATTGCAATATAAAATTAACATTAAAAAATGTCCTTTACATATATTTTTCATCATCCTTCTTCTCTTCTCTTTGTGGTTATTCCTCATATTCACTGGACCACTCATTCTCTTCTTCCATGAAGTCTTCATACTCATGCTCTGTCTCATCTCTACAAGAATCTTCACATGCTTCACTCATGAAGCTTAGCTCTTCTTGTGTATCCATCATCTCATCATGTATGCCTTAAATCTCTTCATATGCTCTACCAACTAGATTTTCCCCTATTGCTGCTATCTCTTTCTCAAGGAGTTCAACCTGTCTCCTTATTTCAGCTATCTCTCTTTCTTTCTTCTTTTCTTTTCTCTTCTTTTCTCCTACCACTCTTACCTCTCTCATTTCCTACACCAACACCATTACCTGTCTCAAATCCATAATTTCTCTCTCTCTCATCCAAGTCTCTCTATCACCTTGGATTTTATCCTTCCTTCTCTCTCTTATCCAAGCTTCTTCTTGGATATCTAGCTACCTATTTCTTCTCTCTTCCTCACAACCTTTCACTATGCAATCTCTAGTGGCATTAGGCCAATTTCATTGGCCCATTCTTCTTCATCCTAGTTGTATATTCTTAGGAATATTTTCACTTCTTCTTTCTTCTTGACTACTTGAGTCTCTCTTCTCTTCTCATTCACCTGCAACTTTGTATCGATTCTAATTAAACCATTAACACAATAACATACAATCTCAAAACAAAGAAAACATCCTACTAACTCATTTCAACATCCATATTAGAAATCAAATATCAAAATCGGTATCTTCTCTTCTCGATACCAAAATTTATGCACTTCTTAGCTTAGCTTATCCACCTTGACACGCATATCATGTCATATATCAAGTTCTAGGATTCTCGGTGCAACAACTTGTTGTATGACCTTTATGTTAATAATACACTTATCCTTGCCTTGTGTAAGCTTTGAGAATAATTTATAGTCCTATAAGCATTGTAAAATGCTTCCAAGTCTCAATTTCCCATGTAATTACTTTGTTCATCCTTATATATAACCTCTTTGATAACTAATTCTCCTCCCATAAGACTCGCATCTTGTGCCTTTTATCCTCACTAGGTGGTCTAACTCACTCCACCTATATAATTTTTTTATCATTGTTAGATCCTCCAATCCATGGCATTCAAGTGTCTTAACTACCCCTTACATGTCAATTTTATCCAAAAACTCTCTCATGAAGTCAAGAACCATGTCATGTCTTACCCGAGATATAAAACCACCCTACTCATATGGGAAGAAAATAGTCAATACACCATCCTAGATTTGATCTCAGATGTATGCATTCCTTGATAATCAATCAATATAATAATGCTTTCCTACTTTGCATTGGTTCCAAATTTCATTTCATAATCAACCCTACAATCTAATTCTCCATTCACATTCTTAAAGTATTAAAAACTAGCTTAAATTGGCAATATTAGCATCCGAGGGAAATGAGAAAGGGTTTACCCTATAAAAATCAAATGGATGTCAATGAGATGCCAAATCATCAATCAACCATGTCAATACTGCCTTATTTAAGGCTAGGCTTAAATTTCAACCCAATCTCACTCCATATTAGTCACTTGGTATATAAAGGATACTAATTATACTCCTCATCAAATTATAATCACTGAACTCAACACCATACCAATGTTCAATCCCTCGTATTCATGTGCAAAAATGGGTTCTTACCTCAGGTTCTATCACCTTGGGGTTATTAACACATCTTCCTTTGTATACTTTTAGCCATGCCTTATAATATAATGGAGAAACATTGAAAATAGATTCAGAGATTCATTTATACCTATTAGACATGTGAAATGCTTCATTTCAGGTTCACTTGTGAATGAACTAGCATTGGTTTCCAACTTGGGTTCTTAATACTATGACCCAAAGTTCTCATGGTTCTTTTATGTTTGACTTAAACCCTAAGATGTAGGTGGAAAGATTTATGCTTCTATAAATCTCCTTGTCACATTATAATCATCAACTTGAGTGATCAACCTCACCAATAAGTGATCAAACATTTATTACCTTCTCTTTGGCTAACACTCTACACCAAGTTTTTTTAATAGCCTTTCTTAACTCAATTTAAGTCTAGAAACACTGATCCATACCTATCAAGGCACAAACTCAATAATTCTAGGCCTTGTTTATGCATTTAAGGTGTCATCCAACATAGATGGATTGATTATTCAACACATTTATGTATCCACTTTCTTGTAGTCTTCCTCAATGACTTGTTTCAGTCACATACCCTATACACTGTCACTCATTTTGCTAAGATGACAGCCTTTCCTTTATTGAATTCTCCATAAAAACATTCAAACATATTATTTATACCTTATTCCACTTTGCATACTAGTCCAAAGCATCATGGTTGATCAAATTAAAATGGAAAACTTGATTGTTTCCTTTCATTCTTGTACTACTGATCACTCAATCTCTCACCATATTATAGTCTCCCACACACATGAGTTATCTAAAACATGCAATTTTTACTAAAACAAATCCAAATTTCTTATGTCAAATATTATTCATCCTTCTCAACCCAATTACAAACATCTCCTTTGAAAATAATTCCTTCATTATGGTTTTTCATCCCCCTATTCTCTCCCCAAGAAGCTAAAATAGCTTCTAAATAGACCAAATCACCCTAAGAAAGCTCAACTACAACATAAACATAACAAATTTTGGATACTATTCATCCAAGAACACCTGACAACTCATTGCAAACCTCCTATTATTGTCTTCATCAATCTGTTGACAACTCATTCACACCTATTTAACCACTCTCACTCAATAAATTTGACCTATTACAATGACTAGAAGGATTTTTACCTTCACACTTACAATTTACATTTAAATTTGAACTTACACAACACAAGCATGCAGGAATAGGAAGCTTTGACAATTCCTTGTTTTTTTTTGCTTAATGTCTTTCATAGGCTTGTTTAGAATTTATTTGCACTCTCAAGTTATGAGGATGATGCTCCAACATCACTTGGTCAATGCTTACATATAAACAATAATATATCATGATCCCTACACAAATAAGGTGACAACACAATATGATTAGCCCACTTAACATAATATAATGTCCTATTGAATGGACAATTAGTATGTTTTCTTTGTTAGACTACCCATTTCTTCCTTCGTGGCTTCATAATCCCTAAACAATCATATATATGATTGTCCTTAAATACATTCCCTACTACCTCGAGTCACATTTCTACGATTCAAAAAAATAGTCATTGAATCAAAAATGACCTCATATTTGTTGCTTCACTTGGTCCATGTTAACATGTGAACCAAAACATATCATTATTCTTTTGTCAATAGTGGTGACACATAAATCGTAGTGGACATTTTACTAACATTATGATCGGTTGGTTGTGGGATGAACATGATTTATTGTCTTTTGAATCACATCCTCTTAAATTCAAAATTCTTTAAAATTATATCATGTACAATTATTTCTAAATACACATCATACTATCCTAGGTTGGATTTTGCTTAGACATATACATGAAATATTAAAAGTAAAATAAAACATAAAAATTCAATTTTAGGAAAACTATTTCTTATATAAGCAATAAAACATTGTTGAAAACAACTCATATATTATTTGTACATTTTCACATTTTACATGAAAATTAAAAGAAAAATATAAGATTATAATTTATCCATACTTCAACGTACAACTAACATTATTTTCTTACAAACCTTTTAGAATTTTTTTAAATCAAATTTTTAATTTTCTTTAATTTTTTAAATCATTTTTTTGTTAAATAAAAAATAGAAAATTAAAAATTGAAGTTTTACAAATATATTTGGGCATTTGTTGATCAATGTCTTAAATATTGTATTGGCAAGATACATGATTGTAATGGTATCCATTAAATTCTCAGACCCATTGAGAGAATATGTTGTTAATTATTATTAAAATAACAAAAAAAAATTAATATGTCTTCAACTAAAAAAATATATAATTTTTTTATTTATTGACCACCTCTAAAGTGTCGTATAATTAAACACTGAATTACATTTCAAAATTTCAAATAATATAGTACGCAGAGTCTTTTAATTTAAATCATATGGTTTTCCTTTTAAGATGAAGCATTAATAGCTTCTCAACGGTAAAACAATTTTACCAATGATTGTTTGATTTATTCAAATTTAGTGAAACACGATAAGAAAATAAAATGGGCTCACTTGATTTGTGATTAAAAAGAGAAAATCCCCGTGAGTGATGTGTGCAATGAAATTAGGGACTTACAAATAACATTTCATTTCATTTAAAAGATGGAAAATAATAGAGCTAACCAGGTGTTTCTCTTATTGTCACTGTAACAACCCACAAATTCACACACGTGAACAACACAGTAAAAGACAGGATAATTTTTTTTTGAATTGCTTACACATAACATGACACAACATGTCGTCACCAAGGTTACAACTAAATAAGAGAATAACTAGATACAGGTATGACCACAAAGACAACACGGAAACGTTCACACCCATCAAGGACAATGCATTCTTCTCCTGGTAAGACACCCCAAAAGACCAACCACAATACAAGGTTGCAGCTCAGGATGTCCCACTGAGAAAATCTTCTTAAGGTTAATTATTCACTGATGGTCTACCAAGACTTGAATTTGGGACCTAGAAGGTTCATGATGTGTTTCTTACAATTCTTCTTATGGTATGGGTTTCTTTTCTTTCATGCTTTTAAGCAACTATATTAAGGTCATCTCTAAATGACATTTACTCATTTATCTGGTTTACAAAATTACTGTGAAAACATTCGAGAGAGAGAAGGTCAATTCATTTTACTATGGTGATCTATGTAGTTATTAACCAGACCTTCAAAGAGAACCATGAGTTAAACTGGATTTGGGTAACAATCTTCATTTATTTATTTATTTATTTTTGATTCGACAAGGAACACAAGACTTATTATGTCGCAATACTGAAAATAAGGTTTAATCCATAGCTTAATGTTCGCAATGGTAGAATATTTTATGTTAGAAGAAGACTCCTCTCTTTTCGATAGGAAAACTCTTAAAATTATTCAATAAGGTACACAACTCCATAATTATTTTATTTATTCACTCAACTTATGAATTCATTTTCTGTTCTGTTATTCTTGATTTAACTTTTGAAAAAGGATTTCCACCTACTAACATGTACATGGAACTACACTGATGTCAAGACTAAGAAGAGTTATAAAAGCATGAAAGTCTTATGATTGGGGGGTAGAAGCTGTCAGAACAAAAGAGAGAGAAGAACACGATTAAAACCTTTCTACTCAACAAGGTACACAACCTTAAGGTGATCACAAGGTTCAGTAGAACTTGGCTGAGCATAAGAGTGTGCCAAACATAATCAAGCCAAGCAACCACAATAGTTCAAAACCGATAATTAGTAATATCAAAAGAACGCTCATAACAAGGTGAAGATTGAAATATTATTTCTCACAAAGATAATTACAATCTTAGTACAACAGGACAAAGCAACTTTATAACACATTAACCGAACATCCAAGGCAAGAGGCCTTCTAAATCCATATCAAGAATCATAGCAATAATTTCAACACGTGTGACATTGCAAAGAAGAAAAACATAAAACAAACTGATGAAACCTTCACCACTCTTCCCTCTATCAACAGGCGCAAGCCATCTGCACAAGTATTAACTTGAGTCAGTTCACGAGAACTGAGCATGTTAAGGCTACACATTGCAACAGTAAGCTAACATTTAACAATATCATGAAAGGAATGTTCTAGTTAAAAAAAGATCAAAGCACAACCCACTAATCAAAATTGCTTCATACGAGAAAGAGATTTATACAGCCAGCAAGGAGGAAGTCAAAATTTCTAGTAAGAAAGATAACTCTAGGGTCAAGGCAAGACCTTATGGGTTAGGAAACAAGAAAGTCAAGAGTGTTGATATATCTCCTTCATGCAATCTATAGATTATGTGATTGGAATCCAATACCCAATCCATCCATCTAAAGAGGTCAAGAGAGGACAAAACATACTAATAATGATCGTAGGCGTGAAACAAAATGACGTTATCCTAATCTCCCAGGGGGAGGCTTCATAGCAATATGGGTTCGACGCCCTTAAAAGAACACAACTATAGCTTCAGTTTTAACCGAGGAGTTTTACCACTACCTTCTTATAGGATTTCTTAAACGTAGGACTAGTTAACAAAACAATCCACTCTTCCAAAAGCATACAAATGAGACACAAACAGGGCCATTATTCTACCAACAAACCTTATCCTAATTGTCAAATTTTCTACATAATATAAGGGAAGGCTAAACCGAAAAGTTGTTAATGATTTTTATATATTTCCGAAAATGTCAATAAGTATTAAAATAAAATTTGATTTCCTTAACAAGGCCACAAAATGGGACCTTTTAGTAACCAAGTTTGAAGTATAAGATATTCGAGTTTGAAAACAAAGGGATTCGATACGCAGAGGGTAAAACACCAACGATACCCCAGACTCAAAAGACCCTACCACAAGTGCAAGCACAAAAATAAGAACCAACACACATATTCATCAGGAAGGTTATGCAGTGTAGTCAGGCCTAGAAGTTCTATGAGCTCCTTGTCAATGGTATAGAAGATGAAAATTTTACCCGATCCATGTGGGCTTATCAAGGAAAAGTCTAGCAAATATCAAACAGATGAATATAACAGCCACCTATTATATTATCACTGAAATCAGCTGTCATCTAACAGGAAACGAGTTCACGAGTCCAATACCATGGATTCACCTACAACTTTTGTTTCAGTCCAGCTATTAATAGCTTGCTCGCGACCCTTAATAAAATTGAAGAGATTTCCTTCAATTAAACCTACAATGTCTCCCCCTTACTTTAATCAAACAAGAGTTTGAACCAGGTAGTAGGTATAGTAATTTTCTCAACACGTAGAGGCCAAAATAGATGTTAGGTTATTCATCCCTTAACCAACTGGGTACAATAGTCAACCAAAAACAAAACCCTAATGCCATTTTCTAATTAAACAAAAGTAAGGAATGCCCACAAGGCTTAAACAAGTTTCAAAACACAATGTCACTATTAATGTACCTTTAGCAAAACAGGAGAGCCCTAAACAGGAAATACGTATTTATTCAAGCAAATAGAGATATGAAGGCTTAACCTTCCATACAGTAAGCCTTCAATTATAAATACCATCACAGAATTCTTTTAAAAGAGAGTCATATAAGCAAACGAAACTCTAAAACGTTTCCTTCCCTACGAACTAGACTGCATCACACAATATTGCAGTAGCCCCTTTAGACGAATATAAATAGAGTAAGCTATAAGAGAGGGAAAAGAACATTCCAAGCAAAACTAGCGAAATTGGAACGAGATTTTAAAAGAACGGCCAACACATTCAGGCAGCGATATAAACAACCACGAAAACATTTATTCTAGGCGCCACTCAAGAGGAAAGAAAATTCATTTCAAGATACTGAAAGAAGGTAGAAAACTATTACAAGGAGTAAAGTTAACATGCCTGATTATAATTCTTTCAACCAACAAGCACATCGACGTAGGGGCTTGGGCAACAAAGAACACAACTCGCGCTACTTCTCTTCCTCACCTGCTTTGAAGGTCCAACTCGTAACGGCCATGCTCTTGACTTCATAAAATCAATTGTATAGTCCCATGATGTGCATCTCGCCCATAGTTCGGTCGGGTTGCATATTCCTCGTCGGCCATGGTCTTCATATATCTACCAATAGTGATCGATTCTGATTATTATTCTCTCAACAAAAATCACTCTAATAAACCGTACCCACTTCCTAGGACCGGGTTAGCCACCACAAATCCTTCACTAAGCTCGACTTTACTTCGAACGTCACCAAATACCCGTGGAGGCCTCGCAACTACCCAAGACAACCCAAACGCTTTCCCTTTGCACACAATGCCGTGAAAATGTAAGCTCGGATTCACCAAAAATTGGTTATCCAAAGAAACAACAGGTTAAACAATTTTCCCCTTGGATTTCCACCAGTTTTTACTCCGAACATGTTTTCTCAAGAACACGATTACATAAAAAGCTTGATAAAAATGCATTGAACTCTTCCTTTACGTGCACAGCAATTGGGGTTTTCTCCTCCCATCCCAATAGAAATTTTACCTCATTTTACAGATCTGTCAAGGCGTGATATAATTTAAGATTTCAAGTTTCATGACTAGTTGAGTTGAAAATTTGGGTTTTCGGAAATAATTTCTTAGAACATTGCGAGACCCATAAACAAAAACAATCCCAGTGCTAGATTGGAGGAGACCCATACAAGAAAACCAAAGTGGGTATTCAATAAACAAATAATAAATTTCGTGAGCTCGAAAGGCTTATTTCTGGTCGACCCACTCCCGAAATCAGCGGATCGCTAAATTCAAAAGCACTTGAATATAAAGGTAGATAGAATATTTTTGCAATAGTACACGAGAGTTTGTGGTAAAAATTGGAAGAAAATAAGCGCATCGAAATAGGATGATCGGCTGCACTGCAACCCCCTAGTTGTCTCTGTAGAAAAAGTTATCACGTGTCTCTGGTAACACTCCCACTTTGTCACATAGTCGATTTTGATAAAAAATATCTTGAAGGAGAATCCGAGTTTGAGGATGCATTCGATCAGGAACATATAACAACATAGTTGGACACCGCTTGTTGGAAGCGCTCACCAAGGCTTTGACTATACTTGCAACAAGAGATGGCGTGATGATTTGTGGATTTAGTAAGGAATTCGAGGCATGCTCCATTAGAACCCCACCTAAATCCTTGTTCGAGAAAAAGCAAGCAACTCTAGTCACGTAATGCTTCCACATAGCTTCATACATACAAAGTGTTTACATGCAATGATATTTGCAGATCCCGCCAGAGTTACGAGACCATACTCTCGTCTTCAATAAATCCAACCACATCAAAAAGCGCTGCACCCAAGGAAAACGCGCCCAACCCACCTATACGCATTGAAAGAACAATAAAAGAGATGCGAGTCCTTCCACCCACCGCCGAATAGCCTAATTTTTGCATAGCTAGGCGGGGAAAGAAATGGCGTGAAAAGTAGATATAAAGGCAATTAATACCAAAGTAAGGTTAAATCAAAGTCGCTCGTTTGCAAAACCACATAGTGGTCGAGCACAATTTGGTGAGACAATAAAGAAAGGGAAGGCGGTGGCCGATTCATCATTGCTTTCTTGGTTTGTCAAGATTTTGTTGAGCAAAGGATACATTGTTAAAGGATTTGTTCGTAATCCTAGTCGAGTATTCTTAACCACATATTATTTGTCCTCCTTCAATATTGATTATCAATTATATAATATTGTTTGTGTTTTATGGGTTTGACAAGTGCGGTGATGGCAAATATGAACATCTCAAAGGATTGGAAGGATCTAAAGAGAGGTTGCATCTCACCAAAGTTGATATTCTCGACCATGAAAGTTTCATTGTAGTTTTCAAAGGTGCAAGCAGTGTCATTAAGATGGCCTCACTTCTAAGAGATGACCCCGTGTTTTTTTTTTTTTTAACTTTCTTTATAACTCTACTTAATGATGGGGGTCGATATGGTAGGAGTAGCAATTCACCTTTAAATGGACAAATAAACAAGTATGCAAACAAGCACTGGTCGATCGAGGAGGAAATGTTATCACCGAATCACAGCACCCCTGGAGATATACTTGAACTCACGGTGTGATTGGATAACATGGGTACTATCTCCAAGTTGTGGGACTTGCTACTTGAGATAGACCTCCAGAGAAAGTTGGTTCTTGCTCCTAAACTACCTGCCACAATCTACTCTAATGCAGGAGAAACTAGCTATTCTAATCTAAAATTCCAAGGGACCAGAGAGAGAGAATGCATAAAATGAAAACCTACACTAAAGCGGTGATACACCAGAAAAGGAGGGTGTGAGAGTAATCTCCAAATGTGTGAAATACAGAGGCAAAGTGCACACTAGAAGAGGTGATGACAGTTCTCCATAATCTAGCAAAAATGCATCCACAACAATATTTCAAGCATACACAATGATGATAGATCCCTGCAAGAACACAATAATAGACACAATATTCTTGTAGAAAGATTAAAGGGGCAAGAAGAATGCAAGAAAACACAGCAGGGGAAGATACATCCACAAACTGATATTTTATTGCTTCATGGTATGCACAGTTTCAATCTATTACAAGATAAGGGCCTGGATCACCATGCAAGGAGTCCACTACAAGGGCCTACAACACACTGGCTTCACAAAGCAATTTTGGTAGAGCTTTGCTACCCAAAAACTCTCTTTTTTACAATGAGCCCAACACTCCAATTTATAGAAAAAAGAGAAGGAAAAGAGAAGGGAAAATGGAAATCCCGAAATCTGTCCTTTAACCACCTATAAGAGGCATTAAATTGAGTGAAATGGTTATAAATTACTTGCAAAAGGCTCCCCATACTGTCCCATGTGCTGCAGCAGAGAAAGAATGATGACCATGCCTCTTAATTGCACTCCCAGCTACCAAATAAAGCCTTGCTCGAACCTGGCCACGTTTTCTTAAAAATCTCAATCAATATCTAATCAAATCTAGGATTTCTTGATTTTTGTGCATCGGGCTCAAAACCACGATTCCAACGGTACTAATTTTGTGTGATTTTGTTGAGAAATGCAAAAGTTATGGCCTTCTGAGTGCGGGCAGCTATTTTGGGTCTAGCAGGCGTTTTCTGTCATTTGACGGGAATGAGCATTAACTGACTAGAGCCGAATATGTTTCTTTTATTTAAATATATCTATCCTCATTAAAATTAAGAAATCCAGTTTTTTTGGCGTAGAGGATGTCGTGCTCGTTCCAGAAAGTCCAATTTTGTGAAAATCGGAGCTCGGAGTCAAAAGTTATGGCCGTTTGAAGTTCCACGGGTCAAATGTTGACTTTTCTCCTCTGCCTTCGGCCGCTTCAGCTTTTCACGTCCCACGCGTCCCTCTGTCCCATTTAGCACAGTGCTGAAATTTCCCATTTCGGCCGAACCGGCCGGTTCGCGTACTCGCGGCCCAGATGTCCCATTTGCTTTCGGACTGTTTGGGACAAATTTTCCCAATTCGCCCGGTTCGGCGGTTCGCGTCCTTTTGTCCTGCGTCCCTGACTGAAAGTTCTCATTTCGGCCAATCCGGCTGGTTCACGTACTTCGTGTACCTTCGGCCCAACTGTTCTGGGCTGCCTTGACTCATTTCGGCCGATCCGGCCGGTTCGCGTACTTTTGTCCCGCGCGTCCCGGACTGCCTGTTTCAACAGTTAGTCAATTTTTCAACTTTTCGGCCAGTTCGGATCTCCGTGTCCGTCGTCCCTTTTTCCCGAATGTCCCAAATCTTTATGCGGACGCTGGCGGCCTTTTGGCGGTTTGCGTCAGATTTCCGTCTGTCCGACTCTGCAAGGACCAGGACTTAGCCATTTTCATGATTTTTTTCGCCCGAGCTTATTTTTTGCAATTTTTTCACATTTTCTCAGAACTTGCTCCCTTCCTCTTGGATAGGGGAGTTAGAAAAATATGAGGGGACCCTAGAAACATGACTTTTCACCCTGAATCAATATAATTGCTTGGGACTAAAGAATTTGATGCATGTTATCAAAATTACCTTGAGGGGTGAATTTTGGATAACAGAAACTAGTGGTAGAAGTTTCAAAACGAACACAGGACAATGACCGACCACGGCGTCACAACAGGAGGCCCTCTACTTTGCGCAAACCAGTGCTCGGTCCGCGAAGCGACCAACCAAACAATAAAATCGTTCACCGAAAATTAACCATAATGTAGATAACAATCGACAATAAGATAATGAAGTTATCGTCGATCGATAATTAAATTAGTAATATTATTATTATTTCTATTACTATTATTATTATAACTTAACAATAATTATTAATCAAATTAAGAAGGGCCGACAAACAAGCACGGTAAAAGAGAACATGATTTGCCTTTAACAAGGAAATTGTGGGCGTTGTAAGGGGCCGAATAACAACAACAACATGACCCAGCAAACACGATGAAGAGGGAGATGATTGAGTATTCCCTGTGACTAAGGCAAAGCCCGCCAATGATCGACAAAGGCACAATGACACACCATGCTTAGCACTCGATCACCGCAGGATGGACAGGTGTAACATAGAATAGGGCATTACATTCTCCTCCCCTTAAGAAAGCATCGTCCTCGATGCGATATAACACAGAGGAAAAGAAATGGTTCGCAACCAAGAACAGGTAAAGGAGAAAGTACACCCTATGGTTTAAAATTTTAGTTGATTAAAGTACGGTCACAAGGTAGCTTTAGGAACATTTGGTAGAAATTTTAACTTTCAAGGTTCTGTGAAGATTGGCAGTTCCCTCTTATTTATTAATTCATTAGTTCCTTTCCATTAGCATTATTCTTAGTTTAATTTCTTTTAAAATTTCATCATTGAAGAGTTTTGGTTTATTCCTTATTGTGGGTGCCCAACATGAACTGCTAACACAACACCCTAATGGTTCACAAGACACTACAGATTCACAAGCACGCAAGTATATACTTCAAGACTGTATTACACCACAAAAGGTTACCCAAATACGGAATGGATTAGGCACAGTCCACATAACATAGTACACGTCACACATCTATGACTGACATATAAAATACTCAAACAAAAGAGTACTACAATCCACCAGACATTTCCTCAATTTGCATCAATGAAAAACTCACATAACACCAAACCATGCTACAGGTACATAGTGTCCACAAGGGAATCAATGACATATCTACAACATCACAACACATATCCATCTGACATGAGTAACACATACATCAAAATACCACTACCAAAACATCACAATAACTCAACATATATCCCGAAACATCGACCATACAGACAAATATCATAAGCTTCCCTCAAACTCTTATGCCTCCCTCAAGTCTCTTATGCCTCCCTCAAACTCTTATGCCTCCCTCAAGTCTCTTATGCCTCCCTCAAACTCTTATGCCTCCCTCAAGGAGGCCGGTTGACCTATGGTCCAAGACACATAAAGTTCGAACACTACTAACCCAAGTGACATAATAACGCGTGGTTCAACAACCCTGCTAGTCATATGTACTCCTTGGGCGTACCCCCATACAACGAAGCGGGTCCATAGGTCCAACCATTCCATGGTGCATGCCATGACCCTATTCCACACATCACGACAATAGAACCAGCACAACAATCCAATCAAAGTGCCAAGTGGCAAAGTACAAGCCTTGGGCAAGGCGATAAAAATTGTAAATTTAAAAGAAGACCCCAAATCAAGCAAAATAAATGGCCAAATAGCCATAGTTAGTATCAAAATCCCCATGTTAGAGCCACAACCAAGGAAATGCCCAAAATTGTAAAGCATGGCAATCAAGAAAAGATCTTTGGTCCATACAAAATAAAGTAAAAAGCTCAATTTACAAATAAAATCAACTTATAACAATGTCACATTACTGATAAGCGTGTGGCCTTATCGGCCACCAAGGGTACTCAACGAGTTCTAGCAAGCTTTTCGGAACATTGAGCCTCAGCTCATAAAATACATATCAATAATACAACTATCATCACCTCCATCGAATCATCCCGCCACCACTTCGACAAGGCTAAACATAGTCATAGATACACTAAGGTTGCATACATACAACCGCATAGGGAGAGAGGAAAGAATCACATGTTATCTGCTAAACCGAGTTTTGACTCGAGTTATTGACCCATGATACACCATTCCTCACTCTCAACATACACTTCTACCGATTTCCTCAGGATCGGTTAGCGTAAGGTTCACAACATAATATACAACAACATCACTAACATAACAGTGGCACACACATAACTACCATAACGTCTCACGTATGGTATGTATACAGGGTAGATCACAATCATACATCCACAGGGCGCAATACATCACTTTACCACATTCTGCACCCAAAGTGCAATCACAATACGATAGGGTTCATACACTCACGTATGACCCTAAATCACGACATGAATCATTACATATCACACAACTCAGATATACGATGAACATAATAACATCACAACATAACATCCATTGCTACATAACAAGGTGGTACACACATTTCTCCAAAACATGGTAAAAACATCATGATACAACTCATCTCTTTTAACATCAATCTAGTCATACAACACATTGATACACCTACATAGCACAATATGTCACAAAGCTCCAACACTATGTCATCCACCTTATAATTCTTTTCACACGCCACAAACAGTAATTCACACGTGAACTCTTCATAGAATCCACAAGAAGGAGAGAGAATAATCCCATTCCCAACATATCAACATGATCACAAACACGCACAAGGTGACATACACATCATGTGCGTTCACAAAAACACAATTACGACAATAATCACATCACGTTTAAAGCACATTACTCTTCCAATATCTACCACCATCATGCAACATCATCATCATCATCAGTATCATCATGTAACACCACCACCACCATGTAACATCATCATATAACACCAATCCGGCCCATAGGTTCGAGAGCATGAACCTACGCTCTGATACCAAATGTAACGACCCACAAATTCACACACGTGAACAACACAGTAAAAGACAGGATAATTTTTTTTTGAACTGCTTTACACATAACATGATGCAACATGTCGTCACCAAGGTTACAACTAAATAAGAGAATAACTAGATACAGGTATGACCACAAAGACAGCATGGAAATGTTCACACCCATTAAGGACAATGCATTCTTCTCCTGGTAAGACACCCCGAAAGACCAACCACAATACAAGGTTGCAGCTCAGGATGTCCCACTGAGAAAATCTTCTTAAGGTTAATTATTCACTGATGGTCTACCAAGACTTGAATTTGGGACCTAGAAGGTTCATGATGTGTTTCTTACAATTCTTCTTATGGTATGGGTTTCTTTTCTTTCATGCTTTTAAGCAACTATATTAAGGTCATCTCTAAATGACATTTACTCATTTATCTGGTTTACAAAATTACTGTGAAAACGGTCGAGAGAGAGAAGGTCAATTCATTTTATTATGGTGATCTATGTAGTTATTAACCAGACTTTCAAAGAGAACCATGAGTTAAACTGGATTAGGGTAACAATCTTCATTTATTTATTTATTTATTTAATTTTATTTTATTCGACAAGGAACACAAGACTTATTATGTCGCAATACTGAAAATAAGGTTTAATCCATAGCTTAATGTTCGCAATGGTAGAATATTTTATGTTAGAAGAAGACTCCTCTCTTTTCGATAGGAAAACTCTTAAAATTATTCAATAAGGTACACAACTCCATAATTATTTTATTTATTCACTCAACTTATGAATTCATTTTCTGTTCTGTTATTCTTTGATTAACTTTTGAAAAAGGATTTCCACCTACTAACATGTACATGGAACTACACTGATGTCAAGACTAAGAAGAGTTATAAAAGCATGAAAGTCTTATGATTAGGGGGTAGAAGCTGTCAGAACAAAAGAGAGAGAAGAACACGGTTAAAACCTTTCTACTCAACAAGGTACACAACCTTAAGGTGATCACAAGGTTCAATAGAACTTGGCTGAGCATAAGAGTGTGCCAAACATAATCAAGCCACGCAACCACAACGGTTCATAACCAATAAATAATATTATCAAAAGAACGCTCATAACAAGGTGAAGATTGAAATATTATTTCTCACAAAGATAATTACAATCTTAGTACAACAGGACAAAGCAACTTTATAACACATTAACCGAACATCCAAGGCAAGAGGCCTTCTAAATCCATATCAAGAATCATAGCAATAATTTCAACACGTGTGACATTGCACAAGAAGAAAAAACATAAAACAAACTGATGAAACCTTCACCACTCTTCCCTCTATCAACAGGCGCAAGCCATCTGCACAAGTATTAACTTGAGTCAGTTCACGAGAACTGAGCATGTTAAGGCTACACATTGCAATAGTAAGCTAACATTTAACAATATCATGAAAGGAATGTTCTAGTTAAAAAAAAGATCAAAGCACAACCCACTAATCAAAATTGCTTCATATGAGAAAGAGATTTATACAGCCAGCAAGGAGGAAGTCAAAATTTCTAGTAAGAAAGATAACTCTAGGATCAAGGCAAGACCTTATGGGTTAGGAACAAGAAAGTCAAGAGTGTTGATATATCTCCTTCATGTAATCCTATAGATTACGTGATTGGAATCCAATACCCAATCCATCCATCTAAAGAGGTCCAAGAGAGGACAAAACATACTAATAATGATCGTAGGCGTGAAACAAAATGACGTTACCCTAATCTCCCAAGGGGAGGCTTCGTAGCAATATGGGATCGACGCCCTTAAAAGAACACAACTATAGCTTCGGTTTTAACCAAGGAGTTTTACCACTACCTTCTTATAGGATTTCGAAACGTAGGACTAGTTAACAAAACAATCCACTCTTCCAAAAGCATACAAATGAGACCACAAACAGGCCATTATTCTACCAACAAACCTTATCCTAATTGTCAACTTTTCTACATAATATAAGGGAAGGATAGACCCAAAAGTCGTTAATAATTTTTATATATTTCCGACAATGTCAATAAGTATTAAAATAAAAATTGATTTCCTTAACAAGGCCACAAAATGGGACCTTTTAGTAACCAAGTTTGAAGTATAAGATATTCGAGTTCGAAAACAAAGGGATTCGATACGCAGAGGGTAAAACACCAACGATACCCCAGACTCAAAAGACCCTACCACGAGTGCAAGCACAAAAATAAGAACCAACACACATATTCATCAGGAAGGTTATGCAGTGTAGTCAGGCCTAGAAGTTCTATGAGCTCCTTGCCAATGGTATAGAAGATGAAAAATTTACCCGATCCATGTGGGCTTATCAAGGAAAAGTCTAGCAAATATCAAATAGATGAATATAACAGCCACCTATTATATTATCACTGAAAATAGTTGTCATTTAACAGGAAACGAGTTCACGAGTCCAATACCATGGATTCACCTACAACTTTTGTTTCAGTCCAGCTACTAATAGCTTGCTCGCGACCCTTAATAAAATTGAAGAGATTTCCTTCAATTAAACCTACAATGTCTCCCCCTTACTTTAATCAAACAAGAGTTTGAACCAGGTAGTAGGTATAGTAAATTTTCTCAACACGTAGAGGCCAAAATAGATGTCAAGTTATTCATCCCCTACATTTGGGTACAACGATCAACCAAAAAAAAAACCCTAATGCCATTTTCTAATTAAACAAAAGTAAGGAATGCCCACAAGGCTTAAACAAGTTTGTAACACAATGTCACTATTAATATACCTTTAGCAAAGCAGAGAGCCTAAACAGAAATACGTATTTATTCAAGCAAATAGAGATATGAAGGCTTAACCTTCCATACAGTAAGCCTTCAATTATAAATACCATCACAGAATTCTTTTAAAAGAGATTCATATAAGCAAACGAAACTCTAAAAGCGTTTCCTTCCCTACGAACTATTGCATCACACAATATTGCGGTAGCCCCTTTAGACTAATATAAATAGAGTAAGCTATAGAGAGAGAAAAGAACATTCCAAGCAAAACTAGCGAAATTGGAACAAGATTTTAAAAGAACGGCCAACACATTCGGCAGCAGCGATAAAAACAACCACGAAAACATTTATTCTAGGTGCCACTCAAGAGGAAAGAAAATTCATTTCAAGATACTGAAAGAAGGTAGAAAACTATTACAAGGGGTAAAGTTAACATGCCTGATTATAATTCTTTCAACCAACAAGCACGTCGACCAGGGCTCGGGCAACAGCAACACAACCTGCGCTACTTCTCTTCCTCAGCCTGCTGAAGGTCCAACTCTGTTAACGGCCATGCTCTTGACTTCATAAAATCAATTGTATAGTCCGCAATGTGCATCTCTGCCCATAGTTCGGTCGGGTCGCATATTCCTCTCGGCCATGGTCTTCATATATCTACCAATAGTGATCAGTTACAGATTATTATTCTCTCAACAAAATCACTCTAATAAACCGTACCCACTTCCCAGGACCAGGTTAGCCCTGTCAAATCCTTCACTAAGCTCGACTTGACTTCTGAACGTCACCAAGTACCCGTGGAGGCCTGTAACTATCCAGTACAACCCAAACGCTTTCCCTTTGCACTCAACGCCGTGAAAATGTAAGCTCCGGATTCACCAAAAATTGGTTATCCAAAGAAACAATAGGTTAAACAATTTTCCCCTTGGATTTCCACCAGTTTTTACTCGAACATGTTTTCTCAAGAACACGATTACAAAAAAAAGCTTGATAAAAATGCATTGAACTCTTCCTTTACATGTACAGCAAATGGGTTTTCTCCTCCCATCCCAATAGGAATTTTACCTCATTTTACAGATCTGTCAAGCTGTGTTATAATTTAAGATTTCAAGTTTCTGCAACCAGTTGAGTTGAAAATTTGGGTTTTCGGAAATAATTGCTTAGAACATTGCAGACCCATAAACAAAAACAATCCCCAGGCGCTAGATTGGAGGAGACCCATACAAGAAAACCAAAGTGGGTATTCAATAAACAAATAATAAATTTCCCGTGAGCTCTGAAAGGCTTATTTCTGGTCGACCCACTCCCGAAATTGCGGATCGCTAAATTCAAAAGCACTGAATATAAAGGTAGGTAGAATATTTTGCAATAGTACCTGAGAGTCTGTGGTAAAAATTGGAAGAAAATAACTGCATCAGAAATAGGATGATCGACAGACCTGCAACCCCCTAGTTGTCTCTGTAGAAAAAGTTATCACGTGTCTCCTGGTAACACTCTCACTGTCACATAGTCGATTTTGATAAAAATATCTTGAAGGAGAATCCGAGTTTGAGGATGCATTCGATACAGAACAGATAACAACATAGTTGGACAGCCTGCTTGTTGGAAGCGCTCACCAAGGCTTTGACTATACTGCAACAAGAGATGGTGTGATGATTTGTGGATTTAGTAAGGAATTCGAGGCATGCTCCAGATTAGAACCCCACCTAAATCCTTGTTCAGAAAACAGCCGGCAACTCTAGTCACGTAATGCTTCCACATAGCTTCATACATACAGTGTTTACATGCAACAGATATTTGCAGATCCTGCCAGAGTTACAGAGACCATACTCTCGTCTTCAATAAATCCAACCACATCAAAAAGCGCTGCACCCAAGGAAAACGTGCCCAACCCACCTATACGCATTGAAAGAACAATAAAAGAGATGCCAGGTCCTTCCACCCACCGCCAGCTAACAGCCTAATTGACTGCATAGCTAGGCAGGGAAAGAAATGGCGTGAAAAGTAGATAGAAAGGCAATTAATACCCAGCAAGGTTAAATCAAAGTCGTCGTTTGCAAAACCACATAGTGGTCTGAGCACAATTTGGTGAGACAATAAAGAAAGGGAAGGCGGTGGCCAGATTCATTGCTTCTTGGTTTGTCAAGATTTTGTTGAGCAAAGGATACACTGTTAAAGGATTTGTTCGTAATCCTGGTCAGTATTCTTAACCACATATTATTTGTCCTCCTTCAATATTGATTATCAATTATATAATATTGTTTGTGTTTTATTGGGTTTGACAAGTGCAGGTGATGGCAAATATGAACATCTCAAAGGATTGGAAGGATCCAAAGAGAGGTTGCATCTCACCAAAGTTGATATTCTCGACCATGAAAGTTTCATTGCAGTTTTCAAAGGCTGCAGCAGTGTCATTAACATGGCCTCCCTTCTAACAGATGACCCTGTGTTTTTTTTTAACTTTCTTTAAAACTCAATGTCAAAATAAAATTCTTTATAACTCTACTTAATGATGGTGGTCGATATGGTAGGAGTAGCAATTCACCTTTAAATGGACAAATAAACAAGTACGCAAGCAAGCCTGGTCGACTGAGGAGGAAACTAGTGGTAGAAGTTTCAAAAACGAACACAGGACAATGACCGACCACGGCGTCACAACAGGAGGCCCTCTACTTTGCGCAAACCAGTGCTCGGTCATGGCGACCAACCAAACAATAAAATCGTTCACCGAAAATTAACCATAATGTAGATAACAATCGACAATAAGATAATGAAGTTATCGTCGATCGATAATTAAATTAGTAATATTATTATTATTTCTATTACTATTATTATTATAACTTAACAATAATTATTAATCAAATTAAGAAGGACCGACAAACAAGCACGGTAAAAGAGAACATGATTTTCCTTTAACAAGGAAATTGTAGCAGCGTTGCGAGGGCCGAGAATTGACAACAACAACATGACCCACAAGAAACACGATAAAGAGGAGATGATTGAGTATTCCCTGTGACTAAGGCAAAGCCATGATGATCGGCGAAGGCGCGATAGCGCACCATGCTTAGCACTCGATCACCGCGGGATGGACAGTGTAACGTAGAATAAGGCATTACGATCGCCGCTGTCTGGCGGTGATGTTGATGGTGATGGTGATGGCGATGGTGATGGTGATGGTGATGGTGATGGCGATGGCGATGGCGATGGCGATGGCGATGGTGATGGTGATGGTGATGGTGATGGTGATGGTGATGGTGATGTCGGCGACCGCGTGGCGATTGTTGTGATGTGAATTGAAAAACTGCATTTCTAGCACGCCCAAAACACCGATAAATCCAACCAATTACTAAATGAAAAGATACAATCGTGGCACGACAATGTCGGTGGCATTGGTTGTGGTGATAATTGGTGGCGTTGGTGGTGGTGATTGCTGTCCTAGCGATGTTGGTGGCATTGGTGGTGGTGATCGTTATGGCGATGGCAGCGATGGTCGTGGTGTGAGCTGAATAATCACATTTCTAGCATGCCCAAAACTCGACAAATCCAACCAATTACCAAATACAAAGATGCAATCCCTGTCTGGCGATGTAGGTGGTGTTGGTGGTGGTGATCATTTGTGGCGTTGGTGGTTGTGACCGCTGTCCTGGTGATGTTGGTGGTGTTGGTGGTGGTGATCTTGATGGCAATGGCGGTGGCGATGGCCATGGTGGTGATCTTGATGACGATGCTGGCAATGGCGCGGCGATGGCCGTGGTGTGAACCGAATAACCACATTTCGATTAGCAGGCACAAAATGCTTAACCCACCAAGCAAATGCAAAATAGAGAAACATAATCCCAATAAGCAGCAACATAAGAACCAGAAACAATTCTCCTCTGTACATTTTGAATTTCCTGCAGCTACAATATTGCTGATAATTTCGAGGAAAGCGGTCTAAATTTCTCTACAAAACAATCACCAGTGCCTATCAATGTCAACTTCCCTTCTAAAACAGAGTTAAATCTTAGCAATAAGAATATTGCTTTAGAAGAGAAGTGATTGCAGGTGCAGACTCCTCTTCACACCGTTTTTATATGATATTTTTAGTAACGGAGGATTATTAAAACGTGGCGAATCGCTTCAGTTGATAGGGGATTCCCAAACGTCGGACGTGAAATATTTTTCATATTATAGTACTCAGGCTCAAAGATTTAATAACTCGTATGTATTTGAAATATTTGAAATCAGTGCAATATATTATTATCCTGCCTGCCGCAGGTATATAGTCCTTACCAAAATAATTAATAGTGTTTATATTAGCCAATTAAAATATATTATTTATAATTTAATAATTTTTACTAAAGTTTGAATTGATTTTTATGTTTTTAATGAATTTTTGTTTAATTCTATTGACTAGAACTTTATTTCTCATAAAGCCCAATTATTTTTCATTGATGAAATATTTCCTTATTTTCTTCAATCAATGAAAACATTACAAGTATGTAAATATTGAAATATAAAGCTTATAATAAATAAAATATCAAACGAAACTTTACATTTTAATAACTATGAAAGAATCACAAGCTTTTTACTTTTTAATTTTTGTTTTTTAATTTTATTTTTCTATTTTTCTATGAAATATCTTTTTATAATTTTATATTGATCCTCTATTTTATGATAATAGACTGATTTGTTATAATATTGTAAATATATTATACATAATTTTTAATAGAAGTTAAATAAATAAGTGTAAAAATATTTAATTTATAAATACTAAAAATGTTTGTACTTCTCTTTTTATTTATGTCATTTTTTATAGGTAGAATGTTTATTAGTTTTCTATTGATTCCTTTATATTTGTTTTTTAAAATTTTAAGGAAACATGATAAAATTATTGTTGTAACATGTATACTAAGAATTTATTTATCAATGTATTTTATTTTCTCATTTGTTAAAAATAATTAACTTCGGGAGGATTTGAGATATCATGGCCTTGTTAAATAAAGAAACATTACTATTCTTATAAAAAGACAATCCCACTTCGATTACCTATAGAACCCCTTTAATTTCTAATGTCTGAAAACACACATTTATCTATGTATACTATTTTTGTTTAGGAAGGTGTAATATATGGTTGTAAGCACTTGACTT
The DNA here is from genome assembly GCA_018340775.1 of Taxus wallichiana var. yunnanensis. Classification (NCBI taxonomy): domain Eukaryota; kingdom Viridiplantae; phylum Streptophyta; class Pinopsida; order Cupressales; family Taxaceae; genus Taxus; species Taxus wallichiana. Next base: position 575,858,869 of record CM031239.1, on the reverse strand, counting down.
GCACCTTGAGGGGTGCGATAATACGTTAGTAGAAAATAAAATGTTTCTTTAATGTGTTTTTAAAAAAAAAAATTGAAATAGATATTCTATTATAATAACAAGTATAATGATACAAGATTATCTACGAAAAAATAGTGATATGGAAGCACATCCCAAAGCCACAACGTAAACTAGGCCTCAAATCTTAAGAAGAGAACATAACCAATTACATAAAAAAATAAGGAATAGAAAAATAATTTCATCATTGGAAATTATTGATCTGCAGGGAGTTGGTCTAGTTGGTAATGTCATCTAGAGCCAGACAAGTCTGTGTGGGAGTCTAGTAGATCTCAACCCAAACCACGACTGTTTTATTTTTTTAATTTCTTCAACAAGGACACGAGGGGAAAATAGAAAGTTCTAGCCACGAAATATATTTGGCGGTGGAGCGAGACTCCACCCATCACGGATGTGTGCCTTGAGCGGAGACGGATATCCCCAACCTTATTGTTTGGAAGGCAGAGGGATACCCCACCCTGTACAACGGGATGAAGGTACATGGAGACCAACATGTATGGTTGAATGAGCGACACTACGAACAACTCCATCAACCATTACCTCTTTGGCATCCATTGTCATTGCCACATAGCATGCAGTAGTGAAACATGGATGGTGGGGAAATGGAACATTGTAGGGGCATCACCCCCTGTGAGACAAGAGCATTTATAATTTTTCTACCTCTAACTCCATCTTGTTTTTAATAGATCAATAGGAAAATAAAATATTTTATCTTAGTATATTTTTTAATTATAATTTTTAATGATTAAGATTTGCTTCCTTATATTTATAACTTGGTTTCAATGTTATACTTTTTTAAAAATCAATATAAACATATATGTCTATTTTATAAACCTACAAATTAATTATATTAAATTTATAAAATATTTTAAGTTGAAATGCAATGAGTTTTATATGTCTTTGGTGTTATGCCACATTTTGACAATAATTATGTCATGTGCCACTTTTTTGAGCATGCCAATTTTTTACGTATCACTATAGATCTCTCTATCCCATATAAATATTCTATATGTAGTTAGACAATAAAAATCATTCAAAATAATTCAATTCAAATTACAAATATTATGATCTGTAACCATTTAAATATTTAAAACTAAATCAAATAAATATAGTGCTAGATAAAATGTTTAGCTATGCACGAACTAGGACGTAGTCTAGTGATAGCTACAACTTTATCTGCTATTGTAGTTAGAGTTTTCAGAAAAACAATTAAACTATACAAAACCAAAGCATGTCGATGAAATATCAAGGGAGGATTAAGCCTTAGGCAGACTAGGTAAGCGCCAGGTGCTACCGATTAGGGGGCGCCTAAATCTAAAGATTTTTATTAATTTTGTATATTATTTGAACTTAAAACGATAATATATTTTACTTTAAGTAACATAATTTACCCTTTTATTGATATTATTATGAAGTAAGATAAATTTCATGAATACATATAGAAAGGTACTATAATATTTTTATAAGTAAAAATAAATATACATACTTTTAACTCATACAATTATATTCGTACTTTTATCCATCCTCTAATGTAACTCTAGATAATTAAAGTGTGTAACTTTTTATCAAAAAGGTTCATGCATTTTTATATTGTCCTTTGGTGTAGTTAGTAGAGGCAAGTATAATTGAAGTAAAGAATTACTTAATCCTACATTCCTAATTTTTTGGGGGAAATGTGTGTTATTTATAGAGGGATTAGTATGTTTGGTCTAGATAGGTACTCTTCACAAAACCATGGGAGTTACTTGAGAAAATTTTTGATTTACAAAAAATGGTGCTTCGTTGAGTTTTGAGTCCCATCACCTACTTGATATTGGTAAATAAGATGACTAACCAATGTTGTATAAAAAAATGTATTTGTTGCATTTGGAGCACCACTGTGATTAATTCTCTCCATCCATGGATCATTACTTGTCATTATTTGAAAAATTTATTGGACATTTTTATTCATTTTTATACCAATTTATCTAAATTAGTGATTTATTATGATCCTCATACAAATTTTAAAATACGATAATGTAAATAACTTTTATTTATTTATTTGATGGGAAAACAATATTAACTAGTATTGTAAGAAGGGTGTTAACTTCACTTCTTCGCTAGAGGCCCTCCTAACCATTAATTCGGCTCTGCTCACAAAACACATAATTTTCAATAGAAATTTAAGGTCAACAATGGGTAAAACTAGATTAAATGGCCTTTGCATTTTCACAATTGATTGCGATATCACTAGAAAAATAAATTATGAAGATGTCAATATTGATAGTTTTTCTCGAAAAAGGAAAGAAAGAATCCTTTATAACTTTAATTGTATGTGTTAAAAATTATACTATAATTGTTTTTAAAAATACATAGGCGGGTGGGTGGATGGCCCGGGAGTATGCTCGAGTACTTCCAAGGGTCTTTATGAAACTTTAATTCGGCTCTGTTATATTGGAAAATATCTTAAGGTTGTAAAGGATAACATTACAACTACCTTAGATAATATATAATGATAAACCCTTAATTATTTTCAGCTCAAGAACAATATTTACAACTATTAATAATCATCAAAAGGAGAAAAAATTGGATTTGTAAGGCCCATGGATTAAACGTGTAAATGATACTAGGGAAATGGTTTAGCTTCTACAATTTGACATCGGGGTTCATTTTAAGACACCCATAGAAAATTGGAGGTGGAAAATACCTGGCGAATATCCCCGGAACTGGTTTCAGTGAAAGGTGAATTTACCAATTTTTCAGAATTGAATTTTTCCCATTTTTTTGAGCTAGAGAGACTACATATTTGCAAACACTGACGGCTTGTTGACGCATGTCAACAATCCTTGTTGACAACCATGTACTTGTACACAACAATTTATTTTTAACAAATTTAGAACGCAAAACAAAAATGATAAATTACGGTGCAAATTCATGAATATAACTGTTAGCGAACATACAACTATCAAAAACATAAATACAAAATCATGCATTCCAATCAACTCGCATAACCCCAGAATTAATTTGGATATCAGGGGAGCACCGTTCTATTCCATTTCATGCATTCTAATACCTAAGGCTATGAACATGCATAACCCTATCAAGATACTTTATTTAGCAGACTCGGTGAGTATTAATTACTTGTAAGTGAATTTCATGGCAACAAATGCCATGTAACTCAGTCCAGTCAAAATTACTGTGAAACCGAACAAGAATCGTGGCATCTTAAGTGGTGCCACCACTCCAAATAGTGTTATGAGGAAGGCTAATGTCGCTGCCATCCATGCAGCTTCACCAAGTACCCCATCTCTTTTTTCAAAAGAAGCCAAAGTACTATAATCTGCACCCATAATCAACCTGTAACTCACCTCCTTCCAACCAATTTTCATTTTATCTTTGTCCCTTGCCATTTCAATTAGGACGTATCTTTGGCCGTTCGAAAAAAAGCTCTTTATCATTCAATTGTGAAATGGGGAGGGAAGCATGTTACATTCCAGTACCTAACCCCTCCATTGAAGTCCCACCTTGAGAAAATCCAACTGTTTCCATATCAAGATTCTTAAAAATTGTTATTCAAAAAACCCAGCAAGCTGCTTAAATTACACATTCACTATCCATGCGTCAATGAGTCTTATTGGCGCACATCAACAAGTCTTGTTGATGCGTGTCAACAAGTCTTGGTGATGTGTGTCAATAAGACTTGTTGACACACGTCAATAAGACTTGTTGATGCATGCCAACTGCTTAACCCCTTGTCATCTGGTGAACTACTTTACCCCTTATAACGCGCCAATTGTTTAACCCCTTATCGTGCATCAACTGCTTAACCCCTTGTTGCGTGTTTACAATACCTCCTTGTTGCACATCTACAATACCTCCTTGTCATGCGTCTACAATACCTCTTTGTCTCATGTTAATCTCTGGTGCTTAAGAGTATGCGAGTTCACGGTATTGGTAATTTTGTAAGCTACTTGTGGTAGTACCGTAGTATACTACCCGACGAATCACCTAGGTTTTTATAGGAGATGTTTTCAAATGTAGGTGAAGTCGACCCCAAAAAAATATATACTGTAAATTTTAGGCGAATAGGACACCGACTCGCTCTGAAAAAATTTCCTTTTCAAATTTTCCTAAAATGAATTTTTCGCCATATTACGAATATTCGCCACTAAAATTATCCCTGTTTGACATGGGAAATGATAAATTCCTAAAAGGAATAATAGTCTTCACCTCATGCAAATTTTTCTATGTTTAATTACAGAATTGAGTCAAATAGTTGTTGGTATATAAAATTTCACTCCATTTTATTTGACACCCCAACATAACTTTTGTTCCTTTTGATCAAACTAGTCAAAATCATCAAATTTGTCAAAATTGCTAATTTTGAAAGATCAACTTTGGGGAAAGGTTTTGAGAACTTCAGATCCTTTCAAAGGTCCTTTTTATATTAAAAATAAATTTCTTGAAGTTTAATTCACCATAGTATGATTTAGGAAGCATTTTGGGAGCTTTTTTATTGTCTTGGGAAAAATTTGAAATAAGGAGTTTTATCGCTTCATGGGAATGTTTTAGGAACCCCAATTGGTGCTTGGAGATCATATCCCACTCATTATAAATGTTATGGATACCACTTCAAAGTGTACTAAGTAATAAAATGTTGTAGGATCATAAAAAGTAGAAACATTTCCTACTGCTTTGGTGCAAGATGGCTATTTTTACAAGAATTTTACACAAAAAGATTGGGAACCTTGAGCGGATCTCAATTGAAATTATATTTAATGTTATCCATGACCCATAAGTTGGTTTAGCTCATGTTTTTGAAACCCCTTATTGTAACTCTGTTCACCAAAGACACCACCCTAGGCAAAAAGGAAGGTATAGGTAACATTTGTTTAAGAACCTATATTCAATCTTTTAAATAGGCTCGTTAGATCATTGGCTCCTTACATGTAATTTAATATATTATATGGCCAAAATATGACAAGAATGGAATCCATGCTGAAGAAATTACTTCACGGTATAAAGCGAGCTATAACCCATGCTCTAACATATGCTTTAGCACATTAGTGCAATCTATATACCCTCTTGAAACTTTGGTGCGGTTATTAGGTGAAATTTCACCTCATAAATGTGCCATCACTGAATAGCTAGACTTTTACAAGGTGAAAACATAGAAATGGGAAAAAGTACATGTGATGGCTTACTATGACTTGATGGTGTGTCTCGATTTATCCCTATAACTAGATATTTTAATCTCAATTACACCAAACACACTTTTGAGGTGAAATTTCAAAAAAGTTTCCTATTACCTAATTGGTGGGTATTTTTACATGGTGTAAGACAAGGTATGACCAAAACATAAAACAATGAAGCATGGATGCAAATTTTTGTCCATTCCCCACAACTATCTCCACCCTAGCTGCACCTAAAGTGCACTTTTGAGGTACAATTACACCCCAAATGTGTGCATAGGTGTAAATGGTATCGATTTCTCCACTTCTTCACTTCCATGTTTCTCCACTCATTCCATGTGTGCTTCTCCTCTTCCATCTCCACCTTATATGACCATCAAACCTTGTTTCCCTCTAAAACTAACACACAGACAATTGAAAAAGATGAGGAATCCATTAAAGCTCACCTTGGATCGGCCTGCCACATTCAAACTTGAAAAAATACCTTAGTGCTTGAAAACTTAGTTTCCCTCATTTCTCCTCATCCCATTCATTTTCCACAAAATTTAGACCACCAACTAATCATTTTGGCACCTTGAAGGAGATAGATTAAGCATAGTAAATGATAAACTCCTCCCGTAGAGATATATTTTATATTGGTGTTTTTGGTGTGTGTGATTTACCTTGTCATCACTCAACATCTTGTCCACCTCACGTGGTGAGTCATCTCACTTATCGAGATCATTGGTCTTAGGAGTTATATAATACATGACATATTACTGTCATACAATATGTCATTGTCATATGCATCACTTATGTAATAGGATTTACATTCCATTTTGGAATCGTAATTCCTCTTTCTCTAAGAGAGGTAATGTTTTTCTAGGAACCAAAGTTACACAACATTCCCATACATACCCTCTTATTTCAATATATGAGAATTAGTAGACATTTTTACCTTATGCATGATTTTACTTGTTGTTGTTTGATTGATTTTTGATTACTTGGAGCTCTCATGTTACCGTTGGAGTGCATCCTCTTTGATGTGCACTTTGAGTTACGTATTGATCCTTTCGAATAATATCAAATAGTATCAAAGTCTTTATTTGGTAAACATGAACTCTTTGTTTTGGTTGCTAGTTACTTCCAATTAAATTTTTGTGCTTCTCATTTAAGGTTTCATATTTTTCTAGAATATTACTAACTAGTTCAATAGTTTGGGTTTTGGATTTTTTGCGGGTTTTTCGTTGTACATGTACAACTTTATAGTTTTCTCTGCCAACTATGCCTAGCTAAAAAAAAATTGGATGGAAGATCTATTGGAGGTAGCTTCTACAATTAGGTTTATCAATTTTGTTAACTAAAAGACATTTTTAATAAAAACTTATTAGTTGGCCTTCCATCCCTCCTACCATGTTGTTCTTTCATTTCTCCTCCTCATTTTACATTTTTCCTATCTTGGCACACTAGTTCCCTATCCCGGTAAGTTGGTTCCCTATCCCGACAATCTAGTTTGCTCCTATGTCAAGCTTCCTATTTGAATTAATAAAATGAGCTCCTTACATTGTTATCGAGTTGGTTCGCTTGGTTGTTTTTCATTGTGGTTGTGTGAATATTTGCAATCACGGTGAGTCAAGTTTTCTATGTGTTTATTCTACATTACATTGAGTCTTTCAATTTTTTTGCTCATTTCATTTTTCCTTAGCCTACCTTCACTCAGACCTTGACTCATCCTCCCTTTTGCAACTCCCAAGCTATCCTCCCTCTATTAAAAATTATCTATTCCACCCACTTGCCTTGGCGTCCTGTTGTTTGAAGCCCCTAATCAATCGTTTCATGTTATTATCGTTGCATACTCCTCTCTACTACTTGAGTTGTTTCCATCGACTGCAGTGTAATGTCCCAATTCATGCAGACCTACTTAAAAGATTTTTAGTAGCTATTTTATTCTCGATGCACTTGTTGGATTTCTGCATTTGTTTTGTAAGGAATGCATATGTTATTGGTCCATTTTAATTTGTGAGTAGATATTAATTACATATAATATTATTATATAGGTAAATGTAAAGTTAATATTTTAGTGAGTGATTTTTGTTAGTTGTTATAAAACAAAAATAAAAAATATCTATGTTGTTATGTGAGTTACAAACAACTCATGTAGGATGGAGTTTTATTATAGCTACCTCCTAAATTATTATGGAGTTATTTTCCCATTTATATGGATGCTTTTATAGTGAAGTTGAAGGAAGAATATTGAATATCATTCATGATTATTTGGTTTTTCTAGTTCCTACTCCTCTTCGACATTATTCCATCTTGATATTGATACGATTGGACCGATATTTAGACATTTGATTATAATACATTGATTAGTAGATGATATATTTTACTTATATTTGGATTATTGGCATTATGATGTTTATGTTTTATTATGATGCACTATATAGTGATGTTAGATAGTTTTTATATATGTTGGTTTCATGATGTGGATTTTATACTGACATGTTATGTTTTGGGATGTTGGAGTATAATTGTAATCTCATGGATGTTATGTTTAGATTTTGACATATTGATGGATAATATAATTGTTAAATGTTGAATGATGAACATTGATTTTATATGTATATTTTCTCAATGTTGTTAATATGGCCAAAAGGCCAGAGAGGTATTTTGTTGTGTGCAGGAATTTTATCACATACATCAAAGGGGATAGGGGACCAACCATGGAAGGATGTTGGGTGTTGAGCAATGAGGCCAAATTTTACAACTTGTGTAATGTTGTTTAGTGTGTGTTTTGCATGTCTTGTTTGGAAGTCTCCCATGGGGGTGACTTCACATGTGTGGCCATGGGGTGAATTGTGTCCCTTTCTTTAAATTTTTCATGTGCTTTATTTATGATTTGTGTATTTAAAATTTAAAAAATTTGTCACTTTATTAGCATGTGTAAATGTGTGTTTATTAGACTTAACCCTTCTTGTTTTGTTTAACCAAATTAGAGATGTGAAAAATAGTTATGATGAGATCTTGTAGTCCTTGTGTAAGTAAAATTTATGTTGATTTGGGAGTGTTTTACTCCACCCCAAGTTCAAAATTCGGATTTTGACTTGGGGGCACTTTTGGAGACTTGTGGGACAAGAAAGACTTGTCTCATGCCTCTTAATTTCACGTAAAAACCTTACCTATGGGTTGGGAAGATTAATTTTGACTTCTTTGTCCATTTTTGAGTGTTAGAGAAGGAAAATCATTGCACTTTCTTTCTACCCCAATTTATTATGTTCCTTGAAAGCATGGTGTGCAAGTTTTGAGCCATGTGGGTTATCATAGTCCTTGCTTATGCATTGATGTTTCTTGTTCTTGGTGTGTTGAATTGAGTGTGGGGATGGGGAATGGTGAAGTGGCATCCTACATGGAGCCACCTCATCATCCTCACATTCTATTTCTATCTATTGGTGATTTTTTGTTGGAATGGGGGTTACTTGCTCATTTTTCTTCTTGTGCACCTTTGGATTTTGGATCTTTTAGAGTTCTTGAAAATTTCTTGGCCTGGATTTGAAGATATTTGTGAAGGTTTTCTTGGATCTTGATGGAGAGGTAGACTCTCCACCTTTTATTATTATGTTATTTTGTTTGTTGTAAGCAATGTTGTGCTTGTTAAAAGTGTTTTTGTCTTGTGATGGTGTTTGTGTGGGTTGGTTTAGTAGTTAGCCTAAGTTGGGTGTGTGAGAAGGGCTTATGGGACCATTCGGGAAGTAGAAGGGATTTTATGTGAGGCATTTTTTGGTGGGAGTGTGAATGGGAGTCTTACCTATGGGGAGAGAAAAGGAATTCATGGATTTGTTGCATGCTTGTAAGGGAGAGATAAGGATTTTGTGTGATTATTTTGTGCACTTGGAGGCTTAGGGTAAGAATCCCACTTCACTTGGGAGGCATAAGGAGGTGGTATCCCAAAACCCTTGCTCTATTTGGTTTGATCCTCAAACCTTTTTGTTGTTGTGAAGTTGTAATCTTGTGGATGACGTTGTCATGTTTTGAGTTAAATTCCTTGTATGTGTTTTTGTGAAAACACCTTGTCGAGTTGTCATTGTTGTTCAATTGCCCTCATGGTTTGTTGGTTAGGGCTTGGGGGCCATTAACGGAATGGCTTCTTCCCTTAATGGATTTAAGGTTGGGTGGAGAGCGTTGCCTACTCTGCCTTCCTTGTTTTGTGATCTCATTCGAAGTTGAATAAAACCAAATATGGAGCTACCATTGTGGAGAGGGCATGCATTTTGAAGACTTGAAATCTGGCTTGTTGATAACCTTGTTGTAAATTATTCAATTTTATACTTCCCACTTGAGTGGATGTTTGTAATTTGTAATCTTAAGAGAAATGGGTTGTAATACTTGGAAATCATTTTACCTTGAAAACTCTTTGAAAAGTGTGGATTGAGAAAAATTATAATTTCAAGTGTGTTAGTTTTATGGAAAGAAATTATCAAGTTTACATTGTTTTGGTGAATGGGAAGACTTGAATATTTGAAATAATAATGCATCTTTTTTAATGAAGGTTATTCTATTATTGTAAATTGTGATAAGCTTCATTTTAAGAGAAATAAGTATCTTGATGGATTGCACTTGATTTATGAAATGGAATGACTATTCTCATTTCCTTAGATGATAGTAGATTGAAGCATTTAAATTACAAATGTATTATTCGATTTGTTGAAAGAAATAAATTAGTGTGTTGATCTTCTTTTAGAATTAGAAAAAATATTCATTTTTATTAAGTGTATCTAGTTGTGTAAGAAAACTTATTAATCTCTCAACTTGGTCTTAGATAGATTAAACAAAAAAATATACACATATTGACATAAGGAAATAAAAGTAAATATTACATTCCTACTCCAATGTAACTATAATTGAACAAATTAGATAAGGATGTTTTAATTTCCATTTTCCTTTATAAATAAACTAATGAAATTTTCTTTGTTTAAAAAAAAAAAAGAGGAATTTTAATTAAACTCGATTATTTTAATATTGTTAATATATTAATATATTAATATAATTTACAATTTAATAATGATAATTAAATTTAAATAATTACAATTTATATTACTATTAATAAATTTTTGTAATAAATAAAACTTAAAAAAAAAAAAAGGAAACTATTGAAAATCGTATAAGCCGTTTTGGGCACTATTTTTTTGTATTAGTGATAGGCCTATGTGGGGATATGGATAGTGGGTTGGGGAGGAAACCACCCCACCCCCAACCCAAAAACATTACAAACTATAATACTCTCCTCCCAAGTGCGTAAAACCAAAAGAAAAACTTTTTACCACCGAGGTTTGCAAATACGATTGGTTGGCTCACACAGTCTCTTCAAGTTCTTTTTGATCTGCATTTTCCATTATTTGATATTTTATGTAAATAATATATATATAATCAGGATATATATATTTTAATTTGTAAAGAAATATAAATATTTAATTCTTGATATTTTGGATATCTGTGTGTGTGTGTGTGTGTGTGTGTGTGTGTGTGTGTGTGTGTGTGTGTGTGTGTGTGTGTGTGTGTGTGTGTGTGTGTGTACACATATGTATATTTACACCCTTATAAATTTGTGTAAAATATGATTAAATCACTACTAAAATATCCATTTAAAATACACCTACAAATGGTTAAAACACCCAAATGCCAAAGAAGGAAAATACATTTAAATGAGTTTTCAACAAATAGAAAATTTAAGATTTTATTGGGAAAAAGCCACATACCCAAATGGGTATTTTTATTGAAACAAACTTATAATAAATAATGAAATTTACAAACCCTTGAATAGGGTAGAATATAAATAGAAAAATAAAATAAAATGGATTTGGGATGTGTATATCCATCCCCAAACTTTCTCCTCCCCCATGGCTTCCTCCTCTTCCATCTTCCCTTAACCTGCAAAACCAAAATGAGAGAAATGAGCAAAACAAAAGAATAAAAGTCTTCCTTAAGGATTTTTAGGTTTGTTTTGAATTCCTTCATCCAATGGCCTAGATTGGATTCATCTAATGGCCCAAAATGTCTCCTACAAAAGTTAGGTGTGGGGTAGGTGAGGTGATCATTTGATCACATGGGTCCCATTTTTTTAATGGGGCCATTAGGTGTTTTGAAAGTAATTAAGTTATTTCCTTTTATCTTTGAATTAAATTAAATAAAATTTCCCCTTATTAGTTTAGATTACTTTTACAATAGAGAACTAAATATTTATCCTTGTGTAAATGGAAGGGTTGTTTAGACTTGGACTTTTATTATTAAATCTTTGCATGACCTTAGAACCTAGGTATTAAATTAATTTAAGATTAATCAAATGAAATATTTTAAACCCAACCATAGACTTAATCAATTATTTTATTTAATATTATTATTTATTTAATTTTGTGATGATTGGTTATTAACTAAGGGTTTAGCTAAACGTTACATTCGTCTTAAAAAAAAAAATTATTCCATAATTTTTCTAGTATAACCTTTGTTTGGTTTTGGGTTTCGTGTGCAAATTTTTGCGGGCATTACAATTTCTATATCACCGATCTCTCTTCAATTTAGTTGCATTCTTTTCATCTAGTATCGTGGTAATTCACAATGAGAGTCTAAACATTTTCTATAAGACTTTCATACTTGGGTATCATCATATGGTCTATGCACTTCCGGCTCTATCTAGAGACATGTTTTCTACATCCACACATAAGTTAGTTTGATCGACCACCATGCAATTCTATCCAAATCACATGGTTTTCATCATTGTGATGGAATTACATATATTTAACATGGGAATTTATTAGGATTAATTTTTTCTAAGAAGTTTGATTTTGTTTACTAGATTTAAATTTATCACCGCAACGCATATTTGATCTTTGGTAACCATTAATCCTCAAATGCTAAATTATCCGAGTTAGTAATATGACAAAGAGAGGATGGATGCAAATGAAGGTTGGAGTTCAATCAGTGACCTTTAGTTAGTCACCAATGATGGGGCCATATTTTGCTATGGTAAAATTTTTGTCTTTGTGAGTATTTTCTTTTAGTTTTTGTGGTGTGCTTTCCATTGTGATTTCAGGTTACAATTTAAGTGTGTTGCAGTTTATAATAATGTTCCTATTTGAATAAGTGAAAAATTCACATTGATGGTGGAACATGATCTAATGTTCCATTTCCATTATGTCTACATTTTCTATATGTGTATGAGCAGAAGAATTTGTTATAATTTTCTATGTTATTTCCTACTGATGAGATATTGATTAGGGATGATAATAGTACTTGGCACATCATGATGTGGTTGTAGGTAAGCCACTTGAAAACCTCATTTTTGGTTTGTGGTACTCCACTTGTAAAACCACCATTTTAAGTTTTTGGTCAACGATTTGTAAAACCATCGAGTTAGGTTTGCAATTATCCCAGTGAAAATCACAAGATCATGAGTAGGTGTGAGTAAAAAGCTAGGTTTTCCCCATGTTATTAGTAAGGGGGAATGTTAGGAATTATTTTTTAGTTCTCCATTTGAATGTGTGGTTAAATAATAATTACTTATGTAATTATAATATAGGTAAATGTAAATTTGATACTTTAGTAAGTGAGTGATTTGTTATTAGTTGTTGTAGAACAACAATAACAAATAGCTATATGTTGTTACATGAGTTACAAAAATCCATGTAGGATGGAGTTTTATTATAGCTACCTCATAAATTATAGTGGATCTATTTTACTATTTATATTAATGTTTATATAATGGAGTTGAAGGAATATTATTAAATATCATTCTTGATTATTTGGTTTCTATATCTCTTGTACCGATTTTGTTTACTAGATTCAAATTTATCACAAGAACTAATATTTGATACTAGCAACTATTGATCCTCAAAATCTTGATTCCGTGAGTTAGTAATATGACACTAGAGGATGGAGGAAAATGAAGGTTTGAGTTCAATCAATGACCTCTTTTCATCGCTAATGATAGGGCCATATTTTTCTATGGTGAAAGTTTTGTGGTATGAGTATTTTATTTTTGTTATTACAAAGTGTGTTTTCCACTATGATTTCAAAGTTACAATTTAAGTGTGTTAAAGTTTGTAGTATACCTATTTGAATAATTAAAATATTCATATTGATGGGGTAACATGATATAATGTTCCACTTCCATTATGTCTACATTTTCTATGTGTGTATGAGCAACAAAATTCAATAGAATTCTCTATGTTATTTCTGCAGTGAGATATTGATGAGAGATGATAATAGTACTTGGCACATCATGATGTGGTTGTGGGTAAGCCACTTGAAAACCTCATTTTTATTTTTGGTACTCCACTTGTAAAACCATCATTTTTAGTTGGTGGTCAACACTTTTAAAACCATCAATTAGGTTTGTGATTATCCATTGAAAATCACATGATAATGAGTAGTGCAAGTACAAAGGTAGCTTTTCCCATGTTCTCACTAAGGAGGGAATGCTAGGAACTATTTTGTTAGTGCTCCATTTGAATGTTTGGGTAAATAATAATTACATGTGTAATTATTATATAGGTAAATGTAAAGTTGGTATTTTAGTAAGTTAGTGATTTGTTATTAGTTGTTATAAAACAACAATAACAAATATCTATATGTTGTTACGTGAGTTACAAAAAAATCATGTAGGATGTTTTTTTATTATATCTACCTCATAAATGATAGTGGATATATTTTCCTATTTAAGTGGATGTTTATATAATGGATTAGAAAGAACTTCCATTTGTTTCCTCACTACTCCCCCTGCTAAGAATTTTACCCACCTCCTTCGAGCCCCAACCTTATCCCTTAACCACCTCAACCAAGCCCTCCATGTGCACTCCTCCCTAGTCACCTCATCAAGCATTGACGAGGCTCTTGCCGCATTTTTGACCTTGCCTTTTAACCCTTCTCCTTTTTTAAATTTCAAGCCACTCTCTAGCTATTTTTATTATAAGTGGTGTTTTAATTATTAAAAGGTAAGGTGTATTTTATTTATAGTTAGGTCATTTTGTAATATAGGATATAATCTAAATTAAATTAAAATGTGGTTAATATTAATTAATAAAAATTTAATTATTAGCAAATCAATTTTAATTAGGAATCTAATTAATTATTTAGGATCTTTAATCTAAATTTAATTAGGAGTTAATTTTTATCGTTTAATTAACATTGATAATCATATATTTTAAAACTTTTAATCTCTAAAATTAGGTTACTTGGAAAATAAAAGTGTGATTTTTCGCATTATTAGACATTTTTACTACTTATTTGTGTTGGAGTCTATAGTTCCTCTCCTAGCAATGTTTTACCTTCTGAGAGATTTCTTGACATCCTATATGTCCCTTAGACTCATTCCAAGCTACTATTTTTATTGTATCACGCTTATTATTGCTTGAAAAATAGTGAGAGCATCAGCCACGATCTTAGCAAAGGGATTTTTGTTGCGAAGTGAGATGTTTTTTCTCACATAAGATCGTGTGTTTTTTCCTTCTCTTATTTTCAGTTCATTTTTACTTTCTTACGGTGCCAAACTATCATGGTCTCTTGAAATTGATTACAGTATTCACTCTTACACATTATTAAGCTCATTGTAAGGTGAGTGACAAAATTTTTCACGACGTAAATTCACACCTTATTGTAATCAACACACTAAAATATAAAAGTGCAAAATTCAGGGGGTGATAATATTGTGTTGGGTGGTGTTTATTAGTATTTTCTTTCTCTCTCTTCGCGATGAATGTTATTTCAATTCCTTTACTAACATTGTTCGAATTTTTCAAATGGAGATTGAAAATGGTATTTATAATAAGGGGAAAAGGGTTTTTTTCCATCACCAAGGAGCTGAGATTAAACCTAATGATGATCCTAAAAAATATAAGTGGCTAAACCGATGTGATGAAACCATAGGTCTTCTTTGTATGTCTATTTCTCCTAACTTTCTCGTTGACATTGAGTCATCATAAACATTTAATGAAGTATGGAAAACATTAGATAGTATCATTGGAAAAAAAGATGATATGAGAGTGCATGATTTGGAAAATGGACTACTAGGATTAAATCCTAGTGAATTTGAAAACCTAAAGGAATTCTTCTCGAATTTTATCCAAACTAGATTACTTCTATGGACTTTAAAGTGGATCTAAGAAAGATTCATAGTTGGTCTTTTTATTCTTTCTAATATAGGTCTCGAATAATCCATCTTTATGTGGAATTTCCAAGCTATGAAAGCCACTCTAAGAAGTACATAGAAAATGCCCTCATTTGATAGTTTTTCATCCCAACTCATTCAAGAACAAGAAAAAATCATTAAAATGGGACTCTTTAATTCAATTCACACGCCCTTGTAGGGATTATTATTAAGGCAAATAAAACTAAAAATAAGAAAGAGAAAGAGGAGAAACCAAAGAAGGAAACCAAGATCAATAAAGCCTAAACCAAATCTGACATGAATACTTCTACTTATGAAGTAGAAAGTGAAGAAGGAAATGTGTAAGTGTTCCTATTACAATAATACTGGATATGAAGAGCATCATTGTATGAGAAAACAAATTGATCACCTACCTCTTTTACTTGATAAAAATCACATAGGTGTTTCGATTCTATAAAAACATTCTATGAAAGATGATTCTTCCACAGTAAAAGAGTCTAAATCTAAGATGAAAGGAAAGTTCCTTGTAGCTAGAATTTCTCCTTCATTGACGTTGATTATTGATTTTGTTGCCTCAAACAACATGGTTTATTTTCATGTTACTTTTTCTAACATCAAACTATGTGACATATCCTAAATCATATTAAGAAGTGAATCTATAGTGTCATTTTCTAGTAGTAGATCAGTAGAGATGGATATTGTTTAATTTAACCAAGTGTTGAGTGTTCCTGATCTATCTACCAATATCAAATCTATTTACCAAATTACTCACCTTGGTGAAGAAGTGCATGTAGAATTTTGTCCTAACTCAGTGATTATTCGTGATCTTCACTCCAAAACAATTGTGGCTGAGAGAAAGGTGGATCACCATTCATTGTTGTATACATTTTCCCACTTTACTTTGATTCAAAGACCACCACCTTGATCACTCAGAAGATGATGTTAGTAAGCTATGTCATGAGAATTTTAGACATCTCAGTCATCATTTCCTTGAAAAATTTAGAAAAATGAAATGGTCAATGTGTCACCCAACATGAAATTTGTAAATGATCTTTGTGAGGGTTATATAATATGATTTTTCCCTTTAGGAAAAATTGGAAAACCATGACCTCGAACAAAAAAAGGAAGATCGATTCAGCCATGGGATCTCACATTTTGAGCTTAAGCCGAATGAGTTGAAGTGGGCTGAGAACATTGCAAGGGATCTCGAGAGTTTGAGTGAGTTCGAGGAATGAAGGAGATCTTAGTGAAATATAGACTTTGGAGGTGAGGTTGTTTAGAGGTAGGACAAGGCGTGTTTCAGGGACTTGGTAGAAAAACTCCCATAAAAGGTAGAAGAAAATTCAAAAACCGAACTCCAAAATTTGGAGTTTGGGAATTCGAGATTCAGAGATATCATAAACTAAGGCAGGTGAATAGTGCAATGAGCCCGAAGCCACAAAGGTATGAAACCTGAAGTTTAAAGTTTAGGCTTTAGGGTTTCAGAATTTTGGAACATTTTGACTCTTATTGGGATAAACAAGACAGAACCCCAAAACCCTGAAACCTAATCTCTGAAAAATATTGAAACCAGAACTCCTGAAAATCTTGAAACCTGAACCCCCAAAATCCTGAAACCCAAACTCCCAAAACTCGTGAAACCTGAACACTAGAAATCCCAAAACCCAAACCCCCGAAATCTCTAAACCAAAACTCTTGAAACTCCCAAAACCCAAACCCCTGAAATCCCAAAACTCGAAGTCCCGATGGTCTACAATATAACCATTGTAACCCAAGTACATGCAAATTATATCTTGAATTCCAAAACCCAAAGTTCTTAATCCACGAAGTCCAAAATTTCAAACTTTGGAGGGTGTGATGCAAGGCCGAGGTCCTAAAAAGTAGATTAACCACTTGCATTTATCGCAAAGATCACACTCTCATCTTTAGATGGCCATAATTTTTATTGGGAGCTCATATTTCCAAAAAATAGGACTTTTGGATAGCTCTTAGTGTCCTCTACATAACAATGAGTGCTATTAAGTATTTAAAAATGAGGAAATAATATATTCTTCAATTTTAGAGGAATGTTTCTAGATTTATCACCTACTAAAATTATGGAGGTATGGGATTCCTTTCTTCCCCAACAAGCCAAGGTACCATGGAGTTATGTGTTTTGCAGGTGGAACCCATCATTATTGTAGGTGATTTTAATGAATTTTTGGGTGGTTGAAGAAAGATTTGAAATTTCTTCTCTCTCCATTTATCTCATTCCTACTATATATTGTAAGGAGGGGTTAATTTCAAAAGGTTTGACACTTTGTATATGTCCCTCCCTTCTTTATTATATGTAAGAGATATTTGGAGCTCAAAATATCCCTATTGAACATTTTAATGCAAAATATGTTCCTTTGGCCCTAAATGTGATGTATTGTATCAACTTTAAGAGATATAAAATCAGATATGTGTATGTTTCAAACCATATTTTGTGTTCTATTGCATCTTTCTAATCTTTCATTGTATGCAAGGTTATTGTGTATTGTTGTTGTTTTCATTGTAAGGTTCTGGTAGTGTTGTGTTTATTGTGCAAGTTGTTCAACATCCTTCTTGGTGCATCACCTTCCCTTAGAGTAGGTTTTATTTTCATACATTTCCTCTATCTCTGTCTCCTTAGAAATATTATATGAGGGTTAGATCTGTAAATCTCTGCACTCTTGAGTAGTAAGCACTAAGTTAGGACAAAAATTCATTCTTCTCTGAAGAGTTATCCCGATTTCAAAGTCCCACACTTTGGGATAGCTCCATGTTTGAAAAATCACATTGACTTCCTCAACCAATTACTTGCAATAAATCAAGGGATTTGTGATTTTTCCATAATAGGTTATACCCTCAAGAAAAATTCCCATAAATTTTTTAACAAAGGAAAATCCTAGAGATCTACTCATCTTTTGGATTATATTCATAGTGACATTTCTAGCCCTTTCCCATCTCATTCATTTATGATTTTTTTCATTACGCTTGGGCGTATTTTCTTAAGGTAAAGTCTAAATTGTTTGATTGCTCTTGAAACTTTAAGGATCTTCTTTGAGAAAAAGTTGAAAAATACATCAAGGTTTTTCCGAACCGAAAATGGATGTGAGTATGTGAGCAATAGGTTCGATGATTTTTTTAGCTTTGAAGGCATTCCTTTGTAGTGTAAAGTTTCTTACAACCATTCACAAAATGAAGTTGCAGAAAGAAATAACTTAGCTTAATGAGATGACCAGTTATATTGTTTACTCAAAGTCCCATCCTCCACAGTATTGGGTCGAAGAAGTGAGTTGCTCTTGCTACATTCCTAACAGTTTTCCACATAATGTCATAAGAGGAACGAAACTCTTTGAATCCTGGTTTGGATGCAATCCTTATGTCGAGAATTTTTGCATCTTCCGATCCAATGCTACAACTTGGATTCCTAAAAAGGAATGCAAGGCTTTAAAACCACACTCCAGACCATGTATTTTTGTAGGGTATCTTGATTGTGTAAAGAGATGTCAATTATTGAACACTACAACTCAAAAACTTTATATTGAGATATGTTTGAAATTTGATGTGTCATCTTTGACTTCTACTTCTCCACCTACTGAGGTCCTTCTCCTCTATGATCTTGATTCTAACACTTCATATAGTAATATTTTTGAGCATGTTCCTCCTCTTCTTGATCCTATTGATCCTCGTACATCTCTCAACCCTCATGATTTAGAATCTTCCAATCTTTATAGTAGTGAGGATGAGGACTTTCTCCAATCTCACTAGAGTGAATAATATTTAGTTTCTTAGTCTGATCCTCCTCTTCCTTGTTAGGATACGAGAGACTTTGAAATGTTACGTAGAGTGGATTAACGATCGTTCGGATGAGAGATAAAATCTCTTGAAGTTTGTTGGAGCCAACTCCTCTTCCTCCTCTTATTACCCTCCATATTTCTGGGAGACTTATGGGATTCTTGAGTGGTATTCATCCATGAAAGAGGATTATTCCTCACTCATGAAGAATGATAGTTGGGATCTCACAATTTTTTGAAAGGAGGAATAATAATTTGAAGTAAGTGGGTATCTTGAACAAATTATTACGTTGATGGAGAAGTCAAGAAGTTTAAAACGTGATTAGTAGCTAATGGTTTCTCCAAGGTAACTAGGGTTGATTACTCAGAAACCTTTTCTTTAGTTGTGAATATGATTTATATTCAATAGACCCTCACCATCACCACTATGAATAGATAGGAAGTACACTAAATTTATAGTAAGAGTTCCTTCCTTCATGGGGACCGAGAGGAAGATATCTATATATAACAACCTCGATTTTTGTCAATGACACCTACTTAATTTGAAAGTTAACGAAGTCTCTCTAAACTCTTAAACAAGCCCCCAAGTCTTGGTATGCTAAGATGTACTCCTTTCTACTTGCATTAGGGCTTGCTTAGTGTAACTTTGACCCAAATGTTTACATTATGCAGTAGGATGACTCCATGCTCATCCTCATTTTTATGTTGATGAATTTTTATCACATGAAGCTCTTCTGTATCATCAATTATATTAATATTACCTTGGCTAACAAGTTCTCCATGTGTGACTTAGGATCACTTTATTACTTTATTTTGATCTATATTTCACAATTTGGCTCAGGAATTGTGATTTGAGCTTAATTACTCATTTGATTTTATAGCCCGATTTAACATGTTTGATTGTAAGCCTTCTCGTACTCCTTTTTTCATGGGGTTAATTTGGTTTCTTATATCTCTACTCCCTCAGTTGATGTTACCATTTATTGACATTATTTGGGGAGCTTGATTTAACTTACTCTCACTCACCTGGATCTATCATTATATGTTATTGGAATCATGTCAAAATTTATACATAGGCCTCATGAGTTGACCTTTGGAAAGTAATGAAGGAGATCCATCACTATGATCATGATATTAAAATTGATGGAATTCATTATTTCAAAGGGATTAATATTGACTTTGTTTGATATCTGGACTCAGATTGGGTTGGTGATCTAGATAATAAGAAATATACCTCGGGATAAAAATTTTCTCTTGGTTTGGGTCTTGTTAGTTGGTCTAGCAAGAAGAAAAATACAATTTCCATATCATCTACAGGAAGATTATATAAGATAATTCAATGCTACCACATAAGAAATTTGGTTGTAGGGAATATTGAAAGAGTTTGGTATTCACTTTCGGTGGCCTACTATCATCTACTAGGACAACATGAACACCATTACGATTTTTTGAAATCTAGTTCAACATCAGCAGATGAAGCACATTTAGATCTGTATTTACTTCATTCAGGAGTTGACTCACTAAAGGAAAATAAGAGAACATAAATATTTGAATGCCTTCTCTTGAATAAAACACAACACAACCAAATAATATATACAAGGCTAATTTGTTATATGTGGAGATAACCGACCTACCCACAACGACATAACTAACGAGTTGATTTTAACAATATATGAGACTAATATTTATGCTAACATTCCCCCTTAATACATTATTTATACAAACATCAAATTTCTATATAGTGCCCCCTTCTTTGAAACATGGTAAAACATTTTCTTACCCTCCACGTAGCCTTCTCACCTTCGATGTGGCATGCCATCTATGTGGCTTTTGGTCTTGGTGACACCTTGGTTTTTCCCTATAGGATTAACACAAAAATTTAAGTAACATGATTACATCTTTTTGAGAATACCTTGGCGGTTTTCTAATTTTCCCGGATTACCACAAACCTCTATGGTTTTTGATGCATGAGGATAACCATGAACTTGGACGTGACCAAAGGTTTAAAATGTACACTTCAATGGTTTCTCATATTTCCAAAAACCCTTTACATAAGAACTAAGTGCTACTTTAGTTCTTTTTCTCCTCAAAATGTCCTTCATTCAGAGGTACAAAACTGGAAAATTCTCTCCATATTATTGAAAACCAAACACAAACCAAAAACCACACACAAAAAAATGTCACCAAAGTAATGATGTGACCCCATCGTAGGTGACTGACTAGAGGACACTAATTTTCCTTCAACCTACATGTATCATGCATCCTCCATTATATTGATACTTAGTTACAAGATACCACTTTGAGGCATATTTTCTCATCCTTAGTGATGATCGAATGCTATTTGGGTGGAAAAAAAAATGTATTTCACAAATAGGGCCTTGTGTAAATATTGGTCTTTAAATGGAAACTTTACGCATCAAAATAATGGTCTATACTATCAATGGACAAGAATCTATGAAAAATCCAATAAATTTTAACCCACATTTTGTTTGAAGGGTTTGAAATGCTCTTTAACAACTACATGCAAATTTTTTAATGAGTCGGACTTCAATTAGTAGGTTACTATACAGGAGTTCCAGAAACATTACATCTACCATCAGTTACTAAATACACCGCACCACATGAAGAAGTTCTATTGGATATCAAACAAGTCGTGAAACAACAATAAAAATTTAAAAAAAATTAATTCTTTATGCCAGCAAAAGGACACCAAATCAAAAGTAAAAGAACTTACACACTTCCTTCTTACTATATTTCTAGAGAACAATGTATAATCGATGTAATATTATGTGGAGGCCAATAGAAATGTTATATGAAAAGGTTTCTTAAAATAGATGAAGACAAGAATTGTCAATACATTCTCTACCTTCAATATTATAATGATAAAAAGAAGAAAATTTTTCTATGTTAGAGCAGGAGAACAAGTCATCTCTCACGCAGTTTTGCCACGTCCATAGGTCACTCCAGTTCATTGGAAAATCGAGAGTCATCCAGTACACGCCAAAGCCAAACATGTCCACTTGAAAAACAACCAAATAAATCACGAGTCTAGTTACATGAATCTTTGTCATACCCTCCTCTAGATCTCACACATTGCTCGATACCAATGAAGTTTCTCTAATACCAATAAAGGAAAATAAGAGAATATAAATAATTGAATTCCTTTCCTTAAATAAAACACAATACAAACAAAGAATATATACAAGGAGAATCAGTATAGGTGGAGACAACCGACGTACCATGAGGGAATAACCGATCACTTCAGTTCAACAATGTATTAAACTAATATTTATGCTAACAATCACAACGACATCATTAACGTGTAATATTATCAGAATTATTATCAGGTTATAGATATTTTCACCAAGTACTTCAATGAGGTGAATTTTATTCGCTCGTGGTATCTTCTTGGTTGAGTTCTCACGCTGCAACCACTTATGTTTTTAGGGATTTCTATTCCTTTTATCCAAGATACTTTAGTCATATTCATCAATCATTTAAGACCATTACATAGCTTCACACCCTAAATATACTTCATAGAAATACTAACAAAACTCCATGCTCTTAGACCAATATCATGACCAGACATAATTTTGACTAGAGATAACTTTGCAAGACATCATTCCTCAGATAAAGACATTAGTTACACATGACTGTCTAGGTGTATACTCTTGTTGAAACCATGGTCATTGGTGTTGGCATTGATATCAAGTGGCATTGATGGTAAAGGTGTGAATGGTGAAGTGAGGCTTAGTTAGGGGAATGAAGGTTTATTGCTAGTGCCTTCTCAATGATGGTTTTATCTCACATAAAGGATTCGATAGATTCCATGAATATCGTTGGCATGCTCACTTTAGGTGTTCTATAATTCATAATTTTGTTTTAATCATGTGCAATAAATTTTGGAGTGAGCATCAGGTCAAATGTTGGTACTCATAGGTGTAACTGGCTCATTTAGGCCTAGTTCTAGCACTCGATGAGGTGTAAGAGCTCAATGCAAGTCATGAAAAGACTGAATAAGCATGGGAGAATCCCCAAGACAAATTATAAGGCATGTATGAGCAATCGAAAGGATCATTTTAGCTCCTTGAGGTGGAAAATTTAGAAGTTCACCAAAATTGAATTTGAGGACTCACAGTGAATAATGAGGTAAATGAGATTGGTATTATTTATATAGGAGACTTTATGAAAAAGCAACCTATGGAGTGTGTATATGGGTGTCTTATAGTTCTATAGGTCAAGTTTCATAAATGTTTGAAGAGGTATGTGAAATTTATGTAAGCTTTTCTAAAATTAATTTATTAAGGAATGCATTCCGAGCACCCTAGCTTCTTAGCATCCAAATAAAATTTTCAAGCATTCTTAGATAGATAAATCATAGAATAATGTTTTAAGAGAAATCCAATTCTGAAATTTTACAAAATGTTTGAGAGAAATTGGTTGAGAAACAAAGAAGTTATGAGCATTTTTCTAATAGGGGTTTTCTCTCATTAAACCACCTTATTAAAGTGGTAAGCACTAAATGAATTGTCTTAACTTCAAATGAATTATAAAAGTTGTGAAAATAATAAAAAATATAGTAAGTCTATCAAATACCAATATGGTGTCATTCTTGTTAAGCCATGCATAATTGCACTATACGGAGCTACCCTATTTTTAAGTCTTTTACATACGGTCATCTCTTGAAGAGTTGGAAGATGATTTGGATGTTATCCATGCATTTTATTCTGAGATTTGAACTTAAATTGATTCCAAAACCTTCTAAATATGGATATGTGAGAAAAGGATAAATAACAAGTAAGCCTCAATTCAAATCTTCCCTATAAAGTATCAAGAAATAGTGATTCTAGTCTCAAGTTTACCATTGCTCGTGTTAAGATAGCTTCAAGAATGTGATTACAACCTATATGCAAAATTTTTGCACAAGGGATATTCTCTAGACATTTCTCTAAGCATAGTAACCTTTGTATGTTTTGGTAAGCCTTTATCATCTTGAAGATTCTTTTTTTGCCTCACGACAACAATAACAATGATATCACTTTTCTTGAATCATTAAGTTTCTTTAGTTTCATCCCCTACTATTCCATGAAAATATATAATTGAAATTTGTAGAGAGGTCAACTATTGAAGAGATAATACATTCACAGTGATCATAATATAGTGAAGGATAATGGTGAATAAGATGTTTGATGATGAGCTAGGGTTTTGGTTTTGAAACCCTAACCGAGTTGAGAATGGAGATATAATGCCAAAACTCAATATTGCATAAGAATTTTAGAGACTATGGTGATCATTATCATACTCCATGAAGTTAGTAAGAG
Organism: Taxus wallichiana var. yunnanensis; assembly: GCA_018340775.1. Classification (NCBI taxonomy): domain Eukaryota; kingdom Viridiplantae; phylum Streptophyta; class Pinopsida; order Cupressales; family Taxaceae; genus Taxus; species Taxus wallichiana. Next base: position 575,834,385 of record CM031239.1, on the reverse strand, counting down.
TTACAGACTTCTATTAGATGACCAAAAAAGTCTACAATTTTTCAGTATCCTGGTAAATCCCTGCAAAGTCCTATATTTTTTTTTTGTTTTATGGCTTTCATTGTCTGAAATGTCATCAATGTGAAGAAAATTTTGTTAACTCGCACATTCCTCATGTAGAGATACGATCATTGAAGTTATTTTCTCTTGATCTTGTTGAATATTTTTAAGATGTTGAAAATTCTTTCTCCATGATAGATATCCCTAGATATCAAATATGTGAAATCTCTCAATATAGTAGTTGAAGAAGAAAGTTAGGTTTTAAAGTGTAGTTACAAGTATTAAAGGGGAATATGAGGATCTCGTAAATAACTCAAAATATTTATGGAATGCATATCCAAGTCTATATCACCTAATTTGAAGGTTTATTTATAACACAAGTAATACTCTTGGATAAAATAAGAAGTCATAATAGTTTTGTTAGATATAAAAAGATAGATTTATGAAGGTCAAAGAACCTTGGATTTTTTTGTCATAAGAGGTTGAAATTGTTTTGGTCTTCAGTCAAACTAGATGAAACTTGTTAGATCTTATAGCCTAGATGAATAAGTAAATATAGTTAGATGAATATAGAACATCAAGTAAGTAGCTATCAAGGAAGACCTTTTCATCTACCTGCATGGATAATATATTTGAAAGCAAATATGAAGTTGAATTTGAAACGCCACTCTCTCTCTCTCTCTCATTATCCATAGATATAAAAATTTATTCTCTTGTATACGGTGGTGTTGATGTTTGTGTTAACTTTGAGTATGTTAATTGAAAGTAGAAGATAATAAAACAAATATAGGTGTTCTTACGATAAAGATCGAGTCATGAGTTAAGTATAGAGAGTCAAGGATTATGAGAGGAATATATTCATGAATTGAAGAATGTTATTTAGATAAAAATACCAAATTGCATTGAGAAGAGAGTGAAGATCAAATGAGAAGGAAAAGGCATAGGCATGTTGTTTATGTACGTTGTTATTTTTATTTTAGAGATGCATGAAAAAGTGATATAACCTTATTAAACATATAGATGTTGTTAAGGGAGTGTTTTGAGATTAAATTCATGTGCAAAACCAAAAATTGAGGACCTGATATCATTTATATGACCAAAAGAGTAGATTGATATTTTGAGAGAGGAGTGCAAATAAATTAAGAAGCATACAAAGAGATCACATTAGGTTGATGTAAGAAACCAAGTGAAGAGGGTGATCAAACTTCTCATGCATGCTCAAATTATGAGTTGTAGCTCAATAACTTAGGATTGATATTCTAGCAAGTAGGCACTTGCAGAACAACAATCAAGTGGGTGCTTTGCATAGAATAGAAGAGGGTGACTCAAAAATAGTAGGTTCTTGCCAAATTACTCAAGTGGGTGCTTGATTATATACTAGAGTGGGTGCTTCTTAATCTGAGTGGGTACTTCAAGGTGAGTAGGATCTCACCACATGGTGAAACCATTGTAGCTTTATAGGATAATTGTCCAAGCTAGTTCTCTAGTTTTCAATGGGTTTTTCTCCTTATTAGGTTTTTCACCTTGAATCCTATCTCCTCATGTACATACATGTGTGTTTTTATATCTTTCATTCTCCTAGTTAAATGTGCATGCTCATAATGGTTAATTGAATAATTGTAACATACTTCAAAGGTTTTAATAAGCTTTGATTTACCCCCACCTCTCGAATTTCTAACAGTTGGTATAAATATTCTAACAATTGGTATCAATTAACATATAAACCCCAATATACCATTATTATTTTGGTGGGTTTACAATTATCTCTAAATAAATGTATCTTAAGTGCATCTTTGAATTTATTCTATGTTTGTAACAATATTAATTGAATAAAAGAAACTAGGTATTGGTTCGTTGGCTTAGTCAACGCTTACATATAAAACACAATATATCATGATCCCTATACCAATAGGGTGACAACACAATATAATTTCCCCTCTTAGTAAAAATATGGCTTATTAACTACACAATTAGTATGTTTACTTGGGCGGACTACCCATTTCTTTCTTTGTGGCTTCATAATCCCTAAAAGTCTTATATAGGATTGTCCTTAAATACATTCCCTACTAAATACAAAAATTAAAGAGGGATAGTGAGAATGGGAGAAGGATTTATAAAATCATGGCTAATATTTTGAAAGATAGGGAACTTCGGATGCATGCGCGACCGGATATACCTCTTAGGATGAGAGAGTTGTTAGTGGCCATGAAAATGAGGAAACCATTCATATTTCTCCCTCTTGGGTTATCTCTTGACCTACCCTTGTGGTTCCAACAACATTTCTGATAGAGCTTATAAATGGGTGGGATTTGTTGTTGTTGGTACATTTTACGGAATAATACCCAATATAGATTCGAGTTAGACTCAGGCTAAAATAAAATGACAAGCTGTTAGGCTGCCTCTTGATCTTAGGACTTTCGGATGAAATGTTTTTGTTCAATTTTGGTTATGAATTACTCAAATCCCTACTAGCATACCTTGGCTCTATGGTAAGACTATTTTGTATATGTCCTAATGGAGACTTGATATGGCTCAACTTGATCTAGATCCTAATGCATTGATTGTTTGGGTGAAGTTCACTACAAGAGAATGGGTGTTTTATCCACAAATTTTCCACAAGTTCATTGTGGATAACTTATTCAAAATTGTGAATCCAATTTTGTGGACTCCACCCACAATAAAATTGTGGAAACTTAAAATTGTTGAATTTTCCACAATAAAATTGTGAAAACTTAAAATTGTTGAATTTTCCACAATTTTAAAGTTGTAGAAATTGTCACAAATGTAAAATTGTGAAACTTTTCACAAATTTGAAATTGTAGAAATTTCCACAAATTTGAAATTGTAAAACTTTTCACAATATAAAAACATGTGAAAATTTATACAATTGTTAATAAATTTAAATTTTTTACTTAATACAATTTTTTAACATATTTAAAATAATGGAAAATATATAAAATTTAAAAGTTAAAACAAATTATATACATATTTTAATTTCACAAGATAATATCAATGTTTTAAATTAAGACATTCTACTAAATTTAAATATATATATTCATATTTTTATATGTATTTATATATTTGTAAAAATTATTCAAAAAATTCACATATATAATTTTTTTCCATAAAAATAATAACAAATAGATATTACAAAATAAAAATGATTATAAAAATACAAATAAAACGAACGAATAAATAAACATAAAATAATATATGTTTTGTGTAAAAAGAATAAAATAAGTACAAATAGTCATGAAATATTGAATGAACTTGAGTGTAATCTACCCCATATTTTAAATTACACCTTATCGAAAAAATAACTCGAAATTCAATATTTAATGATTATCGAAGATGTTAGAGGATCCTAAGATGATGTATTCAAAATTACTTGGTCCGGCTTTTGATTTCCATAGTTCTAGAAAAATAAATTTTTATGCACAAATTAAAACCAAATTTCGAATGTTTACATAATTTTCTATGAACTTTATTTTCCAGAAAAAATATTGAAACATATTAAAGGATCATTGTCCCTTCAATGATTTAATCAGGCAACTAATTCTTTCATAGTTTTCCTTGGTTGTAGATAATTCAGCCCCCTTTAAAAATTTGGTCTTGGGATTGCAACAACGCCTCAACTTTCTCGAACAAAATAAAAACTAGAAATTATTTTAGATCAATATGAAATATCTTTAAAAATTTGTACATCATAGATTGGGAACAATTTCTTACATAATATAGGAAAACTTCCATAAATGAATAAAAACATCAAAGGCATATTACCAGTAAAAATAGAATCACTCCATTAAAGTATTTTCTAGATAAATATTTTTGCTAATGTACAAAGAATCGATTATTAGTTGTTTCCGCAGGATACTATTGTATTCACCTTCTCCTATTAATTTGCTTTGGGTTCCGGTGTGAAATATATGAAAGCTAATGTTTGTGCATATATTTCTTGTGATTTTTGATAAACATTAGCAAATGTTTTGTTTGGGTTGCCGATGATTGGTGCAGGATTAATCCCTCATTGCCGAGCTCGTTTCTTCCTTCTGCACAGATACGACCGATTTAATTAAAGTTTTATCTTCCTTTCCAGATTTTCCATCTGCTGCAGGTGTTTTTTGTCCACCTCCCTCTGTTGTCGGATCCTGGAGACATGTGGCTTGTTGCATGAAATAGGGTTCCTTGATTGCTACTGAAATGTTTTTTTAGAATTTGTTTGATTTTTGACTGTATTTTCATGAGCATGGTTTCACAAGGAAAAGACAGTCCACTCTTTCATTGCTCATAGGTGATACAATTATTGCAGCATACATAAGACATGGTTATCCTCATGAGGTAGTCACACTATTTCACCATATGCAACAAATAGGCCTTCAACCCAATTAGTTTACATTTGCCAACATACTCTCAGTGTGTGCCAAAATGGGAGCTTTGGAACAAGGAAAGGACATCCATCAAATCATAATGGATAAAGGAATTTTGACTGATGTAGTTGCAACTGCCTTGTAGACATGTATGCAAAATGTGGAAGCATAGACAAGGTACGTGAACTGTTTGATAAAATGCCTCAAAGAAATGTGGGCTCATGGAATACCATGATTGCAGGATATGCACAATATGAATATATTGAAAATGTGTTATAATTACTTAGAAACATTCATGCAATTGCAATTGGCAGATGTAAAGCCAAATTCCACAACCTTTGTCAGCATCCTTCCTGCCTGTGCCAAAATGGGAGCTTCGAAACAGGGTATGGACATCCATCAAAGCATAATGGATAAAGGAATTTTGGTGATGTAGTTCTGTTGCACAGTAGACATGTATGCAAAATGTGGAAGCATAGACAAGGCACGTGAACTGTTTGATAAAATGCCTCAAAGAAATGTGGGCTCATGGAATACCATGATTGCAGGATATGCACAATATGAATTTATTGAAAATGTGTTATAATTACTTAGAAACATTCATGCAATTGCAATTGGCAGATGTAAAGCCAAATTCCACAACCTTTGTCAGCATCCTCCCGCCGTGCCAAAATGGGAGCTTTGGAACAGGGTATGGACATCCATCAAAGCATAATGGATAAAGGAATTTTGACTGATGTAGTTGCAACTGCCTGGTAGACTTGTATGCAAAATGTGGAAGCATAGACAAGGCACATGAACTGTTTGATAAAATGCCTCAAAGAAATGTGGGCTCATGGAATACCATGATTACGGGATATGCACAATATGAATTTATTTAAAATGGGTTATAATTACTTAGAAACATTCATTCAATTGCAATTAGTAGATGTAAAGCCAAATTCCTGACAACCTTTGTCGCATCCTCCCTACCTATGCCAAAATGGGAGCTTTGGAACACGGTATGGACATCCATCAAAGAATTATGGATAAAGTAATTTTGACTTATGTAGTTTGCAACTACCGGTAGACATGTATGCAAAATGTGGAACCATAGACAAGGCATGTGAACTGTTTGATAAAATTCCTCAAAGAAATGTGGGCTCTGGAATACCATGATTACAGGATATGCACAATATGAATTTATTGAAAATGTGTTATAATTACTTAGAAACATTCATGCAATTGCAATTGGTAGATGTAAAGCCAAATTCCACAACCTTTGTCAGCATCCTCCATGCCTATGCCAAAATGGGAGCTTTGGAACAGGTATGGACATCCATCAAATCATAATGGATAGAGGAATTTTGACTGATGTAGTTGCAACTACCTGGTAGACATGTATGCAAAATGTGGAAGCATAGACAAGGCACGTGAACTGTTTGATAAAATGCCTCAAAGAAATGTGGGCTCATGGAATACCATGATTGCAGAATATGCACAATATGAATTTGTTGAAAATGCACGAGAACTGTTTGATAGAATGCCTCGAAGAGATGTGATCTCAAGGAGTTCCATGATTGCAGGATATGCATAAAATGGGTTTCTTGAAAAAGCCACAAATTTGCTTACAGTTCCGATACCTTGGAAAAGAAAAACAAGGATATATCAACAGGGAACAGGGTGGATGGGTTACTTAACAAATTTAATATTCTAAATACAGTGGAACTGAAAGTAACTGGGAGGAGTTTGAATACTCTTCCTCGGTCTGCCTCCTCATCCAGAGCAAGGGTGAGGACGAGGAGGAACAGGAGGAAGATGACATCCTTTCCAAATGAAGCAAAAAGTAGATGAGCAGATGAGAAAAATTCGAGAGGATGCTTTAAAATGGTTCCACCAGTGTTTCTTGGATGTTTACACAGCAAGGCCGAAAGGGAACCAATCAAGACACCATGCTTGTCTAGGAGGTATGCGGTGTCTAGACCTCAGTTCTCTCTTTTCTACTACTATGGATGGACATAATCAACTATCTGTTATTCGCATATACCTAATTCAGGATTCATGTTTCATTATAATGTTTAGGCTGATTTAGATTGACAAGGATTAATAGAGTTTGATTCACGATGAATACTACAGTGAAATAATTGAGTGATTTGTAAATCATGTCCACGATTGAAATGATTTGTAAACCCACCAAAATGAATCAAATATCCATATCACAGCTTCCATTTTGATCAGATCCGTAAATGATGTTAATCATTTGAAGGTCACCTGCATGGTAATGGTTTAATTCTTACAGATAAGACTTGTTTCAGCAACAGACATACTGAATTTTTCTTTAACCAATTGAATTGCATAGTAATTACTTATGTCAAATGTGAATAGGTATATGCCATGATTGCATCACTTTGAAAACATTTTCCTATGTCTTAAACAAGGCTACTTTTACCTTCCCTCCTCGTTGTCAAAGCCACATCCCGTGGCAGTACTCTAGCATTGCGCACATGACCCTTGTTTGCATAGAAAACACGATACTTTGATATTTACCTACACAGAGTGCTTGGAGAAATTTCTAAGTAAAAATCATGTGAATTTTTCCAAAGGCTCGCATAAAAAATATTTAGATCTAATTGTATGCATATTATCTACGTAGACCATTTGTGTTTTCTCTGTCTTCCCTCCCCAAGTCAAAATAATGAATTGAACTAGATACATAGTCATTCAGTTATATGCATGCATTAATGCAGCAAGAATCAATCAAATCTCTATTGAAAAAATCAATTGCATGCATTAATTTAGTAAAATTAATTGCTTGAATCTAGAATAAATAATTACATGAATAAATGTACCTGGAATTAATTCCACGTGTTATAAACATAGTCTTGCTTTAAATTTTTGAAAGATCTACTTTTATTATCATTGCATATATTTATTCTTATTATGGGTTATACTTTTTTTTTGCACAAGCATTAATACATTAGCTATGTACTTTTAAATTTAAAATTATTATTAAACTAGCAATTGCATGTGAAGGGTATAAGTTATTTGTTTTAGAGGGATAGTTATTACTTTTGTAGTTAATGTTGATAAGGGGTGTGATTGATTTTGTAAGGGTAGGAATATAGATGGAGCATTACATTTAAATGTTCGTACATATACATTTGCAATTCTTATATCATGAGTGGTAGCGTTTTGTGGACTATTTTATTGGAACTAAACATGAATACATGAAGACTTCCGTACATTTGCCGATTTTATGTCATGAGTGGTAGTCTTTTGTGGCCAATTTTTTGGCACTAAACATGAATACAATTGATACCACACTGGATAGTTAATTACTTTTGTAGTTGATGTGGTTTGTAATTATTTGGGGAAATTGTGTTAGTGTTGCAACATGTGTGAGATGGTGGTTACATTGGTTCATTGGGCTCATTTTGCAGGAGTCGACATGATTGAGAAGTCACAGACTTATGGAGTACCACCTATTGAAAAAAATCCATGCAAGTCAGCAAGGAACGATGCATTGTTTGATGACATACAAATGCTGAAATATTCAAAATCAATAAACTATATACAATTGAAATGCATGTGGAGTTCCAATGGAAATTACACATAAGAAGTAAAATTTTGAGAATAAAAAACTGCATATGTTGTTGAAGGAAAAGAATATTAGTTATATGGAAAAATATAGTACGTTCACATGGTCTATAAGAATGCAAATATGTACATAACAAAAGTGCAAGCAATATTCATTTATTTTCTTAATAGTACTTGTTGACCAATTTTTCCCCTCAGGAAAATTGATCAAATTGAACTTGCAAAGAAAAAATGAAGGTATTAGTTCGGTCATGCGGGCTCGCATTCGATTCCGAAAGATGAAGGTTGCAATCAAGTTCGAGAATGGCAATGTTGAAGCAATGGTAGCAAAGAAGTGGCCAAAGCGAATAAGAAAGAAGTTCAGAGCTCAAGTGGAAAAATGGGGGAAATTTTTTGAAGTTTTGAACTTTTGAAATTTTTGGCGCTTCGAAAAAATAGAAAAAATCAGGTTTGACAGGTACTCCAACAATCTGTATCTTCCCCAGATCAAACGTATCTTCCCCAGATTAGATGGTCCAAATACTTAAAGTTCACGAGTGACTTTATTGAACAACTTGCGTGCCTTATGAATGCATCCACATTTTGCATACATATCGATCAACACATTTGAAACTACAACATCTGACAAAGATCCACTCTTGATTATTTTTTGATTGATCTCCATGCCCTGTTCCAAAGCTCCGATTTTGCCAAATGCTAGAAGGATGTTGGAGAAGTTTGTGGGGTTTGTATTTTTACGTTCATGTTGCATTTGTTTAAACAACTCCAAGGCTTTTTCAGCCAACCCATTTTGTACATACATCGCAATCATTGCAGTCAATCACCAACAACTTGTCGTAAAATTAAATCTAGAAATGTTAGCACTGCAGTACACGATGCATGAATATAATGGTATACATGCTGCAATTGTAAATTTTGAAATGGTATTTGTGTTGCACATTATTGTCACTTTGCATTCCCCCTTTACATTTCTTGAATTGTAGCATAATTCAAATTTAAAGAGACTTCCACCAAGTTTTCTGAACTTGAATCTCACGTCTTGTTTGATGCAAGTGATTGTAATCTATTTGATGGCCTTCTTGAAGAGATTGGAGATTTATCGGTATTGGGAATGCTTGAACCTAGAATTTTTTCTTTTTTCTATAATGCCTCTGAGCATTTATAAACCTGTCCATTTAACCAAGCTCAATTTGAATAAATACAAGTCCCACATACTTTTTTTTACCATGTAATCATAAAATATCAAGTTTCCATGTGGAGAAAGTGAATATCCATGCAGACATTGAAAAGAAGCACACTAATTTACAATTTCCCTTGAAACAAAAATACATAGCATATAAATCCAAAAACATGACCTTGTGAGTTAAATAATCATATTTTCAATATAAAGAACTTACATATCCATTATATTCCTTGGATTTCCAAACTCCTCTGGCAGAAACCCATTCAGTCTATTTACGCTCAAATTCCTTGATTTTATAATTGTGATGAATCGTCAAGTTAATATAATGTTCATTCATAGAAACTGGACGTCTTGTTTATGCTCTATTAAATCCTATATGGACAAGACTTACAAATTTCATAAGATGTTCCAAATCCCCCACAGCTCCCGAGTGGGTCCAGAAAGTTTATTATCAGACAGGTCCACGTTTAATCCATTGAAGGAAACATCCCTGCACCCACGTCAATAATGGTATCCCAACTTCCATTTATGACAACCTTTTATAAGCCTAACCTATAGCTTAAGTGAAATGAAAATGGAGCAACAAAAATGTTTAACATTAAAGATAAACCTCAAAGATAAAGCTCGTAGCATGAAGAAAACAGATATCCCCTTCTTATGTGACAATATTACAGGTCAATGGTCAACATAATTGTGATACTCTTATAATTCATAATAATATTAATTTTTTAAGTAAACAATATAATCCATAGGGGTTTTACATATTATTGGGTACTTCATTAAATGGTAGATTAATTTTGTAACATCAGGGTCCTTCCATTGACAAGGCTAGAGTGATTCCTCTAGGGATTAGGTGCAATCCCCAAAGGAACATTAATAAAGGGCATATTAGATTATTCAGGGTTAAATCATAGAGAACAGAGAATGATTGAATTTAAGTGAAATGAAGCCCATATTTTCACACAGTAAACAACACAATACTTACCTCGTACAAATTGAGCGTAGTTACACAAGATGAGATAATTTGAAGGATTATCCTCAAGCATTCTCTGATAATACTCCTCAATATTTCTATGATCCAACACCATATCCATCTCCTCCACCACCACCTCAATCGATAGAAATTGGTTTGGAAGTCGAATTTCCATGTGCTCCTCCTATATCTATGGCAGGCTTCATGACATCTTTCCCAAGGCCCCGTGCCATGAACATCTACTCTGCAAACACCATACCCTATTGGTTATGTACACAGATGTAACCATGCCATATCGTATCCTACAATCCCTGAAAAAATGTTGGATTTCTATCTAAGTCCTGGAACTTATGGCAGACATTTATGCTTATCAATTAATGTATATGCAAGCCCTGCTATCTATTGGGACTGTATGATAAAAATGATTATGAGTTGTATGCAACGCTTTTCCTTCAACATCGTCTAAGCCTACTATGTAACTTGGGGAGTCTTCTTCTTTACGATGCAAGCTCAATGATATCTTTACTTGTATCCTCTTTGGAGAAGGATATCTAAGGGAATTGGAGAGTTTATAGTACATCACTAACTTGGAACATGTGACAGTATATTTTAAGGAAAACAATGTTGCATAGTGATATCAGGGGTTACAGAGAAAGTTGAAGGTTAAGAGAATATTAAGGTGAATGGGGTCTTGAGGATGGTTATGATAGAATCTAAAGGAAAGAGGAAGAGATAATAGGTATTCTAAAGAGTTACAAGTATGCCAATTATTCAAGAGGCACATGGAAGGATAGTCTAGCAAAGGTGGGTGAATATATGACTTTTGACTGAATTAGATCAAGTTGAGGAAGGAGATGGTTAGATTAGAGGTATAAGGACATGAGTGACTATTTTTTCAGGTACAGTGAGGTCATAAGGCCAAAATTGGGATTGAATAGAAGGTGAAATATTGAATGTACAGATCTTGTGAAGCCAATTTTTTTATCTTTGTTTCTATAATAATGAGGTTTCTTGGAATAAGTTCATGCCCTGTTATCCTAAAATGTTTAACTTGTCCAGTGTATATTTCAAGATCATGAGTCCAACCACTAGATTCCCTAACTTGGATGGGGATAACGTCAAACCTCCATGTACAAGAGTTTCCTTTAAAAGTAGAGTGATGCTTAAATGGTGTGCAAATTTTCACTGCAGAGTGAACATCATTTTTAAAATATCCAAGCTTGATACAAAACATACAACAAGAATATATGTCTGAAGTATTACCTTATTTTTGCAATTCCCTCATCATTTACAAAGCACTAACATCATTCTCATCATTGTAAGGCACTAAACAACATCCAATCTTGGCAGGCTCATTTTTAAGATAACACAGATAACCAATTCAAGGACTCACCTTTAAAATCACTTGAAGTCTTGGCCTTCCCTGGTGCAATCCAATTATGAACACCACCTATGTCATCTGGAGTAATATGCTTAGGAAGCTTATCTGACTTCCCTGCCTCTAGTAATTTCTTAATAACCTTGCTTGACTTCCATGTACCTTAACAACGAGCACAAATTTTGATCACCTGGGCATCAATCACACTATGAAGGAGCAACATCAATGATATCATTCAATCATAAGTAGAATGACAAATTTTATGATTGAGGAACATTAACACAATAGTGGGAAAAATATTGTATTCAAGAGGAAAATCGGTGTACACAAAGTTACATCAATATTCTTGATGAGAGAGGCACTAAAAATAGTTACCAAAAAGTTCCTTTACAATTACAACTTAGCCTTTTATAGGCTTATGTACGAAGAAGTAGTTATAAAACTACTTTTTAATCTAACCCAACTCCTAAACTCAAGTTCTCAAGTTGACCCAACTTGAATTTACATCATAACTTATGCCTATGTAATATATAATTAATTTGATAAACAAATTAATTAAATATTATAAACATATTTGTCTTCCCATTTTTTGGAGAAAATGACTTTTCATTAATAGACTTCCATTTGAGTGTGCTTGAGTCTCATCTTACAACTGGGATAAAGAATGTTGTTGTTCTCTTGTTGTTATCCCTTGGAAAACTGATTCTTTATTTGGTGTAGCCTTCTGATAGACTGATGAGGACACTGTATGTTGTCTTTGGTTAACTTCTAGTAGAGTTACCAAAGGCAATGACTCAGATGCATCACCACCGAGAAGATTCAAATTATCAAGAGTCTTAGGGAGTGGAGTATTGACCCTCGGGCCTAGAGGTGGGGAAGGCTGAGCAGTTGGCTGGTTTCTTGTTGTAATAGTAACCTCCCCTTCAGATTGTGTGTGAATTCTCAAAGACCTATGAAATAAGTGTCCCTCATGGTTTTCTGCTTCATCTTCTTCTCGTTCAATGTTCACTTGAGGGAGTGAAGGAACAGTGTTTCTTCAGAGGGATTGTAGGATCCAGAAGCAATTGCATCATGCTTTGCAAGAACATGTTGCAACTGTTCAACGAGGTCCATAATTACATCCTCTTTTACACCCTCTCATGATCTAGAGCAATCAACATCTCCATTAATAAATCCACAGTACTCCTAGCCTTCTGAATATTTCAATCCTGGAATATTAGAAGCCGTTAAAGATTCAGCAACTTCCGAGTTATAACTTCGAGAAGCAGAATATTGAGGACTCAAATTAGTTGATTGGGTGTCTTGATTTTCCAATGCCACAATAGACCTATCCAAATTTTGAGGAAATTTTACTCCTGCACGAACTAATTCTTGGTATGCCTCGTAATGTTGTGGAAAATTTTCTCTTGATCCCTCAAAGGATCCTTTCCATTCATTTAGTATGACCAATATTTTCTTGCATCCCCTTATCTGGATTTTTCTTCACTATCTTGACCATTCCGTTTAGAACTCCTCATGTAAGTCTGCCTTCATATCAATTGTTAACTGAGTCACTGACAAACTGCCATTGGGAGAAATTGTGCCCATAATAGCCCAAGAATCACGAACATGTGCAATCACAAGGTCTTGAACCTATTTGAAAATGGTCACAACAGTAGCACCACTGCAGTGACAGTCCAAAGTAGGATGCAACTTGAGTTACTTATCCATCACCTTGAAAGCTGTCAGATGAGATTCCTTTCACACTTGAAACATTTTGGGTTCCTTCTCCTGATGATCTTGGGAATCCTGTACATAAGACATGTAGAGTGGTTGCTTCAATAGATTCATCAGCTTTAAGAGTCGTGGGTGGGACAAGCTTAGAAGGAAAAATGGGTCAACGACAACTAACAAGAAATGTTTCATATGCATCTGCAACTTCTTTCCAAAAACGAGGTCTCCCTGGTCCGCTACAATGTAAATCAACCTGCGTGCCAGAGCATTCTGAATTGGACTGCAGATTAATGATGTCCTCTATCAAGATATGATTAAAGACCTCCACGGAAGTCCTCCATAGTGAACCATGTGGAAGGTCTTTCCTTGTTGCCATGCATCTAAAAACTGTTAAAATTCAAAAACGTCCCAAAAAACTGTTAAAAAGAAAAAACGTCTAGATGGTCGTCAAACCGTCAAATTTGACATAGTCATAGTAAACGTCCAGGAAGATCCTTTCCCATAGGGGGAACACCTTTGGCATAACTAGCAATCGCATGTGTACAATGCAATGTGAATACCGAATGGTATATGTTATTTGTTTTAGAGGGATATTTATTACTTTTGTAATTGATGTTGATAAGGGGTGTGATTGATTTTGTAAGTGTAGGAATATAGATGAAACATTACATTTAAAGGTTTTATCTCTACATTTCAAATTTGTTACAAATTCGTACATATGCATTTGCAAATCTTATATGTTGATTTTTCAGTTACATAGCTTGTGCAAATTTGGAGTGTAGAATATGTTGCAAGTATGTTCAACCCTGGAGCAGTAATATCAGGCTGCATCGTACACACTACCCAAATCATTTTTTTTGCAAAACAGGTAGAGAATTGCAAGATAAAAGAATCTTGAGAACACCACAATTTTTAGGATTGGACTATACCTTCAATATGTCTCGAGAAAGATAATTTGGTCTTGTAGAAGGAAGGTTGTCATGAAAGGAGTTGGCTTTATATCCAATACAGTTCTTGTAGGACCAATGTAAGCAACAGAGGACCTGCATCATAACATATTTGTGGCATATCAATCTAAAGTGTATATATATATAAAAGTAATATAATTGTTTTCAAAACCTACTTTGTAAATTTGATATAATAAAAACCGTTGTGCCATCAACTACATTCAAGTGGGTTTCCGGAAGAATATGAGAGTTTGCAAAGAATCATGCCAACACCCCCTGCTATACTTTCTCCAAGTCTGAACCCTACCTACATTATGGAATAAGAAATGTATAGGGTGCACTTGTTTCTTACATTATATCTTTTTAGTTTTCATTTTTTGTATGTTGAGTAGGTGCTAAGAGGGTCCTAATTTAAATTAATTTGTTTGTAAATATAGAATCATTGTAGTTATCTTGGCACTACAATACAATAAAGTGCATGATACATTTTAGAGAGATCAAATAATAAACTTGAAACATTCATTATTATTTGAGAGTAGTATTTCTTGCATGCCACGTTTTGTGCACAAATTAGGTTTTTATACGCTGATGGAATTGTTTTCAATTATGCACTTTATTATTTTTGATATACTCTTTATTGTTTAGGTTTTTGATGATTAGAGAATGCTTAAAGACTAACAAACCTGTAACACATGCCTCAACATATTCATTGTTTTCGTTAAGTTTAAGATATTTTTGTCAAACTCGGGAAAGGATTAGGAGAGCATTTATGTTTTGTACGTTAAATGTGTCACAACACAAATATCAAAGACAAAAAATCAAATATTTAAATAAGGAGAACACACTCAAAAAATTAGTTTCAAGCTTATCCTTCATACGCCATGATTCTATGCAATGATTTGTACCTGTCAGGTATACCCACATGCTTTGGACATATATTCTCGATGATTGTTAGATTTATGTGTGTAGTCAATGTCACATATGAGTGCATGTTTTAGCATTCACATCCAAACAAATCTCATGAAATCTCACAATATTCAAGATATTTAGATAACACTATGTCAAAACTCTAATTATAAATTATCAAACATTATGCTTAGGTGAAAGAAAGGTTGTTTTTGTTGCATCTACATAAAATCCATTTGCTCCTAATACATTTTTATGAATATGTGTTTCCCATCAAACGTGTCAACACAGAGTGTACTTTTCAATAAGATCCATGTGCTATTTGTGTAGAATAATCTAAAACATAATAAGAACATTGATGCTTTTGTATCATTACTGGTTAAACATGTTTCAAATAGAATCTCATCCTATGGTTAGAATCAAATAAAAAACCAACAAACAAGAAAAAAAAACATAATATTGTTTTGCTAAGACTTAACGAGAAGAGTAATCTACCTGTTGAATCTTCTCATCAACAACAAATATTTGCTACAAATAGTGAATTCTTATGTCTCTCAGTGATGCACTTTCTAAGCACTGTGGACACTATGGATTTTTCAAGAATATGAAAGCATTAATTTAATGGCAATAAATGACATCCTATTGCCTATTCAATAGCAGAAATAAAATACATAAATTCTAAAATCAAAAACTATATGATGTCAATAGAGACAATGAGATAATACCCATATGAACATAGCTTCAAATGGTTTTACCGTAGAAGAAGAAATATAGATTTCTTTAATCCATTTTGTAATACAGGACCTGCCAAAAAAGTTCCCACATGCAAGGGAACTGCAGCTCCACATATATAATATTTAGGACATGCTTTAAAACTTGAAATCACATAAAAATCAGTGGAAACATAATTGAGAAATGAAGCTGAGCTCTTTCATCCCGTTTCTTGGTTTTTTAGTTTAGTTTTAATACATGCATACCTAAAAATACAAGGTTGAAGAAGATCACTAATTTAGTTGTATGCTTACTCGTAATTGTAAATCTCCTATATACTTCCTCTGAAGCATGAGTAGAGATGCTGACAATATATATAATCTAGTGCCCAATGAGTGTGCACTACTCATTAAAAAAAAAAAAAATAAACATATTTGTACCTTGAAGTTCATAACAAAGTTTTTCTTTCAATCTTTATGTGAATACTAATAGAAGCACATCCACCTAAAGAAGTGTAAATTATTGAGATCATGTGTGCATCAATAATGGAAATAAAACTTAAAAGCTGCCATCACAACCACAATTGTAGATTACTTCTAATTGTTTTCTACAATATAAAATTTGTTTCCCCAAAGAATCTACTGAATGATGTGCAGAGAATTGATACCAGAGATAAATATTGACATTTTGCACACTTTACAGTGGGGATAATTTAAACCTAGTTAGAGTTTCATAAAATATGGAGGTAAACACTTAAATATGGGTCAAGATAAAAAATACTTTAAACCAAGTATGAAAACATACCAGATATATCTACTATACCTTGTTTTGTTATATAAGTTCAATCTTCCAACTAGGTGGAAGTTCATCACAAGATTAATACTTGGACTTACACTTATGCTTTTCCATGTCAACATGACCTGGGATCATGCAAACAAATCATTTAAAGAGAACACAAACCCAAAAGATGGATTGGGTAAAGGAATGAATAAGAATGCAATGGTTTTAGGCCAAAAACTAAAGAGTTTTAGTAGCATTGTTGTACGTCCCGCTAAAAGATGCTCTGAATAAACAACTAACAACAATATTTGTTTGGATGAAGTAGATTGAATTTTAAATAAATGAGGCATTTGGAAGAAGCCTTAAAATACAACATGATTTTCAAAAGCAATGTCAATTCACAAAAATAGAACAATCCCTGAAGCCATCGGAATATTCAATAGACCAACATGATGGTTTACATTGAAGTTTCACTTCCTAGTTCAAGAGAATCCGATGAAATGATTTTCTCCTCAAGTGACATTATCATAATTTTTAAAATAAAGTCCACCTTTTAGAATGTAAACAAAAACCTTGACAAGCATACAAATCATCTTAGATGTATTTTGGGGCAAAGCTTCAAGAAAGTGTTGTCCACCAGAGACTATCTATGGGGAGCACAAATTAATTTACAAGTATGGTATGGGACCAAACAAAAGAATTCTCATAGAAATTTTTGGTAATCACAAAAGATAGAATTTGTCACTTGACTTTAATTATTTTGAATTATCTAGTAGGGATAACGAGAACATTCCTTGGTAGTTATTAATCTCGTTAGTATTGATAAATACTCAGACTGCATTTGGTACATCATTACATGGACTATGGAGGTACACAAATGAGATTTAGACAAGACACGACCTGGCTAAGTTAGCAATATGCTATGCTCACCGACTTCAGGAAAACTACAGAAAGAGATGTCATTTTTCTTTAAAAAAATAGTGGTTGTTAAAACAATTCTCCATATAAAGAACCATGAATGAATCATTGTATTCCATTGGATGCTTAGCTCAAACTGCCAATCCAGAAACCCCATTTTACAGTGATGAATGGTATTGAGAAACCCCACGTTGTTGCAGTGCCATTTCCGGCACTTGGTCACGCCATCCCTCTGCTCGATTTTGTAAAGCAGCTCGCCTCCCATGGCATCACAGTCACCTGTATGGT
This sequence comes from Taxus wallichiana var. yunnanensis, assembly GCA_018340775.1. Taxonomy (NCBI): domain Eukaryota; kingdom Viridiplantae; phylum Streptophyta; class Pinopsida; order Cupressales; family Taxaceae; genus Taxus; species Taxus wallichiana. Next base: position 575,816,606 of record CM031239.1, on the reverse strand, counting down.
TTTGATTTGATGAACAAGCTTCAGATTCCTATGCCGCCACCATTGTTAAACTCCCTGCGGAAGCTCTCCTTGAAGGCCTCGCAGTTGTAGATTCTAAAACCCTAACCGTATAAATACCTCCTAATTTCAAAAATATAGTTCAGAAATCACAAATATAACATGCAACTGTTGTTGTAGACAAAGCTATTTGGCATGCAATTTCCATTGTTTCCATTTAATAGCTAAAAATAGAAAATACAGGCAAACGGCCATCAAATTTAATAGCCTTAAAAAACGTCCAAATGGCAAGTCAAATTTTGCACATGTGAGAAACGTCCGCAAAGGCCTTTTCTATAGGGAATGCCTTGAGTGTAATTAAATAAAAGTATATATGTTATTCATTTTAAAAATTGTAAAAAAATTATTTCTAAAATTTCTAAAATTAATAAAGACTTTCCATTTTATGTTGATAATTCACATTTTTTCTACAAAATGACTATTTTGTGGATAACATTATGGGTAAATGATCCTTTCTCTAGTTGTGGTTGTTTGCTTTAAACCTAGATTTTTGGGAAAATAAGTTCTAATTGGTATTTCTAAAGCCTTGGGTAGTATCTTGGATTTTGATTCTACCACCAAGGCAAGATCTAGACTTGTCTTCGCTAGAATGTGTGTAAATGTGGATGTGGGGAAGCAGCTCCTGACTTCAATCTAACTTATTTCACAATATGGTGAATGGGATTAAAAATTTACCTTTGACGCTTCCCTATTTTTTGTGTGGCATGCAAGTCAGTAGGACATAGAGAAGGAATGTGCAAAACCAGTCGACAGGTATGGACTCATAAGGAAATTAATCTTCTTCTTCAACCCTATGCGTCTTCTTCTTCTACTGGGTATCCAGATCATGGTCACATCAAAGATATGGGGATTTTCAATGTTTCATGATGTCTTATATGTTCAGGCAGATATTAGTATTGGGAGTGCTATTAGAGAAGGGAATTGATGGCTACCCAATGTTTCATAAGTCAGCTAAGACCCTATGTTTTTCTAGGAGTAGCGATTGGAGGATGCAGATTTGCATTTGGAATTGAAAACTGGGGATTCGACCCCTATCCCTCATTTTGGTGGTCTGTCAGCCAGGTTTTTAGGCATGGGGAGATGAGCAGGGGTTGATTAAGTCAAATGAAAGCATGGTCAGTTACTCTGCCCCTTTAAACAATTGCACTGAAGATGAATTTATCAATGAGAACACTAGCCATGTTGAAAATCCTCCCTTGACCCCCGCGCAAACATTGGTTATTCCCTTGAAATGGAGGATCAAAATGTTTTTGATCTAGATTCGAATGATGGGAGAGACATTGACGACAATTCATCGGCTACAGAGGATGAGGATGGATAAAGCTCGACTGATGAAGAGAATGTTGTCGAAGGATCCTTAGATAGTATGTTCCCTGGTAAAATAAAAATCATGTTAGATATTATTAAGACCTCAATGTTTAGTGGTAAAAACTAGTTCAAAGGATGAATCAATACTGGGAAAAGCTCTCTGTGATCCCGTCATAGTCAAAGTTCTTGATTATTGGAATGGTCCACGTTATCATGAGTATATTTTTAATACTTTTGGTTTGAGGAATCATAAATAATTTATTGAGTATGATTCAGATGAAAAGAGGTGGAACAAAGTTTCAAGGAAAAAAATCAAAAATGTTTTCCCTGTTTTCCCTTTCTCAGGGTCGATCGTCCTCACTTTTCTATTTGTTTCCTAAGTCAACCCTATTTGAATCTCTTTTACAAATTTTTAATTTCTATGTGAGCTTCATTATAATATCTTTTTTTTTGTATTAGCCCTTGGAGCCTTTTCAATAATTATCAATAAAAAAACATTCACTACTACCTCAAATCACATTTCTACGATTTGAGAAATAATCATTGGAAGAAAAATTTAATCTCATATTTGTTAGTTCACTTGATCCATGTTAACATATGAACCCGAATATATCATGATTCTTTTTCAATAGTAGCGACACACAAATGGAAGTGGATATTTTACTAACATTATGGTTGATTGCTCGAGGGATGAACATGATTTCTTGTCTTTTGAATCCCATCTTCTTGAGTTCAAAATAATTAAAAATTATATAATGTACAATTCTTTCTAAATACACACCATACTATCCTAGGTTGGATTTTTCTTAGACATATACATGAAATACTAAGTAAAGAAAAACATAAAATTAAATTTTAGGAAAACTATTTCTTATGTAAAATAAACATTGTTAATAAGACATTGTTTTAAACAATTCACATATTATGTGTACATTTTCACATTTCACATGAAAACTAAATTAAAAATATGTGATTATAATTTATCCATACTTCAAGGTACAAATAACTTTATTTCCTTACAAGCCTCCCAATTTTTTTAATCATATATATATATATATATATATATATATATATATATACTACATGAAAAAATTAAAGTTTTTAAAATAATTTTGGGGTTTTGTAGATTAATGTCTTAAATATTGTCCCTTGCCAAGATACATGATTATAATGAATGTATCCATCAAACTATCACACCCACCGGTGGAATATGTTGCTATTTATTATAAAAGTAGCACAAAATTCTCAAATGAGCTTGGAAATTGAGAGGCTATGAGTAGTTTTTTTAATTTTAACCATATATTATTGGTGGAAATTTTAGAAAAATGTAGATAACAATAGGCTGAAATTTTAAAAATGGATTATTTTTATGTAATTCTTAATAATTAAATATAGAAATATATAACACTTATTTAAGGAACAATTGAAATAAAATAAAGAATATCTTGCAAATAAAACAAAGTATCTCAAACTCAAATCAGTACTCTTCACGTACAATATTATATCTTCTTCTGTCAATATATGAAGCAACTACAATTACTTTCAATATATAGAAGGCTTTCATCTAACAATAAAACATACAATGCTAAAAATAAAATAATCTTAATAATATAACTATCATCGAGAAATAACACATACTTTTGTGCATATATTATTATAAACAAAGTTATTTGTTTATATTCTTTTATCCTAAAAATAAAAACATCTTAAGCTATGCATGAAAAAACAAGTCGTTGTATGCTTTTCTTAACAATAGAATGCGTGGCAGAAATTATTCATATTCCAATTAATTTTATGATTGATTATTTGAAATTCCATCCGATGTAACTACGTCTTGACTAAGAAACATTTCAAATTCCAAATAACGAATGAAATATTTTGTTATGTCCATCAATGTGTAATGCCCCATCCCTCGTTCTTCTTTTTCTTCTTCAACGACCATGTTCTAAGCGTTTAACGTTGTTGTGCTCCTCGCTGATCCTTTCGGCCGCCTTTTCGATTACCCTGTTAAGGAAAACTTCTCTTTCACGAATTCGATAGGTGGTTTGAAGGATGACTTGATGTTGTTGGGGCATGACCAACTAGAGGGAACACCTACATAATAATAATAATTCTTTCAATTTTCGATTCTTGCTATTATTGTTTTGGTCAAGCTTAAATGTTGGTTCTTGTTAATACTGATTAATAAAGTATTATTAAGTTGTAATAATAATAATAATAAAAAAATAATGATAATATTATTATTTTGATTAACGATTTTATTGTTTGGATTGGTCGCCTCGGTCCGCAAAGAAGACAAAGTATCTTGTTGTGACATCGTAGTCAATCCTTGTCCTACGTCCGGTTTCGAACTCCTACCACTAGTTCTACCTTGGCCGACCGTATAGAGCTATTTTATGCTAGTAGGTATTTCATGCACACTAAGAAACCATAAAAATAAGAATTAACCTCACTTGTTTTGAAACCCTTGCTAGAAATTTGGGTTTAGGGTATGAAACACTCGAGATATATAACTTTATATGGGGGCTAAGTGACTTGGTGTTAACTGTAGAAGGTTGGTGTATTTAGGAAAACCACCATCTAAGTTATATATCGCAAGATTTGAATAATTATGATTATTACTAAACTCATTATTAATGATATTTATGATGAACTAAGGAACTAGTTATCATCAAAATAAATTTAGAAAATATGGAAAGGAAATGAAGAAAAGGGAATTAGGTCTCTGCTCCAACCACTAAGCATAATAAACGCCTGAAATCAATTAAATCACACAAAACCAGAGCTAACAAGAAATATTTTTAAATCATTCCCACATTAACTCCATGTATGTGGTCTAAGGGAATTCAAACAAAAAATATAGATCAAATATTCATTTACCACTATCTCTAAACACTTAATACTTGAGACCGTATAGAAACATCTAAAAAACCAGTAATAGAAACAATAATTCATAAAAATAGACTATCTTAGCTCGATCTACTTACTCTGTAATTTTAACCTAAAGATTAAAGGTGAAAAATTTGCATAATACAAAAATATATTGATAACATAGGCATCAAGTTACAAATCAAAAATTAAAACAATTGGACTCACAAAACCATGTAAAGATCTAAATCCTTTGTTTGCATTGATTTGTTATTTCTAAGATGAATATTATAATACATTTTGGGGTATTTATAGGAAAATGAATTCTAGCTCATGACTTTACATACTTTAGAACTTTTAAATTATAGAAAAGTGGGAAATAATCAAATTGATCCACCAATGATTACAATCAAAGCCTCAAAAAATGAAAGGAATTCATGAAAGCATATTCCATAATTTTAGCTAGTATAGTGATGATTCATCGCTATGAGTAGATAAATATTTGTTAGATAGTCAATCCATGTGAGAGGAACATGGTTATCCCATGAGATCAAGAGGCTGTATAAAATTTGAGAACCTCCGTATAGAGCTATTTTATGCTAGTAGGTATTTCATGCACACTAAGAAACCTCCGTATAGAGCTATTTTATGCTAGTAGGTATTTCATGCACACTAAGAAACCATAAAAATAAGAATTAACCTCACTTGTTTTGAAACCCTTGCTAGAAATTTGGGTTTAGGGTATGAAACACTCGAGATATATAACTTTATATGGGGGCTAAGTGACTTGGTGTTAACTAGAAGGTTGGTGTATTTAGGAAAACCACCATCTAAGTTATATATCGCAAGATTTGAATAATTATGATTATTACTAAACTCATTATTAATGATATTTATGATGAACTAAGGAACTAGTTATCATCAAAATAAATTTAGAAAATATTAGTTTGAGAACCTCCGTATAGAGCTATTTTATGCTAGTAGGTATTTCATGCACACTAAGAAACCATAAAAATAAGAATTAACCTCACTTGTTTTGAAACCCTTGCTAGAAATTTGGGTTTAGGGTATGAAACACTCGAGATTTTGATTCTACCACCAAGGCAAGATCTAGACTTGTCTTCGCTAGAATGTGTGTAAATGTGGATGTGGGGAAGCAGCTCCTGACTTCAATCTAACTTATTTCACAATATGGTGAATGGGATTAAAAATTTACCTTTGACGCTTCCCCTATTTTTTGTGTGGCATGCAAGTCAGTAGGACATAGAGAAGGAATGTGCAAAACCAGTCGACAGGTATGGACTCATAAGGAAATTAATCTTCTTCTTCAACCCTATGCGTCTTCTTCTTCTACTGGGTATCCAGATCATGGTCACATCAAAGATATGGGGATTTTCAATGTTTCATGATGTCTTATATGTTCAGGCAGATATTAGTATTGGGAGTGCTATTAGAGAAGGGAATTGATGGCTACCCAATGTTTCATAAGTCAGCTAAGACCCTATGTTTTTTCTAGGAGTAGCGATTGGAGGATGCAGATTTGCATTTGGAATTGAAAACTGGGGATTCGACCCCTATCCCTCATTTTGGTGGTCTGTCAGCCAGGTTTTTAGGCATGGGGGAGATGAGCAGGGGTTGATTAAGTCAAATGAAAGCATGGTCAGTTACTCTGCCCCTTTAAACAATTGCACTGAAGATGAATTTATCAATGAGAACACTAGCCATGTTGAAAATCCTCCCTTGACCCCCGCGCAAACATTGGTTATTCCCTTGGAAATGGAGGATCAAAATGTTTTTGATCTAGATTCGAATGATGGGAGAGACATTGACGACAATTCATCGGCTACAGAGGATGAGGATGGATAAAGCTCGACTGATGAAGAGAATGTTGTCGAAGGATCCTTAGATAGTATGTTCCCTGGTAAAATAAAAATCATGTTAGATATTATTAAGACCTCAATGTTTAGTGGTAAAAACTAGTTCAAAGGATGAATCAATACTGGGAAAAGCTCTCTGTGATCCCGTCATAGTCAAAGTTCTTGATTATTGGAATGGTCCACGTTATCATGAGTATATTTTTAATACTTTTGGTTTGAGGAATCATAAATAATTTATTGAGTATGATTCAGATGAAAAGAGGTGGAACAAAGTTTCAAGGAAAAAATCAAAAATGTTTTCCCTGTTTTCCCTTTCTCAGGGTCGATCGTCCTCACTTTTCTATTTGTTTCCTAAGTCAACCCTATTTGAATCTCTTTTACAAATTTTTAATTTCTATGTGAGCTTCATTATAATATCTTTTTTTGTATTAGCCCTTGGAGCCTTTTCAATAATTATCAATAAAAAAACATTCACTACTACCTCAAATCACATTTCTACGATTTGAGAAATAATCATTGGAAGAAAAATTTAATCTCATATTTGTTAGTTCACTTGATCCATGTTAACATATGAACCCGAATATATCATGATTCTTTTTCAATAGTAGCGACACACAAATGGAAGTGGATATTTTACTAACATTATGGTTGATTGCTCGAGGGATGAACATGATTTCTTGTCTTTGAATCCCATCTTCTTGAGTTCAAAATAATTAAAAATTATATAATGTACAATTCTTTCTAAATACACACCATACTATCCTAGGTTGGATTTTTCTTAGACATATACATGAAATACTAAGTAAAGAAAAACATAAAATTAAATTTTAGGAAAACTATTTCTTATGTAAAATAAACATTGTTAATAAGACATTGTTTTAAACAATTCACATATTATGTGTACATTTTCACATTTCACATGAAAACTAAATTAAAAATATGTGATTATAATTTATCCATACTTCAAGGTACAAATAACTTTATTTCCTTACAAGCCTCCCAATTTTTTTAATCATATATATATATATATATATATATATATATACTACATGAAAAAATTAAAGTTTTTAAAATAATTTTGGGGTTTTGTAGATTAATGTCTTAAATATTGTCCCGCCAAGATACATGATTATAATGAATGTATCCATCAAACTATCACACCCACCGGTGGAATATGTTGCTATTTATTATAAAAGTAGCACAAAATTCTCAACAGGCTTGGAAATTGAGAGGCTATGAGTAGTTTTTTTAATTTTAACCATATATTATTGGTGGAAATTTTAGAAAAATGTAGATAACAATAGGCTGAAATTTTAAAAAATGGATTATTTTTTATGTAATTCTTAATAATTAAATATAGAAATATATAACACTTATTTAAGGAACAATTGAAATAAAATAAAGAATATCTTGCAAATAAAACAAAGTATCTCAAACTCAAATCAGTACTCTTTGTACAATATTATATCTTCTTCCTGTCAATATATGAAGCAACTACAATTACTTTCAATATATAGAAGGCTTTCATCTAACAATAAAACATACAATGCTAAAAATAAAATAATCTTAATAATATAACTATCATCGAGAAATAACACATACTTTTGTGCATATATTATTATAAACAAAGTTATTTGTTTATATTCTTTTATCCTAAAAATAAAAACATCTTAAGCTATGCATGAAAAAACAAGTCGTTGTATGCTTTTCTTAACAATAGAATGCGTGGGCAGAAATTATTCATATTCCAATTAATTTTATGATTGATTATTTGAAATTCGATCCGATGTAACTACGTCTTCAGCTAAGAAACATTTCGAAATTCCAAATAACGAATGAAATATTTTGTTATGTCCATCGAATGTAATGCCCCATCCCTCGTTCTTCTTTTTCTTCTTCGACGACCATGTTGCTAAGCGTTTAACGTTGTTGTGCTCCTGCTGATCCTTGCTGGCTTCGCCTTTTCGATTACTCGTTAAGGAAAAAATCTCTTTCACGAATTCAATAGGTGGTTTGAAGGATGACTTGATGTTGTTGGGGCATGACCAACTAGAGGGAACACCTACATAATAATAATAATTCTTTCGAATTGTCGATTCTTGCTATTATTGTTTTGGTCAAGCTTAAATGTTGGTCCTTGTTAATACGATTAATAAAGTATTATTAAGTTGTAATAATAATAGTAATAAAAATAATAGTAATATTATTATTTTGATTAGCGATTTTATTGTTTGGATTGGTCGCCTCGGTCCGCGCAAAGAAGACAATGGTCTCTTGTTGTGACATCGTGGTCAGTCCTTGTCCTGCGTCCGGTTTCGAACTCCTACCACTAGTTCTACCTTGGCCGACCGAGTCTCCTCTCGTATTGTTTTTTTATGTATACCTATTTTAATGAGAAGATTTGGATATGTATGCGTACCTGAAAACGGTTTCAAATACCTCTGGGATGAAAGGAGATTCTTGTTTGTCACTGTGTTGTTTGTTGTATGCAAAGGAAGATTATTAAATATAATTGTAAAAGGAAAATTAAAAAAATAAATAAATATATGTCATAGACCCAATAAGCAAATGTAGGGAAACACATAAGCTTATATGTCACTTAATTCAATAAAAATATACATATATAATTTAATATAAAATAAAATAAAACAAAATGGAGGTAGGGTGAAAAAAGCTCAAAAACATTTAGTTAGGGTTTGTCTTATGCTTTTGGGAATGGGCGAGTTTGGGGGCGGTGGCAGAAGCAAAACCAGGGCAATTTTTGTCATGTTCCCTCTCTGCGTGAGCCAAGGATAAGAGCGCATCAGAGTATTGCTTGCCCAATGAAGAACCGAAGGAGGGGTTTTGTCATTGTGGTAGCTAGAAATGCACAGGTAAGGACGCGTCTCTATTGGAAAATACTGAAGGAAACGTGGCTTCTCCGATCATGCCACGGCTATAGGTGATACACAAAATGGGTTTGTTAATTAAAAAAATCTCAGAAGCTTTCTTCTTTTGCACTCGACGGCGTATGGTTTCCTGCCATTGCCACATCCTTCCAACCTACGTCAAAAGGGGACCTTTGGAGCAGTCGTGATCATTCAACAAATTCTTTTAAGGGTAGAGAAATAGTGCCAAACGTGGTAGTTGCTAATGCTCTAGTCGCAAGTTTTACACAAATCAATGTGCTTCGGCGCTTTTTGTTTGTTTTCAAAGAAATGCCTCGTCAGATATTTCATCTCATGGAATGCAATGGTTTCAGGGTATTCATAGATGAGCTTGTTGTAAAGGCCTTTGAAAATTTGAAGGAAATGTATTTGGCAGTTGTAAAGCAACACTTAACAACCTTTTTCAACACCCTCTCAGCTGTGCCAAAATAAGTGTTTTAAATTGGGTATGGACATCCTTCAAAGAATTATGGAAAAGGGTTTTTTTGACATTTTATACAGTTGGAGAAAAGCATACACACAGGGTAGGAGAAATATTTGACAAAATGCCTCAAAGAAATGCGGTCTCATGGAGTGCCATGATTGCAGGATATGCACAAAATGGATTTGTTGAAAAGGCATGTGAATTGTTTGATAGAATGCCTCAAAGAAATGTTGTCTCATGGAATGCCATGATTGCAGGATATGCACATAATGGATTCATAGTACACATGGCATTTGTTTGCTATCCCAAACACACTGATAAGCCTCTTTACCGTGGGCTTGTTACTCAGCTGGAGGCACTTGTTGTTCCTTTCTTGCCACCAGAGGATTTTCCAATAGAACTGGCCACTGATTTTGACATTATTGTGGATGTTATTTTTGGGTTTTCCTTCCGTGGCTACAAGCAAGTGAAATCAATCGATGTGATGTCAACTCCTCGACTTCTGCCTTACCAGTTCATTCCAGGCATGGTTCATCTTCCCTTACCTCTCATAATTCTTGTGTTTTAGTTCTCTTTTGCAACTTAATAGAATTTTAAAATATTAGGATTTTAATACCGTTAAATGTTTATTTCAACTCGTTAAAAAACAATGAAATGTCGTGTCGAAACTCACGAAGTCAAAATAACCCGTTTGCATTAAAACATGAACTTCCACCCTCATTCTGAGGTGATGTAGAAAACTTCCTACCCAACTAGATTGCTACAACATTGTTTTATCGACCAGATGAAATTGACTTTCCAGTAATAACATTGATCATCACCCGGTTTAAATAGTTAATTTTTATATTTTTGGAGACTCATTAAGTACCCTTCATAACTCTGAAACTAGATGTTAAGCTTCATTCATGTACCTTGTTGTGTGAGGGGTCATCTTGACCTATGGATTGACCCCGAACAAACATATGTGATCTTTTTTACGCTCTTATAGGAGCCCTGTTACACTGGTTTATAGCAGTAGAAAGCTGTTAAATCTAGAAAGTTGGCTTTCGTTTTGAACCACCATTTGAAACCTTGATAGAGAAATTATTTCCCGTCTTTGCAAATCTCTAGTATTTATATTAGACAATTGCATGAAACATTCAGTTTAGGGAAAATAACTTTTCTAGATAGTTTGGCAAAGCCATTTTGTAGGCCTCTAGTTGCAGTTTGACGAGGTCAAACTGGACCAATTTCGACTTGTCGCTCCAGAAAACTTGTCGCCATTTGAAAATGGTTTTCTAGTTCTCAGTCCGTCGACTCTGATGAATTCTCCTTATATAGGAAACTTGTAGGAAGTGTCTCATTGCATTCTCATCCATCGAACATTAGTTTTGGACATGGTTTTTGAGCCCTCGAGCTAACTTTTGTCCATTTACAACTGGGTCAACTACGACCAGTAGCCCTAGAAAACTAGCCGCCAAACGTAAACCGTTCACTTTTTCCAAACTCGACAATTGCTATGAATTATTGGTATATATGTGGACACGTAGAAATTTAATCGTGGTGTGTGTTCTCATCGGAAGACAACTTTTGGAAGTGGTTTCTTAGCCTCCGAGCCCATTTTGAACGTTTTTGTAGCTAGTAAGAAAAAGTAAAAATAGGAAGCTGTGGGACCCTCATCGGGTTGCCAAACCACCGTAGATACTTTTGACACATATAAATAACTGTTTAAAACTCTATAGTGTAACTTGTTGTGTGAAATAGAACTTTTGACAAAATGGTGTTTTCTCTCTCTTCCCTTCTTTTCTCTCTCTCCTGGGTTACAAAATGAAGTAAAATGAAATGTAATGAATACATGTCTCTAAACCTTTTATTTCGATTGCAAATTGTAATTATTATCATATGTAAATGGGAAACTGAAAAATGATAATTATGATTGATTAGGGTGGATGCCATGCCAGTGATTTATCGCTGATATCTTGCTCACGTGGTTTTTACAAGATGAAAGAATGATGACGTAAAGGCATTGTGTAGTGCATTAATTATCATTGTAATTTATATAGTTCATTGTTAAATGAATAAATGTATAATGTAGTCTCATGTTACAGAAGGTTATATTTGATAATTTGTTGATATGTATGATGATGCTAGTTTCAAGGACATCTAGGAAATGTGCATTTAATCATAGGTTCAATTTGATTCATAGTACACATGGTAAAAAGGTTTGATATTTATATATAGTAAATGAATTTGTAGTAATATCTTGTAGTGCATATTCGGTGTTCAATAAATGATTAATGAGTCATCTTGTGCATTCCTACTTTGTAAATGTAATAAAGAGAATTAAATCGAAACACTCTACCCTTGTTCAATATCAAGACATAACTTGTTTTTTCTTGTGCGATACTCCTTACCGTAGAAGACATTGAAAACCATAGGATGAACTTAATCTTTGCACTCGATGGAACGTCCTAATTTAGGAAAATCAGAGCTCAAGAATGGGCTTATCGTCTTAGTCAGTATGTTTAGTGACATTGTCTTAAACCCGTCTGATAGGAGTGACACAGTCAAACTTTATCTTGGAGTATGTAGAGTTAACTCCTCCTTCGTAGCCTAGCGGACTACCTTGTCATCCAAAGATAGATTTAAAATTAAAGTTCTTCATCGAGTGAAATCCTTGTTGGATCCAGATGACATAGATGGAGGTTGTGACTTAGTTGTTCTAGGTCTTACACTCTTGTTAATGAACCCCTTAGCCCCGCTCAGCTAAATGTGTTACCTTGATTTCTCTCAACATAACACCTTGGTCCTTTCTAGAAGGTGGTTTAGCATAAATTTGTCCTCTCACTTAAAACTCATATTTAGTTGAGGGGTAGACCCTTAGGTGAAGTTGGGAATTGATCTAAAACTCAGTTGATTTGGATGTTAACTTAGGGTTTGTGTGAAGCATCAAGTCTCTTAATCATATATGTCTTCAAGAGGTTGGACAAACACTTCGTAACTCCTTTTACAAGACAATGCTAATAATAAGGCCATAACGTGATGTAGAAAATAAAGCATATAAGAGTAAAAACGGGATTTGAGGTTTAGAATAATGCCACTCTTGGAGACCTTATATCTCGATTTAAAAATACTCTTTTGTTTCAAAGAATATGAATTGCCTTGGTGTGTTCAACCTTCGAGAAAACAAAATACATATATAAAACAAAATGGAATTTCACAAGTCATTGAATTAGAATAACTATTATAAGGAAATAATTGTACCGTGATCGAGGAATGTTTTGTGGTAAAAGGCTATCTTGTATTTTGAATCTCGTTAAATCCTAATATCGCTTATAAGGAAACCAAGTCACATTCACTTGAGTGGTAAGACTAAAAAGTAGACATGGAATGTATGTTCGAGAAGAAGAGTTTTAACATAAGAGTAAGATAATTAAGTATTGTTATCCAAAATTCACCCCTCAAGGTAATTTTGATAACATGCATCAAATTCTTTAGTCCCAAGCAAATAGATTGATTTAAGGCCCGAAATCATGTTTTTGGGGCCCCCTCGGCTTCCTTCTAACTCTCCCATCCAAGAAGAAAACCCAACGAGTTAGAAAAGGTGAAAAATTACAAAAACCAAGCTTGGGGCCGAAAAAATGAAGAAAATCGGCTAAGTCCTAGTCCAGGCGGTCTGTGGGACAGTTGGGACGTCGGGGCACGAATCGGCCGAAAAGCCGCCAGGCGGTCCACGCAGCAGTTGGGACGTCGGGACGCGTGGGATGCGAAAAGCCGAATCGGCCGAAAGAGGGAAAAAATTGCCTAAGTTTTGTTTCACGTGGTTTTGGGACAGTTGGACCAAAAGTACGCATGGGACGTGGATCGGCCGGTTTGGCGCAAGTCAGTCCATTTCGGGCGGTTCGGAGATATTTGTCCCAGGCGATTCCGGGACAGTTGGGACAAAAGTACACGGAGGACGCGAACCGGCCGATTCAGCCAAAACAGGAGACTTTCGTCGAGACAGTTTGGGACATCCGGGCCAAAAGTACGTGGAGGACGAAAAGCCGAAAGAGCCGAGAGCGAATGGAATCTCGCCACGTGTCTTCACCACAAACAGGAACAAGGAGGCCCGAATCGGCCGAAATAGGAGATTTTAAATGCGGGATAGCCGGGACAAATGTACGCCAGGATGCGAGGGACGTGAAAAGCCGAAGCGGCCGAAGGCAAAGAAGAAAAGTCAATGTTTGACCCGTGAAACTTCAAACGGCCATAACTTTTGACTCGAGCTCGATTTTCATAAAATTAGATTTTCGAAATGAGCACGACGTCCTCTATGCCACAAAACCTGGATTTATTATTTTTAATGAGGGTAGATATATTTAACTAAGAAAAACATATTTGGCTCCAGTCAGTTAATGCTCATTCCCGTCAAATGACAGAAAACTCCTGCCAGACCCAAAATAGTTGCCCGCACTCAAAAGGCCATAACTTTTGCATTTCTCAACCAAATCGCACAAAATTTGTACCGTTGGAATCGTGGCTCCGAGCCCAATGCACAATAATCAATAAATTCTAGATTTGATGAGAAATAAGTCGATATTTTTTAGAAAACATGGCTGGGTTCATAACAATGTTTCATTTGGTGGTTGGGAGTACAATTAAGAGGCATGGTCATCATTCTTTCTCTGCTGCAGCACCTAGGACAGTATGGGGAGCCTTTTGCAAGTAATAGATAATCATTTTACTCCATTTAATGCCTCTTACAAGTGGTTGAAGGACAGATTTCGGGATTTTTTTCCTTCTCTTTCTCTTCTCATTTTTCTATAAATTGGAGTGTTGGGCTCATTATAAAGGGGAGATTTTTCAGATAGCAAAGCTCACAAATTTTTTTTGTGAAGCCAATGTGTTGCAGGCCCTTGTAGTGGACTCCTTGCATGGTGATCCAGGCCCTTATCTTGTAATAGATTGAACTGTGCATATCATGAACCAATAAAATATCAGTTTGTGGATATATCTTCCCCCTGCTGTGTTTTCTTGCATTCTTCTTTCCCTTTTAATCTTTTTACAAGAATATTGTGTCTATTATTATGTTCTTGCAGGATCCATTATCATCATGTGTATGCTTAGAATATCGTTGTGAATGCGTTTTGCTAGATTATGGAGAACTGTCATCACCTCTTTTAGTGTGCACTTTGCCTCTGTATTTCACGCATTTGGAGACTACTCTCACACCCTCCTTTTCTGGTGTATCACCGCTTTAGTGTAGGCTTTCATTTTATGCATTCTCTCTCCCTAGTCCCTTGGAAATTTAGATTGGAATAGTTAGTTTCCCCTGCATTAAAGTAGATTGTGGCAGGTAGTTTAGGAGCAAGAACCAACTTTCTTTGGAGGTCTATCTCAAGTAGCAAGTCCCACAACTTGGAGATAGTACCCATGTTATCCAATCACACCATGAGTTCAAGTATATGCACTTGTATAAACATAGGGGTGCTGTGATTCGGTGATAACAAGTACTTTATATGCATTTGAATTATGCCAAATAAGTGTGTAAGTTATGGGAAATTTTGTAAAGAATAAGAAGCTAACTTAAAATGGTCGAACTGTAAATTATATGTGGGATGAACTTAAAGTTTTTGTAGTTGGAAAAAGGAGGAAGCTATCCTTGCACAATAATGTTCTTGGAGTGTTAATCGTAACTAAAATACAATTAAAGAAATGATGTGTTGTGGGTTCGCCATTCCTGAAGTCATTTTTCTTGTGGTTGGGTCAGTACTAGTAACCATTCATTGGGAAAGGTGTGGCATCGACATGCCTATGTTGCTTTCTTGTGTCTATGTGAGTCGATGACTTATGTAATTGTCGTATGCGAGTCGAGTTTCTGTACTTGGAGCCCTTGTTGTGTTGTGTGTAGTGAGCAATGTAAGTCAAAAAAAAAATTTACCTGTTATTTTACTGTTGTAATTGGGTGTGTAAAATGTGGGCACTACACAATGTACGCGGAGTCTTTTAATTGAAATCATACGGCTTTCCTTTTAAGATAAAGCATCAATAGCTTCTCAACGGGAAATCAATTTTACAAATGATTGTTTCATTTATTTAAATTTAGTGAAAGCTGATAAGAGAATAAAACGGGCTCACGGACCGTAAGTAAAAAGAGAAAATCTACGTGAGTGATGTGTGTAATGAAATTAGGGACTTACAAATAACATGTCATTTCATCCAAAAGATGGAACATAATAGAGCTAAGTAGGGTGTTTCTGTTATTGTTGCCGCTGTCCTGGTGGTGGTGGTGATTGTTATGGCGATGGCGGTGATGGCGGCCGTGTGAGCTGAATAACAGAATTTCTAGCAGTCGAAAAACGCTCACAAATCCAACCAAGTACCAAATAGAAAAATGCAATCCCACCAAGCAGCACCATAAGAACCAAAAACAAGACTCCTCTGCTCATTTTGAATTTCCTGCTATAATATTGCTGATACTTTGGAGGAAAGCGGTATAATTATCTGTACGAAACAATCCCAAGTGCCTATCAATTTAAACCTTCCTTCTAAAACAGAGTTGAATCTTAACAATAAGAATTTTGTTTTAGAAGAGGAGGATTGCCGGTGCAGATGTCACTCTACACTGTTTTTATATGATATTTTCAATAAGGGAGGATTATTAAAACATGGCGAATCGCTTCCGTTCATAGGGGATTCCCAAAGGTCGGACATGAAATAAGTTTGATATTATAGTACTCGTATGCTCAATGATTTAAAAACTAGTATGTATTTTAAAATTTTGAAATGTTTGCCATATTTTATTATTCAAAATAATTAATTATTATTATAATAACCAATCAAAATATATTATTTATAACTTAATGACTTATTATTAAAATTAAAATTGATTATTTATTTTATAATTTTTTTATTTTGATTCTATTGATTATTCATGAATTAAAAACTTTCATATTGTACCTCAACCAATCAAAGCTTCTACAAAATCTAAATATTAAAATCTAAATATTGAAATATGATTTTATAAATAAAATGTAAAAACAAACTTTACTTTTTAATAACTACTAAAAACACAAACTTTTGGTTTTTTATTTTTTTGTTTTTGATTTTTAGTTTTTTGATTTTTGATTTTTTTGTAAAGTATGTTGTTATAATTGTATAATGATCCTCTATTTTATGATAATATAGTAATTTGCTATAATTTTGTAAATATTTTATACTAAATGTTTTTATAAAAGTTAATTAAGTGTAAAAAATTAATTTCTAAATACTAAAAATGTCTACGTTGTTGTTTTCTTATTATTTTTGATTCAACATCTACAATTCTCTTTTTAATTAATTTCATTTTTATATGTAGAATGCTTATTAATTTTCTATTGATCTTATCGCATAGTTTTTTTAAATTTTAATGAAACACGATAAATATTAACTACAATTTCTTTTATCTAATACAAAGAGTATTGTTTTAACACACACACACATCGCATTTGTTAAAGCTTCTTTATTTTAACAAGATTTTTGGTATCATGGCCTTGTTAAGAACTCATCTTATTTCTAATGTCTCTTGCAATACACACATTTATCCATACACATATTGTATACAAATTTTGTTTAGGAGGGTGTAATATATGGTTGTAAGCACTTCACTTGTACCTTGAGGTGCAATAATAGGTCAATAGAAAAGTAATTTTTTTAAAAGTGTTTTTCTTATTTTGTTTGTGTGTGTGTGTGTGTGTGTGTGTGTGTGTGTGTGTTTTAAATATTATCATAACAAGTATAATCATACAATATTAGATACAAAAATGTGGATTATATGGAACCGTGTCCTAAAGCCAAAATTTAAATTAGGCCACGAAGTTTAAAAGAACAATAGAATCGATTATATAAAAAAGAACGAGAAAACTTATGTAGCCACTAAAAATTGTTGACCTTCAAGGGCATATCTTAGTCAATATGCCATCCAGAGCCTTATAATTCTATGTCGGAGTTCCGAGACCTCATCCCAAACCATGACGGTTTTCTTTTTAAGTTTCTTCAACAGGCCCGATGAGTAGAAATAGCAAGCGCCAAACATAAAAATTTATTTCGCGGTAGAGGTATATAACACCCATCATGGGTGGGTGGCTTGAGCCGATGTGGAAATTCAAGACCTTTGTGTGCGGGAGGCAAAGAGATACCACACCCCCTACAGTAGGCTAAAGGCAACAAAGAGGACCTCCACCGACAAGCTAACCAACATGACGACCAACATGCACAGTTCAATGAGTGACAATGGGAACGACTCCATCAACCACCACCTCTTTGGTAGTTGTGGTCACTGCAAGGTGGCAAGGAGTAGTTAAATAGGGATGGTAGGACACATGGAACAGGTTACAGGGGGCATCATCCTAGTGACACAAGAGCATTTTCAAATGTTGTACCTCTAGCTACACCTTGTTTTTTAATAAGTTAATATGAAAGTAATAATGTTTTATCTTGATGTTTTTCTTAAATTATTATTTAACAGTGAATAAAATTTGGTTGCTTAAATTTATAACTTGTTTTCAAATGTGAAATGAATTTTAAAAATCACTATAGACATATATGTCTATTTCAAAAACCTATAAATTAATTATATTCAATTTATAAAATAATTAATCATATATTATTTTACTATTACAACTACCCTTTATATTAAAAAAATAAAAAGAGAGTTACATAGTAAGGGGTTGTGGGATTACTCATAGTCCGCATGAAAATGTCGTGAGGGCACCAAAAGTAGAAAACGCCACAAGGGCTACATAAAAATGCCACTAGGGTAACTGGGGAGCACAAAGGAAAGACGCCAACACACGGTCAAACACATGCCGCAAAGACTAGGAGGAGGGGGATAATCCCGAGGAGGGATGAAAGCTCCACTAGTTGGCTCCATCGAAGGAGTATCCACTTGTAACCCATCGTGAGGATTAGGATACTACATCCGTAATGACAACACAATACCCCATCCAGGGAGGCGATCCAAGTAATGGTCTATATGGCTAGCGGCGATGAACCCCACCATGGAGAACATGTAATGCCCTCCCCCAAAAATATAGGCTCTAGCCACGTCCAAAAGAGGACGGTGCTTAAGGGCATCCACGAAATGTGGTGGAATGGTCACTATCCGAGTGACCCCTCCAACAAGGTCCCATAAGTGGTAGGCGCGAGGTGGCGAAGACCAGGGGTGGTAGCCGTCGATGATCTAGTGGGACCCGAATAATAGTGTATGGTGCACTCCCCCATGTATCAAGAAAATCTTGAAGATTCACAATCTATAGGAAACCTTGGAAACTTGAAATTGAATTTGCATGTGTACAGTAGAAAAAATAATCACTCTGTCATTAGTGGAAAAACAAGTAAAACTTTGATCATGCTTGAAGATTAAAGCATTATGAGCATTCCAAATCTAGAGAAGAATACAAGAAGTAAACAATTACCAAAGTGTATTAATGTAATGGGGCCAAGGAATAAAATCACCAATTAAGGTGAGTTGCCAATAAAAGAATTTAGGGTGGTAAGGCTAAAATAAATAGTGGATCCACTTCTCGATATTCTGAGCATGGGGGAAGATGAGAAAATGTGTTTGAACGACTCAGGGTGAGAGCAAAAAAGATAAGTAGGATTTGGTATGCAAATATGATTAAGGCTTTCGCCCACAAGTAGAACTTGATAAAAAAGACACCAGAGAAAATGGTTAACTTTAGGCTCAAGAAGAGAATTCCAAGTACGAGAAAGCCGATGAAGCCAAGTGGAGGGAGCAGACTACAAACCCCACCAAGCATTATGTCAATCAAAGGTAGGCAAGAGAAAGCTTAACAAAAGAAAAATGGTTCTGGTATTATATCTAAGGAAATTAATTTCCTGGTTCCACCACCAATCTCACCAGCAAGCTGAATGAGGTTTAAGCCCCAACTTATAGAGCATAACATACAACAGGAGCTCTTAAATTTTGTAGATAGACGCAAGCACTAAATTGGCAAGATTGAATTTTAACTTGAGCTAGGGCCAAGACATCCAATCTCTGCAATGCACAAGAGATTGTATAGTCTGAATTACCTTTCGATATAGGCGGATCGCTTTGATTTATGGAGTTTCAGCAAGCGAAAGATCACCAGCTATGATAATTGGTGACCACCAAATATTCGGAGAGTTGAAAGAGAGTCGTATGTAAAAACCATCCCTAACCAAGCACATCAAAGGATTAACCAACTCTAAAGCTTTCCATATAATCTTATCCATAAAGGTACCTGTAATATTCACCAGAGCTGAAGTGATGATAAGAGAATGCAATCGAATATTGCCCCAACACTTCTTGCCATAAGGGGTTCAAGATCCAATGCAGTGAAACAATAGAATTTTCCAGGCCTGATTGTTGGATAAAAACCAAATGACCCACATAGCGCATAAGGCAACACTCTGTCAGTAGACATTGATTATACCCATAACACCTTTTTGTTGAGGGAGGCAATAGACATCCCATGCTACTCTGTGGAAGCCAACTGAGCCAGAAATTTTATACCATAAAAATACTCGGATCATCTTGGAAAATAATACAAAAAAATTTCGAGAGGGGCACCAACATGGACAATAATAGATATGAGTAGTAGTAATGATCTTGGTACAGATCTGAAATTTACTAGCCAAAGAGAGAGGTTTGGAAGATCGCTTGGTAACTTTCTGGTCGATTCTATTGAGAACATAATGCCAGAATGTCACAGTATTAAAGGGAAAAGGAATTCCTAAAAATCTGAATTTCTGTCCATGGGTAATGAATTTCTAGGGGTAGACCTTCAAGCAGTCAGGAAGAGGAAAATAACTCTATCGATAGCCTGTGGTTTTGGCCAATTAAATACTAGATCCAGAAGCCAAATAGAAAGTGTCAATACACTTTTAAGACTTTGGGAGAATTCTGCTCCAATTCCACAATAGTGAGGAAGGTTTCATCTATGAAATGTCCATTGATAAGTTGAGATTCATGATCAGGGAGAACAATACCACAAAGAAGACACTGGGAAGCTTGACGTGTAATTGAATAACCCATCGCATCAACAGCAAGCACAAATAGCGTAGGTGCCAAAGGCAACCCCTTTCTAATAGAGCAGAAAATATCAATTGTAAAGGATTGGTGACCATTAATGATGAGCCACATAGAGGCATTAGAAAACAATTTGCTAACGACCGACATAATGAATTTTCTCAAAGACAAGGGCTTTGAGCATAGAAAGGTTGAAAGGTCACCTAATGTGATCATAAGCTTTCTCCAAATCAATTTTGAGGAAGATAGGTTACTGTGAAGAAACTCGGGCTCATTCCATGCCTTCCCAGATTGCAAGATGATTATCAAATATGTACCAGCCTTTCACAAAACCAATCTATTTAGGACGGACTATTTTAGGTAGAAGATCCACAATGAGCGAGCTAGTGCCTTGGCAAGAATTTTTAGAAACGTCCAACAAGGTGATCGACAAAATCATGCAACTTAGACAATTATTTATCCCAGTCTCATACTCTGTTTAGAAGGTTATTGAGAGAGGAAATTACTAGTTAACCCCATCCTTGGCCATTTTATTTTAATTTTATTTCATCATTTCCACACCTTTTCATCCACATGCGCATGATCTGTTTTGGAGATTTCCCATCATTTTAGCCTCCGTTGGGGTGCCTAGTGTAGTACGGGGGCATCTGTGGGCACCCTGGTCCGACTAAGGGAACCCCTGGTCCTTTTTAGTTTAATATCTTATTAGGAAGACTTTGGATTCACACAATGAAAGTTATCCCTTCCACTATTCATCAATGTGTCAAGTTCTTACATGATGGTTATGAACATACCATCACCGCTGATCCTGAGCCATTCAAATATTGTCGCATAGATCCTATTACTTCTATGCCCATACCACCTTTGCAACACATTCCAGATAGTAGCCTCGGTACATATGACATAGGTGAGCCTAGAACTTCACTATCCCCTTCTATAACTTCTAATTCTCCAACTATATCCAATCACACAACTACCATTATTTCACCTACGATATTCATTCCCACTAGTCATCTATCTCCACTTGGTTACGGTACCTTCCACTCCTCCGACCAAAGTGTAGCCTAATGACATACTTGATAATTCTATACAATGAAATAATGCTCATACTAATGATTATGATGATTATGATGATGAATTTGACACTATAAAAGTTATTGATGATTCCTTAGGACAACTCAATTTTAATCCCCCTGCTGTCAATAATTCTTATTTCAAAGAAACCTTTGTGTCGATGGTTCGGGTGAGTATCGGTTCAAGACTCCTCCATTTAATAATGCTATGGTATTGTATCGGGATTTGTCCATAGTGTTGACACTATTTCATCTTCTCCTCCATGGGTCACAACTCCATTTCCTCCTTTTACATGCACATTATTTATTAACGGTTCCTTTTGGGAACACATCCCCATAAAGCGTACGTGATTATAAACTATTTGTACACATGACAATTTGGCTAGGTTTGGCATAACCCTCAATGACATTTTACCACCTCTTCATTCACCACATCTATATCATGGCTATTTTCACATTACAACATCTTATGGCTTGTGTGTCTTCCATCTCATGTTATTTGTTGCACGCACCCTTGTGAATCTCCACTCACACTTGGAAAGTCATAAGTTGATTACATTGGTGGTATCATCAACCCTCATCATTATTTCTTGGCATTTCCTAGGCCTTTTGAGCCTATCACTATTCCAAATGATTATTCTTCCGCTTATGTTCCAAACATCTCTCGTTGGCATGCTCATGGTTTCCCAAAATCACCTTTCTAACGACAAATAATATGAAATGAATTTGTACACACTTCATTGTAATGGGTCCCTATGCAATCCTCCCCATTCAATAGCTCACCATGTTTCGACGCTGCACTAGTAGGATTTGATCATGACAATGATGATCTTCTTTAAAGCAGCCCTTATTCATATTTTTTATCATCCCTTTATGGGGGCATTGTATCTATACTCACCCCCTCATTTCTAGCCTTGTTGTATAGCACTACATCGCACTATTAGTATCTATCATCTTTGCATTTTCATTCTAATCATACACTTGTCATTACGATGACACACTCTTGTGCTTTGGTTCACACTTAACTGTTGGGGATTACCACTACCTTGAACTCCACACATTGCACCACCGGCATTACAAATTCCATTTCATCACAATCACACGTCATACAACACATAACCTGTAATTAATCTACAACATTTCGACATTAGTACATTTACAAATCTTGCATCATACTAGTCCTCATCTTGCATATCCCATACTTATAGTACCCACACATTTATTATGATATATTGTTCATCCTACGCATTACATACACTATTAGGCTATTTACACATCTTTCCTTACATCCTATACAAAGGAATATATCAGACATCATACACAATGCACCTTCACCTCACAAATTATCTATAGAATATACTAGTCATCATCACATACAACTCACGTATCACATCGTTTCATCCTAAATGTTACATTCCTAGCCTACCTAAATGTATTATATTGCATTCTACACATCTACCATTGCATTTTACACATCATACATTCACAGAGCCTACTCATTATATGGTCCTATTTTATCATTTCACATATGCTACATTGTCATCTACACGTTGCAATCACTACACTATGACGCACTTTAGTTCCTCAATTCATACTCAACTACCAAGGGTTTACAAATCAAATGAACCCTACACTCATCACACATTTATCACTTGACCTACCACCATGTGACATTACTATTTTTGTTACATATGCTTTAGGCTAAGTCCTCACCTATTCTATAATTTTGTAGTGGTATACACCTTAGGTTACATCACCACTCCCTCTTTTCATCTTATAGTGATATGCATTAGGACTAACTCATAATTTATTCATTCACGGGTAGTGATATACACTTAGGGATAAATCATCACTCATCCTTTCATTAAGTTATGATATAAAATTTGGCTATAGGGTTCATACAGATTGTTGTTAGGTCATACATATTTAAACACTACACATCCACATTTACCATAACGCGTTAGACACAACACACACTATTGAATCAGTTACGGATGATGTACTCTCATTTACTGATTCATTATTATTTCTTGAGGGGGAAATTAACCTCATTTCATACACTTTCATTCACTCGAGGTGTCCACGGCTCATATCATTCCATCTTGCATTCCATTCCACCCATCCATAGTATATTGCATTGTCTTGGGGAATTTATTCTTGTTTACTAGTGTTTTATGCGATCACTTTACTACACATGTTATCCTGATTTATTATATGTCATTATCTATACCATCCACACATGTGCATTCAATCCTTTGTTTAGTGTGATCTCGGATATAGGCCTCCTACACATGGCATGGATGCTCTCCTTCTACCCTTCCTACTTGGTCCCTCGGGGCATTCACATTCGATTCTCAAGGGTGTTATTGTTTTATTTCGCACTTATCACTTTACATTACATTTTTATTCATATTTTGACATATTGGTTATTTCTCTAACATACTAACGGCTATTCCATGTGCAACGCTTTTTTGCAAGATTACATGTTTCCTTGGCTACTTCGTACTTGTTTTTTATTTTACTTGTTTGTCATTGTTTGCTTGTTGTATCGCGGGATTTACCCTATGTTTGTGTGCACACTTGCTTATTGTTGTGGCCATGATGGCCTTGTGTTTCTTGCGACATCATGAGTGATGTCCCATGTTTGCATCCCAATTTTTGCATCTTACTTGTCTTCTTAAATGTTTACATTTTTTTGCTTGGTAGTTTGTACATCGATTGCATACTTTACAATTTATATTCTACATGCATGTGTTTTTCGTACTAACACTTGTTTTGGGTAGCCATCCTTATTTTTGCGTGTCTTGGTTTCTACCAAGCACATTTCCCTTTCCCTTGTAGGGCGAGTTACATGGTACACAATATTGGTCATCTTTGGAGACCACATTCTCCTTTCGGTGATGTTGTATGTGCCCCCAAAGAGGGGGCATCATTTGGAGTTTTTTTACACACTAACACATATATTCTACACCTGCACGCAGTTCAATTTTCTACAAATGAGTGGGTTGAAACCAACTTATAAACCCTATACATAGTGGATTTTATAGCACATGATGTCCTTTGTATTTTGGGAAGTAGTTGTAGGCTTGAAGGTTATAGTGGGTCTTCCTCTCTACACTACTTCAGCCAGAGGCATCGGATCACCCAAAAAAATAAGACAAGACATAGATATATTCACACATATTCAACGGATTAGTTAGATCTTGGAGGTCATAGAAAATTTCCTCCCTACACTTCTTCATCCAGTGGCATGACATCACCAAAAAAAATCGCAGTATAGGATATCCTTCCACACCGCTTATCTCAACAAGGATCAGTGCACATATTCCATTTACACTTTACATTTCGTGTATTTTACATCCGCATATTTTACACACTTCTATATACATGTATATTTTACATAGCATTTTCACACTTACATACATATATATTTGACTACTTCATCATTTTCTCCTTGCATATCTATTTGTATGGGAAATAAGTAGTCAAATTGGGGCAACAACAAAGAAAACAACTTCAACAACAACATTCCAAGATAGCACAGACTTTACTAACCATGCAGCACACTAAACACCATAGGAGTTGCGCATACATTTTGCCCTAGGTTCACTCTCATCACTTTTTTTTCAAATTTTTCATCTTTAGTTTCCACGCTCCTTCATCTTTTTATCATTTCACACCTTGTCTATTCCTTCAGGATGTTTCTACTACACTATTCATGCACATCAAGTACGTATCTCTATCTACTTTATGTTATGAATATTTCGCTCACCAACATAAAGTGGGGGAAAATGTAGTCATAAAATCATAGAATTTAAATAATTATTTATCCGGTCTCATACTACTATTTTACTTTTACTTTTTCATTTCCGCACAATTTCATCAACATGCCCATCTGTTTCATCATTTTTCCATCATTTTAGCCTTGGTGAGGTGCCCATGGGCGTCTGGTCCCACCAGGGCACCCTGGTCCTTTTTCTACTTTCCCAATACTTTTGGGCTCTTTCTAACCATTTCTCATCCTTATCTTCTCGGTGGTCAGCCATTTTGGGGTTAATTAAAAAATTAAATCAAGAAAATTTTATAAATATAAAGTTATGCAACCATAATGATGGACATAGCATCATCTATTATCTATCACTCATTTAGAGTTACATCAATCTATTGCATTTTCATCCACAGAATTATCATCAAGGCACATGCTAGGAGTCTGCATCACACTTCATAAGGGGAGGGATTCTATTCTATTTCATGCAAACATGCTATTAAATTTTCTACATTTATTTAAAGTGATAGGAGAGTTGTAGTGAGTACAATCTATGGATGAAAACATGCTTGGGTACCACATCAATACATTCCTATCGTGAAGTGGCTCGCTCAATTTAATCCACCTAATCTTGAAAAACTAGACGATAGTGCTTAACAAAATCATTACTAATCTCTAGAAGCTCAGTAATCCATTGGTGAGAATCATAAAAATCTTTGATGTTTTCGTGAGCATCCTTAGCTTTGAGTGATTTGAATAATATTTTTGAGGCTTTGTCTTCCACCCAAATACGGTGAAGTCTCTAATGAATTTACACATCATGGGCCAACAAAGATTTAATAATCTTGAGCTTGTGCTTTGAGTATTAGTAGATTGTGACTAAAGATGACTATTAAAAGGATTGTGCTTGAGAAGGAGAGAGATACATCAAAATTATTTGTGCAGAGACAAAATCAGAATGCCTATGGAAATGGGACACATTTTTCTTGAAGTGCCGAGAGGAAACTCGATGGTGTGATGAATCACCACCTCCAACCAAGAAATCCATCTGGAAGAAAAATGCAAACGTGGCACCATATTCAAAAATTTTGAAAAAAAGGGACTACTCAGGATGACTCAACACGAAACATTAGCATAGAATTTATTTTTAGGAACTTTATGAGGGCACTCTTGCCAAACAACCTTAATGTGATTAGTTGGTCTCGTTGAAAAAAATTATGACTAGACCTTGATAACAGAGGATCCTTGCTTGTCAAAATAAAAAAGCAGCTACTCGAGAAAGAATTCCATGGTCAATACATTTTAAACGTGATCATATCTGCCTCAAAGATTGGTTCGAGTGAACCAAGTGTGGCATTTAAATTATTTCCACCATTGGGGTAGAAGATCGAAAGCCCCGACATATTTTAAAATAATACAGGTTGCAAACTCACCAATACAATAGTGCATAGGAAGGGCACCACATTTATCATCTAGGTGTTCCACCATATTAAATTTTCCACATAGAGCCAATAATAAAATGGTAAGTTATCACCTAACAATTTCCATAAATCCATTCTTTCAATACCATCATTAGGTGCATCAATGTTAAGAATACAAAAATAAATATCATTACTACTCATACTCACCCAAACAACCCTATTACTAGGATCTTGACTTGAGGTAATGATTAATGCCGAAAATTTTGATGCTATGGAAATGTTAGCACCACCTCTGCCATCAATATGTTGGGTGTGAAAATGCGTGAAATCCATGGAAATATAAGTAAGAGTATTTTGAAGCAAAAAAATAAATATGTTGAATTCCTATAAAAAAATAATATCTAAACTGCTAATTAACTTGAAAGATAAATAAACAAATAATTTTCATGACAAATTTTTCAGACCTTGAACATTCCATGACATGAAATTCATGAAAAAATAGACATATCAAATTCCTCCTTCCCATTTGTAATTCCATCCTCAGAGTCGAGAATGGAAAAATTATTGGCTAGAAGAAGTGGTTTGAATTAAAATGCTCAACATTGATGGAGTGATTAACCAAAAGTATGAATTATAAGTTAATATAAATAGTAAAAAAATGAAATAATTGAAGTATACATGCTAACTAATTTTATTTGATATTTTAAATGAAATGAAATAAATGAAATAGAAGGGAAAAGGTACTAACTGCAAATAAATTACCTCACAAAGTGATATAAGATTGAGCGGGATGAGGAATAGGTGGAACATATTGTCACAAAATACCTCAAAACATTACCGTAGGGTAGAATTGGCTGGCCTAGGGTTCCTAAAAAGGATTAGGGCACATGTGGGCATTTTGGTCATGCAGTATGGACACCTTGGTCCGCAAAACAAAGCAGAATCGAATCTAAATTAGTCACTAGGTCTTCATAATATCTCAATATTTGTTGCATGATTGTCACACTAGCTTCACGATGATGATGAAATCCTGCATTAAAGAATCACTTGCAAAAACCCATACAAAGCATCAAACTCAAAAAAAAAAAAAGATTCATATGAATAGGTCAAAATGTCCTTAGCGACCACAATGGTGGAATTACAACTAAGCATTACACTACATTTTAGACGCAAATGTAGTTATGAGTGATTGTGTGTGTAATAGTGTGCCTAGGGTTACCTAGTGCCAATGACACAGAGATAAGGGGACATAACCAGATAGAATGCAAAATGGTTGGTGGAATAGAATTAATTTTTCTTTTTCCCATTCATTTTGATGCAAAGTAGATTCCCAAATGCGTCTCTTGCCTTAGTAGATTGTTATACCTTAGTAGAATAGTCCACCCATGTAATAGTATGTATGGTGTGTTTATATAAGGATCTATTGCTCAAATTTAAACACTAATGACTCGACATGCTAACTAGTACCCAGGGGAATGAGAGGGAAAACTACAAAGAGTGATCTAGAAACTCTAAATTATAACCAAGTGTAACCAATACGAGGGCACCTAAAAATGAGGACCGGGCTACCAATGGGCACCCTAATCCCTCCCTAAGTGCCCTAGTCAAAAATTATATATGACAATTGAGAAAATAAGGACACCTAAGACCCCCGTGAGATGACTAGAAATGTGCAAGTAACTAATGACTATGCAAGACAAGTGATGATGATGACTAACTAAAGCGACGAAAGGACTAGGGGTTGGGTCCTTAGTGGGTGAAGTGCACTAAAATGAGAGTGATTATTTTGATTTTGGATGATCGATGATTTCAAATGTATATGATGACGATGAGATGGGGTAGGGAGTGATCAGTTCCCAACCCGACTATGTGTATACAAATAATCGACTAGATAATTTGGACGTCTTGCCACCAAAGGAAGAGTGTAGGGATAAAGTTGTGTTATCCTCCAACCTCTAACTACATCCTCAAGATCTAGGTTCTCTAGATGGACTTACATCAAATATTTGTGGTTTTTGGATCCAAATAATTTTTATCAAATAGTTGACCCATATAGGAGTGGTATAGGAAAGGAAATCTTGCCCCCACTCTATGGGTGTCGCCGCAATGTGATGGATTCCAAGTTAGGTCAACTGGAATCAAACACCAAATAGATAAAATAACTTCCCAAGTTAGGTCATTTGGGAAAAAGTAGTGGATGTAATATCCCAAGTTAGGTCATCTAGGAGGTTGCATGTAACTCCCAAGTTAGGTCTTCTAGGAGGTCAATTTTGTTTAATTTGTATTGATTAGATAGTATGATTTTGATTGTAAAAATTTCAACACATTGATTGCTTGGTTACCCGTAGAGATATTTTACGATAGTTTCCCTGTGTTAGGTCACTAGGGGAAATGATAGAAATTGGTGAATGATCACATGGAAATATTTTAATGATTAATGTCCCTAGGTTCCATCATAAGGGGAAGTGAAGAAACTTTGCATAGAAAAATTCTACGTTTGTTTCCCCCAAATTAGGTCATTAGGGGGAATTAATGGTGAGATGTCATGTGGTGAATTAGTAAATGTTTGCAAATGATGAATTGTTAGTCTTGATTGATCACATGGTGATGTAAGGGGAATTAAAGAATGATCCTAATGATATCCCCCCCTTTCGGCAAAAGGGGAAGTGATGATAAGAACGAATGTTGAGCCAAAAGTAAGCACGAAATGGATAGAATGGGATAAAATTAACCAACACATGTTTAAATTGAATGAAATACATTATTGACAAGATATAACACGTGTATAATGTGTATGGTATGATGTTAGGAGGTATTTTTAAAAGGAATTCCACAAACAGTGTGTAAGTCGGAGTAGAAATGCTCAAGATATGCAAAAAAACATGTGGTGTGTATTAGTTGAGACAATAGTTCTGAAATAATAACCATAGTAAAGTAGGTAATGAAAAGTAACCATAAGTAGTGAAATAAAAAATTAATTACTCACTTCATTCATCTTTTACATGAGTGTGAGATTGAGTGCTAAGTGAGTAAAGATGACACAAGTGACAAAGAACATGTCCTACTCATTTTTAGAGGGTGGCAACCGTTGTAGCATTAAGGACAACAACAGAGTTGGTAAGTACAATGTTATTTTCCAAAGTGTGTGTGTAGTACTTGGTTTTATCATATTTTTGCAAATTTGAGATTATGATTTTTCTATGTTTTAGACTTGGACAAGAGCAATGATGGCACTAGTGACCCTTGGGACAGGAGCACCCAGACCTAGTCCAGAATGTGTGCATTTAGTATAGAATGGTGTAAATGTGATTGTGTATGTGTTGTAATGTTGTAAGCAAGTGTATTTGTATTTTTATAATGGTCTAACGCCACGTTCATTGTCATTTTGTGGTGTACAGAGGGATATTTACTCTAGGGAGTTCTATGGTGGGTGGTGGTCCCTTAAAGACAACATGTGTTTGCATGATACGTGGTTTTACAACTTCAGTTTTTAGAGTAGTCTCACGAAGGTTACATTATGATGAAGGCAGGTTTAGAGGTATCTAGGCCACGAATATCGGAACACAATTAGTGGCGAGGCATCTAGTTAGAGGGCTCTAATACCCAAGAGCGATAGTGATGATGAGATTTTATTTGTATTATTATATAAGATGTGGGGATGTTTCCCCTGGCGATGAGACATGTTGGCAAATGTTATTAATATATGATGATCTTTTTTTTTACATTGATGTCATAATGTAATGAATGATATATGATATGGTACTTAGTTTTGGAACACATATAATGTGTTGTATGTTTTTTGTGTTTATTGATGTGACTCACACTTACAATGTTGATAAGGATAGACAAAATGTGTAAAGTGAATGATGATAGACAACATATGTAATCGAATTTGATGAGTTAAATGAAATGTTTATTGAATGAAATTTTGTATCACGTAGTTAGTATAATGATGATAGTAGAATAGATGTAAAAATGGATAATGTATGATTGCAAAACTAACGTGTCGTAATGAATTTATGATAATGTAATGTGATCGTAATATGATAGTATGATGAATATAGGAGGCGGAAAAATATTGTTGATACCCCCAATCTATGGATGAATAGGCTCATTTAGTTTTTCCCCTCAACGAGTCAAGAATGAACCACGTAAGAAAGAATGCAAAATCGGGAAAATATTGAGTCCGCTAGATATATAGACGTAGTGCATGCTGCAACTATGGAGTTATAATATGAGTTCTATCAGATCCAGAGTAACCCTAATTTATTATATTTACTAAAATAAATTTAAAGTGTAATTCTTGTTTGGTTATTCTTTACACTTTTACTATAATAATAAAAGTATAAATAATCAAAACCGAGTACCTATACTTAACAATTGTTTTAGTAAATGTGACCCCATATAATATAAATATCTTATATATTTAATATCATCATGTACTATAATTATTTGATATACCAAATTATTATAATAATTTTTAATAATGTAGCAAAAACAATTTACGTCACTTTTTCACCACAAGGTAATTGTATCAAACGAAATTAGTAGAAAAACATTTTTAAAATTTGGTATAAACATTGGAACAAAGTGGATGCAAATGTGGCATAAACATGGTAAAAATATGTTTCAAATGCGAAAATTAAATGTTTAGTTGCTTCAAGTTTTTGTTGCAATTTTCATCACATCCACAAAGAAAATTTGATAAAAAATGGTTAAAAACCTTAGAATGGTCAATTTATGACGCAAAATTGACCCAAATGATGGCATTATCTGCACAAAATGTAGTAGTATATCATCAAGGACATCTAACTATGTCGAGAGATGTCTCATCAAATACTTTAATGTAGGAAGATTTATCTTCAAAGAAACCTTGAAGTAGCTAATACTCAGTTTGGAAATAGGATGTGACCATAGATACATCCTATAGGGCATATGGGAATGAAGTGTAGGGATATGTATCCTAAGAAACATACTAAATAAATATTTCCTTACAGACATATTGATGAGACGTCTCTTAAGACAAATATTGAAATTTTGGGGCACGAGAAAATGTCAAATATGTCTCATAGAGAAATATTCGTAAGTTATGCAGAATTTTGTTGACATTTCTCTTCATATACAACACATAGAGTCTAGGGAAGTAGTTTGTTAAGATGTAAATTTAAAGACATATCATGGATTCTAGAGAGAAGAATTTTTGTGAGATATCTCCTTACACATATCTCATCATGTTAGGGGAGTGGTTTTCTAAATTACATCTTGAAAATTATGTAAATATGTAGTATCCTAAGATGTCAATTTTGATAAATCTTGAAACATTTGTGACATAAATTTTTGTAATATGTCTCCCAAAGACATCCTTAACAGTTTGGGAAGTAGAAATTTTAAATGTCTCCTAAGATAAATCTTATAAAGTTTGGGAGGGAGAAGGAAAATAATATACCTCATAACAGATATATTGTTGGGACCTCAAACATGGGTAAATGTAAGTACTCGCATAAGTGAGATCTAAATGACGGTAAAAAGAGAAAGCGAGATTTCTCTCAATTTTCATAGTGAAAAATATATTTTCAACATAATATATGAATGAAATATCACCGAACGCGTTTTCGAGGGGTGATATAGAAATGCATACTGAGAAATATTGTGAAAGTGAGACTTTCCAAAAGAAAAAAAAGATTTTCATCTAGAGGATAAAGCAACTATTTGAGATGATATTTGGGGCAATATTTGTAAATAAAGACTACATGGATTGTAAAAAAGTACATTTAAGGAATTTTTGAATTATCACTCATATTTTTACTTTTGTGAACATTGTGTGTATAGAAAAATGAGGGGTAAAGTTTCTCACTTCTCCTACCCAATCAACTTGAATTTCACAAGTTATATAGAGTGTTGTATTTTGAGTGATGAAGGAACCCTCATATAGCAAGTCAATATTTTATGTGTATTTCACATATGATTATTCTATGAAGAATTAGATATTTTTTCTCAAGATTTTTATAAAATGTTCAAAAAAATAATTCAAGAAACCTTTTGCGAACTAAGTAGAGGAAAGAACAAATATTTTGTCTGGGAAAGAGAGAGGTGTATTATTTGAAGAAAATTGATGGATTTTTTTGTAATTGTTGAATAATTAGGAAAAAGGTAATTCCTTTTACTCAACTATAGAATGGGGTGGAAAAGAACATGAATAAATTTTTATAGACACGGGTGTGAGTATGCTAAGTGGAGTCGAATTAGATCAAAATATTTAGGTTGAAGTACTTGCTACTACATAGTATTTTATCAATGGATGAAATACATTAAAATTTTTATATAAGACCCCATAGTAAGATCATACGGGAAAGAAACCACATGTCACTAAGAGTATTTAATTTCAAAGCGTACATACATATTCCAAAAAGGAGACAAAAATGATGGCTTTAGGTATGATAAGTACATATTTACCGGACAAAATATGGAATCCATGACCCCAAAATGGTTGTTATATTTGAAGTGTTTCCTTTAGGGAATTGAAAGGAAATAAATTAATGGTAGAGTAATATTAAAAGAAGAGATCTCAGCTGGTGAAGAAACTAATTGTATAATATCTAGAGGCGCTATCACTATGAGATCACGGAGAGGCCTGATCAGAATAAACTTGATAGAGAGATTTTTCGAAAATTGAAACTTGGAGGAAATGAAGTGATAGATGGGAGTTAAGAGCACTCGCTCAAAAGGGACTTCATGAGGTGATTAAGTCAAAAGTGATGCTAACCTAAAAACAAGAAGCTTATAAGGATGATAGTGCTATTTATGTCTTTAGAAGGTTGGTACAAATCAAAGAGAACCTTAGTAAATTACACCTTATAATTACCATTAAATGTTTCTATTATCACTAATAGATAATAAGTATGTATTGGATGATGTCTATAAAGGAAGAAATAGAGTCTCTAAAGGATAATGATACATGAAAATTGGGACATTTACATTTAGGAAGAAACCTTTGGGGTCGTAAATGGGGTTTTAAGAATAATATCAATACACAAATAAATATGGAATCATACAAGACTCTCTTACTTGTGAAATGTTTCTCTCAATTTGAAAAAATTGACTTTGGTGAACTAGTCTCTCTTGTTACAAAATTGACATCAATTATACTCATGTTATCTATTGTTATTTCATATGATATAGATGTTACAAAAATGTTTATGCATGGGGATCTTAAGGAAGAAAACTACATGAACAAACATAATAATTTCAAATTCAATGGTAAAGAGGGCATTGATTGTCTCCTATATAAATCCTTTAATGTCTTCAAAAAATGACCAAGAATGTGAAAAATTAATATGTTTAATGGATGTGTTTGGGAAATAAGGCTTGAAAGAAAAACATAGATTCTTTTATGTACTTTAAATAAAAAGGGGATAATTTCTAAATAGTTTCACACAAAGGATTGTGTAACTACAAATTTAATGTTTGGCATGGAGATAAAAAGGATTTTTTCAATAGAAATCTATAGATAAATCAAAGTATGTGAAGATGTTTTTTGAAAGATTTAAGATGCAAGATAACATGTTGGTAAGAACACCCATTCGATTTGGTCATAAACGCTCTCTTGAATTGTGTCCAAAGAAAGAAGTGGAGTTGGAGGACATGGTACAGGTGTTTTATTAGAATGTGGTGAGAAGCCTCATGTATGAAATGGTATGCATACTACCTAACATTTAACATACATTGAGTGCAAGTTAGAACATATATAGAATGTTTAGGGAACAAGATTTGGGATTTGGTAAAGTAGATTCTTTAGATATTCAAAGTTGGGGAACTAGTGATCATGTTATTTTATATCAAGATGATGTAGGAGAATAAATTCCACAGAACATAACTTTTAATCCAATCATCATATTATATTAAAAAATTATAAGGAAATATATCTTGATGTCTACGTCATGCAATAAAAATTTGATCTTGGTTGGTTAGATTCCATTTGAGCATGTTTTCAATGGCAAAATTCCTTCATCTAGTGGTCTAAAATTGACTCACAATATTTTTCTAACGATTGTTTAGAAATTTGAGTTTTAATATCTTTTACTAGAGTTTATGGAATAAGCCAAGATTTCAAAAAATCCTTTATTTCTAAAATTATATCATGTACATAAATTTTGGGGTGATCTAAGGTGTTTTGGTTTAAGGTATTTTTTACATTTTACGATATTTTTATGTTTTAAATTTTTTTAGATTTATTTGGAAATAAAAAATATGATTGTAATGTTTGGAAAGGTAGTGTGGATTCAGGAATGAGAAACAATATTTTTAGTTTCTTGAGTTATTGAAAATTATCCAATTCTTTTGGAAGGAATTCAACCTCTTTTAGTGCGATCTACATCAATTGGTATTAGAGAAGGATTTGGATCTTACGGGATTGTTGAAGGTAATAGTTAGTACACTTATCTCGTGTGAATTACTAACTATGTTTTATATAAGTGTGGATACACACAAGAGAGCATGTTATGCCTAGATGAATAGGCATATGATGCAGCTACAAAGACAAGGTTTTTAGCTCATATGATAAGTTATATGTATTATACAGAGATATATAGATGGGAACACAAAAATAAATTGATACTAAAGGATTGTTGGGAATTAGGACTGCGGAAATGGAAACAATTCCCAAAATATACAGATTATTGAAGTTTAAACTAGATAAATCAAAATAAAAACAAAGTACACACACATAACACAACATGTACCGTGGTTCACCTAATGTGGGTTGCGTTCATAAAATATAGAGATCTCATATATATCTATATATAATGAACAAGAGTACAAACCAACTCTTTAATACAAGAGTACAATGCATTTCTCCAAGAGTATCTCCTCCTCCAGATCTCTAAACGAGATCTCCATGAGTGCATCACAATCGTGCCTCAAAACCACCACCAACAGATCTCACATAACTAGGAACTACGCTTCTCTAAATTACTACCAAGTTCTCGGTGGATATTATTGTATATATCTCCCCCTGGGTAAATATAGACAAACAGAAGAATATGGAAATCAAAGAAACTCAAAAACATGACATTTATTTGTGCCACTAGTTGCCCTGGCACAGTAAGAAAGTGTCAACATGAAAATGGATGCGCCTAGCGTAGGTAAGAAAATGTCGACATGAAAATGGATGCGCCTATGGCACAGGTAAGAAAATGTCGACATGAAAATGGATGCGCCATGGTGTAGGTTGGAGGTGCAGAACCAAATTTTCAGCACCTATGGCACAACATTATGAGCGTTGACACCCCGAACCCGACAAAAAGCAAACCCTGATCTCGCATATATTCAAATGGCCATAACTTTTCACAGGGAGCTCGGATTCACGCAAGGTTAGAATTTTCAGAAATATTACAAGGTCCTCTATCCAAATACAACTAGATATATTTAATTGGGTGAGAACAAGTTCTTCAAAAATGCAAAATATAGTTTGCCATTTTTTGGGTTTGCTAGGGTTCTCACCTACCACCATAATGAGATGAATTAAATACAACCTGGAGGTGGTTGGGGTAGATTTGGAATTCCTCTCTCTTTCCTCTCTCATTCTTCCTATAAATTATAAGGAGGGGCTTATTTCTAAAGGTTGGACATTTTTGTTTTGCCCCTCCCTTCTTTCTCTTTGGCGGAGCGAATTTGTGGAGTTAAAACCTCCCATCTAAAACTGTTATGAAACTTTTCCTTTTAGCATTTTGTAGTATATTGTATCAATATTTGGAGAAAATAATGCATGTCTGCAGATGATTCTCAACCCTCTCTATGTTCATTTTCATCCTCATGATCTTTCACTACAAATTTGGTTATCTGTGCATGATCTTGCATTACATTTTAATGGTTTGTGTTTATTGGCAAGACAGGTGTTCTTCATTACTCGGTGCATCACCTTTGTTATTTTAGGTTTATTTTTATGCATATTCTTACCCTATCTCCTTGGCAAGTTAGAATAGGTTTCTGAGTAAACCCTCTACATTTTTATGTGTGCATCTGAACAGAGGAATAGGAACCAGCCTTCATCCGGAGAGCTTTCCCGATTCACAAGGTCCCACACTTTGGGAAAAGCTCCATGTTATGCAATCACACTGAGAGTCTCAACCCATCAAGTTGTAGACATTCAGGGGTGTTGTGATTCACCATCAATAGTTTTGGCACACCCGGTGGGATAGAGAGGTCATTCCACAAGATTTGAAGGAACTTTCAAGAAATTTGGACTTAGAAATTACAAGTTCTCTAATTTTAGATTTTTCACCTTCTAGGATGAACTCCAAAATCGATTTTCAAGGGCTTAACTTGCTCAAAACAAGTCAAAATTTCACCACCTGATAGATCTAGGGATAATCTTCAAAAGGGTATTTTAATTTTTGAAATTTTGATTTTCAAATTTTTAGAGTTTTTTGAATTTCAGATTTCAGGATTTCAGAAGTCTAGCATTTTTAGGTTTTCGGGACTGTCATTCCAAATCAAATTCCAAACCCCAGAATCTCAAATATATAGGTCTTTCAAAATTTTGAGTTTAATTTTTGTCGAGGTTGGTGTGTAACTTGGCAAAATCCAGCCTTTTGAGGCTCATTCCCCAACACATCTGGTGACTCCGAAGGGATAGAATTCAGTGGTATAGCAAAGCACAGGTTTCCCAGGTACATGAGAAGAATTCGAACCAGGTCTGATACTCGAGAAGAAGGGTTATTTTTCTACTTGCAACTATCACTAGGTAGAGGAAGGAGAGGAAGAAGACCACAAAGATCACCATCTCCACCTAACAGGACTTTATCAACCCCTCCACTTGGTAGACCTTTCATCTAATCAACAAGGGTTCTCAGGCCAATCAGAATGGCGCAACAAAACCCTTTTGTCAACTTCATTGGCAGCAACCCACTTGCCCTCAATGCACAAAATCTAGTTCCAATTGCAGCATTGAAGAACATTCCATTTTTCACTAGAGAAAATCATACCACTCCTGGTGATCATGTCAAATACATTACTAACGTTTGTGCAATCCATGAGATAAATGAAATGGATGTTGTTATCAAATTGTTGGCATATTCGTTCAAAGGGAAGGCATTGCAATGGTTTAGGAGCCTTGGAGCTGGTTCTATCCAAAATTGGAATCAGTTATGCATATTTCTCCATGAGTAGTTTGGAGAAAAGGGAGACAATTTGTCTCTACTAGAACAATTGACAACTATCAATAGAGCTCCCAATGAGTAGCTGATTGACTTCAACTTTATATTTCAAAGGTCTTGGGATAGGATTCCAGTGGCCATTAGGCCAACAGCTGAAGGTTCTTTTCTATATTATCTTAAGGCTTTGAATTCGATATTTCTATGTTAATTCAATCTATGGGAGGCACAACCTTACTGCTTTGCTTATAGCATTTCCATTTTCAAGTGGTAAATTGGCTCCTATACCTCCCATGCCCTTGTATCCAAACTTAGAAAATCCAAGCACTAGTTAAGCACCCACTTTGGCTCCTATTCCCACTTCTAGAAATCAAAGTTCAAATGAAACTTCTACTTCATCCTCTAGTTCTTCAAATGAACTCCAAGAGGTCATGAAACAATTGCCAAATTTGGGAAATGAGCTAGTTACAATCAAGAGGCCCAGCAAGCCCAAAGCTTTAGACCTTCTTATCAGCCTCAAGTTTAACCTAATAGGCCACCATACCAGCCCAATAGGCCACCCAATCTAGCTGCAAATCAAAGAGAAGTAAGGCCTCCCGCTAATAGACCATTTCAGCCCTATAACCCCAATGTGGCATCAACTTCTAAAGCATTAGTGCCGATCTGCAAAACCAACATAGCTCAAGAGTATGATTGGTGTTTCCCATGTAATGTACCTCATAACCAATTTATGTGCTTCAATGGTGCTTTGAACCAAGCCTTGATGGTGACAACTTGGCGTACGGGGTGAAGTGAGTCAAGAAACAAATCAACAACAAGGGACATCTCAAATAAAACACAAGCTGCAAATGATACAACACTTGTGAATTGGCAAGTGAGGATTTTTGTGGCATGAATCAAACAATTTCTCAGTGTCGCAACTAACACAAGATCAAAGAAGAGGAATATTGGTGAAGGGTAGTCATTGGCTGAAAGTGATCTACAACCTTCCATCACTCCACAAGGTTTTGGTAAGCAAAATACAGTTCCAAACACACAAGGAAAACACAAATCACCTTCTAAACCAACTAAAATGTCAGCGGTTGCTACCCATACGCAAGAAAGGAATGTGCAGGCTAAAGGGCAGCAAAGAGATGTTTCATCCCCATTTAGCATCATTGATCAAATGAAGAAGACAAATGTGAATATATCAATGTGGGAATATTTATCCATCCTAGGCCAAAGAGATCTTCTACAAGCTGCCATGAAGAATTGGTCAAATTTGAACCAATAGGTCCATATGCAAGAGAATGTCCTCACAAATGTTGCTGCTCAGCCTAAAGGGAATCATTGAGGACAACAAGGTAAAGTTTTGAAGCCCCCTCCATTCTATGTTTCATTAATCATTGGGGATAAACTAGTACACAATTGCATGATTGATTTTGGGGCAAGTAGTTCTGTCATGCCCAAGAAAATAGCTGATCAGCTGGGTCTCCAATATGAAGTCATATCAAATGGGGTAGTGCAATTGGATGGGAAAGCAGTAGTAATGGTGGGAGTGATTAAAGGTTTGAATCTTACCTTGCATGCATGCCCCAATGTTTCCGTTTTTCAAGATGTGTCAATGATATATTTTCCACCACTCTTTGCCCTATGCTTATCAAGGGATTTCATAGCTAGAATTGGAGGCTACTTATCTGTTGACTAGTCACACATGTTGTTCAGAACAAGATATGGTACTAAGGTCACAATCAGATCTGAACCAATTGCAAACTTTCACATTGAGCCTCATACTCCAAGCCAAATCAATGCCAACTATTCAACATTTGATCAAGAAGATTATCCAAGCACAGATGAAGCTGACACCAAAGTTGGAAGCATCCCAGATTTGACTCTTGATGAATGGGCAAGCAAGGTACATGATTTTGATCCCTACCAAGAAGTAGAATAATCTAAGCTAGAGTCTATAACATACATGAAGAAAAGCGGCCTAATCCTAGCATCACCAAACCAGACCATAAGGATGACAATGAGGTATGGTAGTTATTTTTTGATGGATCAAGGAGTAGGAAAGGTGCAGGAGGAGGAGTTATGCTTGTTTCACCTTAAGGCATCAAATATTATTCAACTTTTTGTTTCTAGTTTTCCTGTTCAAACAACACAGCTGAATATGAGGCCTTGATTCATGGACTTCATTGGGCCAAGAAAAAGGGCATAAAGAACTTGCAAGTGTTCGGGGATAGCGAGCTAATCATCAACCAAGTTAGGGGACAACATGCTACAAAGAATGACCTGCTGAAGAACTACAAGAATAGGGTATGGGACCTCGTTGAGGATTTTGAAGCTTTCAACATCGTGTCCATACCTAGGAAGAAAAATGAAGCCATGGATAGGCTCGCAGCAGTTGGAGCAACGTTTGATGTGGTTGACAACATCAGAAGGGAAAAAACACAACCACATATCCATGTGATTGTGAGGCCAGCAGTTCCAGATAATAACACAAGCTAGCAGGTGTTTGAGAATGATCAACAAATCATCAATTTTTTGCAAGAAGAGGCTAAATTCTCAACTAGGAATCAGGACAGACTAGAGCAACATTACAGGGATCAAGTAATATAACTACAAACAAAGAATCTTCCCAAGGGTTTAGTAACATTGGAGTCTATCTTCAACCCTAACGACCAGTTCCGTAAGGAAAAGGCTAACATATAGGTCAAGAGAGAAGATTCAGAGCCAATTTTGGTTGGGGAAGGCAAAACACTTCAAATTGGTAAAGTGGCCACTGAGCAGGAGAAATCAGATTTCATACAGCTTTGCCAAGAATTTCTAGATGTCTTCGCTTGGAGCTATGAAGACTTGAGAGGATTCAATCCGAAGTTGGCACAACATACCATAGAATTGGATCTAGATGCTACGCCCATCAGGCAGAAACAAATACCAGCCAACCCTCACATTGAGCCTCTAATGAAGAAAGAGCTAAACAAGCTAATAGAGGCAAGCATTATATTCCCGATCAAGCACTCAAGCTAGGTTGCAAACTTGGTTCCAGTCAGGAAGAAGAGTGGAGAAATTAGGTTGTGTGTGGACTTCCGAGACCTCAATAGGGCATCTCTCAAAGACCATTACCCACTTCCTTCAATGGAACAAATATTGCAAGTGGTATCCGGTTCAGAGAGATTCTCTCTCCTAGATGGCTACTCAGGGTATAATCAGATAATGGTGAAAGAAGATGACCAGTTCAAGATGGATTTCACCACCAAATGGGGCACCTATGCCTACAAGAAGATGCCATTTGGGCTATCAAATGCTGGAGCCACTTTCCAAAGGGCAATGGATATGGCATTCAAGGGATTGATCAATAAAATAGTTTTGATATATCTTGACGACATCACTGTATTCTCCAAAAATGCATTGGATCGCCTCTTTCATCTGAGGCAGGTATTTCGAGAGATGTAGAAGATTTGGAGTATCATTGAATCCCAAAAAAATCATATTCTTGGCTCATGAAGGAAAAATTCTAGGCCATATTGTTTCAAAGGAGGGGTTGACGATTGACCCAAAAAGAGTTGAATCAATTAGAGCGTTGCCATTGCCAAGTCACAAGAAGGCTCTTCAAAGTTGCTTAGGAAGGATCAATTTTTTCCACAGTTTGTTCCAAACTTTATATCTCTCGTAAATCCAATAACGTTGATGTTAAAGAAGAGCATGGCATTTAAGTGGACATCTCAAGGTAAGGCAAGTTTTAAGGCAATAAAAGAGGCTATATCTCAAGCTCGACTCGTCAATCCATAATTCTCCAAGGACTTCGCACTATATGATTTTGATGGTGGAGACACAATTTCTACAATTCTAGTACAACAAAACAAAGAAGGATTAGAACAACCAATTGCTTTCTTGATCAAGGCTTGAGGAATACGCAACTAGGTACTCTTTCATTGAAAAGCATGTCCTTGTAGTGATCACGAGCTTAAAGAAATTCAAGCACCTAGTCTCAAACAACAAGATCCAATTATTGGTCTCTCATGTGGGAGTACAGGACTTCCTTCTAAACAAGGATCTCGAATGAGAAACATGCGGGATGGATCACTCGTGTCATGGAATATGACATCAAAATTAAGGTCACTAAACTAGTACGTGGAAAAGGACTATGTGAACAGCTATGTTTGAGTTGGCGAGTTGAAGTAGGTGATGAAAAAGAGGCTGTCTTGGTACTACGGGATGGTCTAGAATAGGAAAATGATGACGTTTCTGCTCCTTGTTAGACTCGAGAATATGATACACTTCCTATAGGTAGGCCTATGCCCTCCAGAAATGAGAAAATAAAAAAGGAGATACTTTAGATTACAAGCCATTCCATATGTGCTTGTTGATGGTGTTTTGTTCAAGAAAGACATCAACGGAGTTCTATTGAGGTGCCATCAACATAAATGCAACAAGACCTCTCACATGGGTCTACCAATGTGCAACCATGATTGTGCACCAAGAAGTAAGTCTATCTCTCCATCACTACATCAACATGTGCAAACATGAAGACAACCTCCTCTATAATATCTAGATCTACATGGATCTATAAATACAAGATCTCACAACAACCTGTGGATCTAACAATATAAGACTAGATCTACATGGATCAATAATACATAATGATCTCATGGATCTACAATACTAGATATCACCAAAATGTGGATCTACAATAAGAAACTCTATGTTCTTTACATACTATGCAAGCCATTACAATGAGACAATAACTATACAAAGGAAATACAATATAATATGTTACCCTTCTCACCGCTCCGATGTAACCGCCATAGTTGTACCTACTATTTCCTTTTGTCAAGCTTCTCTCCACGGAGATCTATCTTACTGTAACTTGTTCTTTCTTTCTCTTCTTCTCCATCCTCTCGATCTAGGAGAATCAAGGATCTAAGTCAATCCTTCTCTTAATTAACCTTATAACCCTATCTTTCATGCTTATATAGGCATATAAAAACTTAGGGCACCATAGCTATGCATTTACAACCTTTAGATCAACTTTATAACAAAGTTAGATCTAATTCTCGTGAGTTAAATATAAAATTTCACGCACATGTAACCTTGATGTTGGTTACCACGCCCAGATTACCCCGATGTTGACCGGTCTTGGTTACCACGGCTAGTGTTGGTTGCCTTGATTTTGACTAGCACCAATTACCCTTATTGGCACCAACTACCCTCCGATCTGGTTTGATTCATGAGTAAACTAGGAAGGATTAAATCATGCTAACTGCGAATCAATTTAGCTCCACAATCCTAACAATCTCCCACTTGGAGATAAATTGTCGAACCTATATTTGTACCTATACATAACCATATTATATATACCGTGAAGACCATATATTATGTATATAAACAATTCTACGAAATGAAATCAGGAAGATTAAACCATCTTCTAAAACCAAGAAGATAACAAACCTATGACTTACCATATACCTGCACAAAGCTACTACTGATCCGTGATACATGAGCTATCCATACATCAAGCTCCCACTGAATCATAACTCCAAGCCTCTCATGAAACCAAGCCACCATGACTAACACACCTATAAGAGCTCCCACTCAAATTGAATTACTAATCCTCTAATGCATCCATAGCCATACTTGTAAAACTAACCATGTTCTCTAACCATCTATCCATGTCTCCATGTAACCACCAATGCAACTGACCAAAGACAAGTCAAACTGGAATATGTGTAAGC
Organism: Taxus wallichiana var. yunnanensis; assembly: GCA_018340775.1. Classification (NCBI taxonomy): domain Eukaryota; kingdom Viridiplantae; phylum Streptophyta; class Pinopsida; order Cupressales; family Taxaceae; genus Taxus; species Taxus wallichiana. Next base: position 575,773,007 of record CM031239.1, on the reverse strand, counting down.
AAAACAAGATCCTGGGTCAAGACAACCCAAATGAGTTCTACATGTAACCCATGGTTAATTACTCCACAACACTTGCACAACTCAAAGAATCCAAATACTGCATTCTACAAATCCAACCCTGCATAAACAACTAGCATGTCCAAGACAACCATCCATAGATAACATATCTATCAAGGAGTAACATAGTAACAAGAGGAAATACAAACATCCCCTACTCATGCTCAAGGCATCTAAACCATGCTCATAGGAATCCATGTGCAAAACAAATATCTACATCATCATAGACTCACAAAACATAATCTATCCACATGTAAAAACTCACCATGTACATCCATCCATATCAAACGGCTCTGTAGAAGCTCCAAGTCTCTCATCGACTAACTCCAAAGCCATAAATGAATCCTATGCTCATCAATGTCAACAAAAACAACCATGTTAACCATGCTACTAAAAGATAGTGCAAATACCAACAAAAATGTCATCAACATACTCTGCACAACTATCCAAGATGAAATCAAATAAGGGCAACATCAATAAGATGTAAATATACACTATTTTCATACTTTAACCTGTAACAAATAAATTTTCCTTCTTTACCCTTCAATGTCAATAACATTGCTCTCTCTTCTTAACCTAGTTGAACAACCATCAATTGTAATCCCATAGGGATATCCAAGCACTATAAATAAAACTAGAAGTGATGTCATCATGCAATAAACTCAAAATACCTACAAAATCGTGATTGTCCTCCAAAACAACTTGTGCCTCATGCCACACAAAAATGTAGCATACTCCTCTCACTCCACATGTGCATATATGTCCAACCTGCAATGCCAATAACCATGGCTTTCTCCCACTTAACTTGAACTCCCTTGCACTGCTTCTAATCACCAAGCTCAAAAGCTATATATGTCAGTGAGAAATAAAATAGATGAAAGAAAATATAAATTGATTCCCTTCTTATCAAAGAATACTTCTACATCACAAAAGTTTGGAATTCTTGTGAAGTAGGTGAATCAACTTCTTTTCATCCTATGTACTCAACATCTTTCGTTACTATAACTATGTCTAAACATGACTTTTCATTGAGGATCCCATCCTTAGACTACATATCCCAGAAATAAAAGTCAAGCTCACCAAATATCCATGGTGAAAATTTTATTTGTGCACAAAATCCAAACATAATATCAGTTGCTCTAAATGAAAGAAATAAAACATGAATCATATAGAGATACCTGACTCAAAGTCTCAATGGACTAATCAAGTCAACTCCGTCTTATTTTTTATCTAAACATTGAAGTGATTTACATTGTTTCTAATTGTACACATTGTGCAAGAAACCTAATCCTCCAAAATAGGACACTGAACCATCCATGCCCTCTCCCGCTGTAAAAACCTAGTACAAATTTATTACCACATAGACCAACCTCGGTTTCGACCTGTCTCGATTCCTCTATGGCTAACACTAGTTCTCCGACCGATGTCGGTGAAACTGGAACAAACAAAACACCACAAAAATTGGCAAAGTATACCAATGTAGGTGCCTACTCAGCCAAATCCGATAACTATGCCAAGGAAGTCATTTCAAGAAGCACCCAAATCTTGTACAAAAACTTAACAACAATAGTACATGCAAACAAATTTCACCAAAATGAAACACACCACCTTACCAACACTAAGATACTCAACCACATCTTTAACTTAAAAACATATTTCTCGATGGAAGCCCCACCTTCATTCGGGCACGCTCTCTACCAATGATCGTGCATCTAATTGCACCAAGGATGCATAACTGATCCTTTATCTCATACTTAGATCTGCAATCCCAAACCATGCATGTGCAACCAAAACATACAAGCACTGTAATAGTAAGATAAAACCATACCTCTATAACCCATATCTCGCAATCGACTAACATGTTTTTGCCTCTAAGAACCATGGAAACCTCAACAAATAAGATACATTTCATGCATATTTTTAATTTCTTCATATCTATCATTTTCTATTTAAAACCAGTTAGCGATGGCAAGAATCCACATTCACCCCAGAATCGACCACGATTACCTATAACTCGACCACACTCACCCTGCCGATGTTGGTTGCCACCTAACCAACATCAGTCACTATATTCTCTAGTAAGCTCACATTTCTAGCTTCCCCTTCAGATTTAAATCTCTTCCCTGTGATTATCATATCGGGGAAAAATAAACTTTTCTCTCATACACCTATCAGTAAACCACTAATAATATATTGAAGCAAAGCCTTGCCCTAAAATAACCAAGCTCGATACTGTTGTTGGGAATTAAGATTGTAGAAATGGAAATAAGTGCCCAAAATCTACAAAGCAGTGGAAGTGTAAACTAGATAAATAGAAATCAAAACAAAGTACACACACATAATACAACATGTACTTGTGGTTCACTCAATGTGGGCTATGTCCACTAAGGATAGAGATGTCATATATATTTATAATGAACAAAAGTACAAACCAACTCTTTAATACAAGAGTACAATGCATCTCTCTAAGATTATCTCCGCTAGATATCTAATTGGATCTCCAGGAGTGCTCTACAACCGTGCTCGCAAACCACCACCAGCAGATCTCACATAACTAGGACCTCTCGCATCTCTAAACTACTACCAAGTTCTTTATGGATCTGCAACAAGACCTCTCACATGGGTCTACCAATGTGCAACCATGACTATGCATAAGGAATGATGTCGGCTCTCCATCAATGTATCAACTTGTGGAATAATGAAGACAACCTCCTCAATAATATATAGATCTACATGGATCATTAATACAACATGATCTCATGGATATATGAATAAAATATCTCACAACAACCTGTGAATCTAACAATAAAAGACTAGATCTACATGGATAAACAATACATCATTATCTCATAGATCTACAATACAAGATATCACCAAGATGTGGATATACAAGAAGAAAATCTATGTTCTTTGCATATACTATGCAAGCCATTATAATGAGATAATAACTATACAAAGGAAATACAAGTATAAGATGTTACTCTTCACTCACCATTCATATGTACCTACCATAGTTGTAGCTACTATTTTCATCTATCCAGCTTCTTTCCATGAGAGCTTTGTCTTCATGTAACCTCTTCTTTCTTTGTCTTCTTCTTCATCCGCTCAATCTAGAAAAATCAAGGATCTAACTCAATTCTTCTCTTCATTAACCTTCTAACCCTAGATTTCATGCTTATATAGTCATATATAATCTTAGGGAACCATCGTTGTGTATTTACAACCTTTAGATCAATTTTTATCCAATTTTTCCCCTCGGAAAAGTTTGATCAAACACAACCTTCCACATAGGATAAATGGAGAGTTGGTTAAGCCGCATGCGAGCTTACATTCCATCGCAAATAATCAAGTTGCGGGTGGGCTTGACAATGGAGAAATAGGGTCGAGAGAAATGAATGGCCAATATAAATGTTGAAGAAAATCTAACTAGGTAACTCGAAATCGAGCACAAAGCAAGTCAACTCGAAGAAAAGCAATAAAGTCGCAAAAGGTGCCACATGTCAGCTCAATACACTTTCAAAAGGTGCTAAAAAGTGGATATCCTAGAGATGCACTTGACCCCCACGTGGATCTCCACACATAGTAGGCTCACATGTGATGCCAAGATTCCAACCATTACAACTTCAAGAGGTAAAGGAGGGGATAAAGTTTCGGAAGCCCACGGGGTTTCCAATTGGAGCTATGTCTAACTATAATCGAAGCCTCACGTGTCTCATTGACACAACTTCAAAGGTAAAATCCAAAGGTGGTCCCCAAATGAGCACAGCCTCTCCACATGTCTAGGGCCCAAGAAATTTGCACCGACTATTGAAAATTCTAAGAGCCAGTGGAGGCCTCCACATGTCTTATCGGCACAACTTCAAAGGTAAAATCCAAAACGTGGTCCCCAAATGAGTGCAAGCTCTCCACGTGTCTAGGGCCCAAGAAAGTTTCACCAACCGTTGAAAATTCTAAGAGCTAGCAGAAGCCTCCACATGTCTCTTCGGCACACCTTTGGTATGACGCTTGAAAGGCAGGTCCCCAAATGAGCGCAGACCCTCCACGTGGTCGAGATCGAAAAGGTAGAACTAGCCATTGAAAAGTCTAAGCAAGTGAGAATGAGCGGAAGCCTCCAAGTATCCAACCGTCGCAGCTTCAAGAGTGAAAGGAGGGGATAAAGTCTTGGAATCCCATGTGGAACACCCTACCCGACCTTCGATGGCCATATCTTTTGATTGGATATCTTGATTTGAGTGAGACCAAAGTCCTCAAAAGTGCAAAATATAGTTCACCATTTTAGAGGCTATCAAATTTCTCACCTACCACCATAATGAGATATGTTCTTCCTTTCTTGCTAAACAAGTCAAAGCACATGGAGGCATGAGTTTTGCGGTGGAACCCATCATTGTTTCCGGTGAATTCAATGCATTTTCTTGGTTGGTTCGAGTAGGGTTTTGAAATTATTCATTTTTTCTCTTCTATCCCCCTCCCTCTTTCTTCTCTAGCATCGAATTTGGAGTTTAAGCCTCCTCTCTTTTCCTTGTAATGGCATTTTCTTGCCTCTTGCCCACTGATGATGTACTATGTGAACTCATGGAGCAATAAAATTTGTTTCATGATGCATTTTGTCCATCCTTTGCTTATTTTATTGTCTCTTCTTGCCTCTCATCATTGTAGGGTATATTATGCATATCTTTGATGTCTATTATAGGTTTTGGGAGTTGTGTTTAATGGGTTGAAGTGGTGTTTTGTGTGAAATTTATCTTTGGTCTGTGATGCATCTTGTCCACCCTCTCCATTTCTCACCTCTCTCCATTTCAGTGCAGTTGGGTTTGTGATCATCACCTTCCTTTTCGTGTGTATCACTTTGCTTTAGTGTAGGCTCTTTTTTTATACATTTCTCTCCCTCCCCGATCCTTGGAAAGTTACATTATGATTAGATAGTTTTCCTGCATTAGAGTAGCTTGTGGAAGGTAGTTTAGGAAGAAGATTTTGGATTTCTTTGTAGGACCATCTCAAGTCCGCAAGTCGCATAGCTTGAGATATTGCCCAATGTTATGAAAATTACACGAATGCCCCACTCACATCTAAGGCCATTTGGGGGTACTGTAATTTTACATCAAGAGTTCTGGAATGCTTGGTGGGATGGGGTTTGAAGCACCTTACCACTTCATCTTAGCAGGTTGGTGTGTTCCTATTAAAGATTCAGCCTTTAGAGGCACAAGAAAAGCATATATGGTGACTCCATCGGTCAAAAACCCATTCTCTAAGTTGCAGACCTTCTCCCCATCCATTTTCACACATTTTCTTTCATCTCTTTGATTCTCTTCCATTTTATGAAGTTGTACAATCATGAATTCATTCCCTCATGGAATTCACACTTGTAGCGAGGACATCAAAGAGTCTTATTTCCTATTAGACTTAGAGGAGTGTTTTGAGGGGGAGTGGCCTATAGAAATTACAAATTTCACTGCCCCATCATTTATCCTTCAACCATAAGAACCTGCTACCATGGAGAAGCTAAAACAGTCATGCACACACGGTGGGGCATGAGGATGATATACAAAGAACCAAGGGTAACCATCAACACCTCAAGTAGTTTAATGCCTATCGGCTTGAGGAGGTATTTATGATTCATGTTGATACTTTGGTTATTTGGGTGGAGGATCAGCCTCTTGTCATTTTTTCACTCATAATAACAGCCATGTTCAGCGCCAAATCATATACATAGCTAACTATTTTGAGAAAGGGAAGCTACTTCTCCCTGCCAGTTGCAGGATTTGTTTGAGTTCCCTTTGCTTCCGGTTAGTGTAGAGTAGGTAGGTTTTATTTCAGTAGAAGAAGTGATTTTGCACACTCTGCATATCCCACTTGGGGTGTGTATGATTTTCAATTTTGTACATAGCGGTGTTGTGGTGTTTTGTTGCTCCAAAGTTATATCATTGTACAGTTTAATGTGCATCCAAGGTGAATGTTGTAGAGTCCATTTTAGGAACATGATCAACACTAAGATATCATTCATGAATATGTGCCCAATGGATACTTCAAGGAAACTTGTCTATTCATCTAGCGAGCAGATGTCCCCGTGAGTCACCAAAATGTTTTCCAAATTTTCCCCTCGGGAAAAGTTTGATCAAACATGACCTTCCACACAAGAGAAATGGAGAGGTTGGTTCAACCGTGCGAGCTTTCATTCAATCCCAGAAAATCAAGTTGCAAGTGGGCTCGACAATGGAGAAGCAGTGGTCAAAAATGAATGGCCAATAGAAATGTTGAAGAAAAGCTGGTAAGTCAAAATCGAGCCCAGAGTGAGTCAACTCGAAGCAAAGAAATAGAGCTGCGGAAGGTGCCATGTGTTAGCTCGGTGCAATTTTAAAAGGTGTAATAAAGCGAGAGATCCTTGGGATGTGCTTGACCCCACGTGGATTTCAGCACATAGTAGGCTCGTGAGATGATGCCAAGTGTCCAACCACCGTAACTTCAAGAAGGAAACGAGGGGGTAAAGTCTTGGAAGCCCATAGGGTTTCCACATGGAGCAATGTCTAACCGTCATCGGAAGCCTCCACATGTCTCATTGGCGTAACTTCAAAGGTAAAATCCAAAGGTGGTCCCCAAATGAGCATAGGCTCTCCACGTGTCTAGGTCCCAAGAAAGTTGCACCAGCCGTTGAAAATTCTAAGAGCTAGTGGAGGCCTCCACATGTCTTATCGGTGCAAGTTCAAAGGTAAAATCCAAAGAGGGGTCCCCAAACAATCCCTGTGCTCTCCACGTGTCTCATTGGCACAACTTCAAAGGTAAAATCCAAAGGCGGTCCCCAAATGAGCACAACCTCTCCACATGTCTAGGGCCCGAGAAATTTGCACCGAATGTTGAAAATTCTAAGAGCCAGTGGAGGCCTCCACATGTCTCATCGGCACAACTTCAAAGGTAAAATCCAAAACGTGGTCCCCAAATGAGTGCAAGCTCTCCACGTGTCTAGGGCCCAAGAAAGTTACACCGGTCATTGAAAAGTCTAAGAGCGGTGAAGCTTCCACGTGTCTCTTCGGCACACTTTTGGTATGATGATTGAAAGGTAGTTCCTCAAACGAGTGTAAGCCCTCCACATGGTCAAAGCCCGAAAAGTTAGAACCGGTCATTGAAAATTCTAAGCATGCGAGAATGATCGGAAGCCTCCACATGTCCAACTGTTGAAACTTCAAGAGTGAAAGGAGGGGATAAAGTCTTGGGAGCCCACATGGAACACCCGAATCGACCTTGAGATCACCACATCTTTGACTCGATATCTTGATTTGGGTGAGACCAAGTTATTCAAAAGTGCAAAATATAGTTCTCCATTTTCAAGGCTATCAGGTTTCTCACCTACCACCATAATGAGATATGGGCTTCCTTTCTTTCCCAACAAGTCAAATCACATGGATGCATAGATTTTGTAGTGGAACCCATCATTGTTGCAAGAAAATGTAATGCATTTTCTTGTGTTGTTGGAGTATAGTTTTGAAATTCTTCTCTTCCCGCCTTTTTATCTCATTCTTCCTATATATTGTAAGGAGGGCATTTTTTTCTAAAAACGTTGGTCATTTTTTCTCTCTTGCCCCCCTCCCTCTTTCTTCTCTAGGATTGAATGTGGAGTTTAAGCCTCCTCTCTTTGCTTTGTAATGGTGTTTTCTTGCCTCTTGCCCATTGATGATGTACTATGTGAACTCATGGAGAAATGAAATCTATTTTGTGATGTATTTTTTCCATCCTTTGCTTATTTTATTGTCTCTTCTTGCCTCTTATCATTGCAGGGTATACTATATATATCTCGATGTCTATTGCAGGTTTTGGGAGCTGTGTTTAATGGGTTGAAGTGGTGTTTTGTGTGAAATTTATCTTTGGTATGTGATGCATCTTTTCCATCCTCTCCATTTCTCACCTTTATCTGTTTTTGCAGCTTGGGTTTGTGATCAGCACCTTCCTTTTTCGATGTATCACTTCTTTAGTGTAGGCTTTTTTCATGCATTTCTCTCTCTCCTAATCCCTTAGAAAGTCGATTAGGATTAGATAGTTTTCCTATATTAGAGTAAATTGTGGCAGGTAGTTTAGGAAGAAAAAGTTGTCTTTCTCCAGAGGACCATCTCAAGTTCGCAAGTCCCATAGCTTGAGAGATGGTCCAATGTCATGCAGATTACCTCAAATGCCCCACTCACATCCGAGGCCATTCAGGTAAGTCTTTGTAATTTCACATCAACATAAAATTTATAGCAAAGTTAAATATAATTCCCATGAGTTAAATATAATATTTCACACACAGTGTAACCGGTGATGGTTACCCTGAATGACACTTGGTTACCCTATTGTTGACTAGTGCTAGTTACCCCGACCGACACCGGTTACCTTGATCTTGATCGACGCGAGTTACCCGATCGGTGCCGGTTAAACTCTAACTTACACCGGTTACTAAGTAAACCAACAAGGTTTAAATCATGATAACAATGAAGCAATTTAGCTCCACAATCCTAACAAGAATTACCTCCACCAGGAATTGAAGGAGGAAATGAAGAATTAAACAGAGAAATGAAGAACCATTAGATGAGAGAAAATTTGAGGAGAGACTGATCTAATCATTGGAGATAAATAATGGTAGCTTGAAGATTAATGTTCCTTCTTACAATCGAGGATTATGACTATATGAGTTGATCTACTGGGTGAATCAAATGGAAGAATAATTTCCATGGAAAAAATTATCATATGAGAAGAAAGTTACGTTTAAATTAACTAAGTTTTTGGACAAGTATTGATCTAGTAGGATAACCTGAAAAAGTCAAAGACAAAAGAATTGAAAAGATAAGATCTAAAATATTTATAAAATTACGAAGAAGTTGAGAGAAAAATTTCTTCCTATATATTATCCCTAGACACTATATCAAAGGTTTACAAACCTAAGAAAAAAGGATCACAACATCGAAAGGTATACCAAAGAATTATACAAACTATACATTAGAGGTGGATTAGGGAGCTTATGACTTAGAAAATTATATAAGGTATGTAAATGGGTTGAGATACGACAAAAATTATGAATTGAGTATGATCTAGATATATAGCCTAAATTATTCCTATCAAATCATAGTAAAATAAGAATAGAAACGAGAAGATGAATAATAGAAGAGGTGTGAAGAGAGGGCCATAATTAGATTTGTAATTAAAGGGAGAGGCGGATTTGATTTGCTAAAAGGTGAAACCTCTAATATAAAAGTAAAGGAAGAATTTATTTAGGGATGTAGTAGCTATGAAAGAGGTATGTGGTTTTAGATTTGAAGAGGATATGAAGTACAACATGGTTGGACTAGCCCTAGGGGTAGTATACGTGTTATTGATGTGATGAATATTGGAATAGATAATTTGAGTATTTTCACTTGTCCTAAATAGAAGAGATAGAAAGAAGAATAGACGAGAGTAAATCTAGCTAAAGTGAAGAGGGGGAGTAAATAGAGTTTGGAGTAGACATTGGTGAAACCCTCAAGATAAGGAGGATGAAGATCATCTAGAGGAACGAGAAATCATACGCTAGTACTAGCATTGATTCGTGGATGTATAAAAATATATTTTAATCAAGATGTACCTCGGAGGGAATGTATATTAAATATAAATTGATGGGGCTAGGTGTTAAAATATGGTCTCAATCTGTAATGGTTTATAAAATGAGTCTGCATTTTGAGAAGTACATGTATCCCTATTACATATTGTGGTTCAAGAAAGGGAATGAGATAATCATAGATAAAATAATCCTAATTAAATTTTTTATTGCGAATACCTACAAGCATGAGGTGTGGTATAATTTTATCTCAATGGATGTGTGCCATATTTTACTAAGGAGGCCTTAGAAATATGATAGAAATGTTACTCGTGATGGAGTGAATAATACTTATAATGTTTGGAAAGATGGTGTGAAGGTTGTGTTATTACCCTTCAAGCAAGAAGATAAGAGTGAGAGATAGTTGGATACAAAGCATATTATTGTAGAAATGGAAGATGTTAGTTGTTTTTATGTATTCAATGAAAATAAGAAGCAATTAATCAAATGGTAGAATCAGAAATGCATAAATAATATTGTTATTGATTGAAGATTATTCGAACACCATTACATATATATAGGAGAGGAATTCCTATTATTAAGGAATCTCCTAGAACCTACAATATCTCCTATATTTGTGAGTTAGTTCAACAACTATACTCACGTACAATATAATAAAAAACTTCTATATTTGAACTATTGTTATATTGTTGTTAAACACAACAATATTATAATGACATATATAACTAAGTTATAGTTTACCCTAAAGTAAATAACCCACAATATTCATGTGAACATTAATATTAATTTCCTAACATTCCCCCTTAATGTTTACATGGTAGTAAAAGAATTTTCACACTTCCTCTGTAGCCTACCACCTTTGCGCGCTCATGATCTTGGCACACACTCAAACTGAAGGTAGAAGAAGGAACACATCAACTTTGTATCGACCATGCACCGTCGAAACACATCGACCAACCAAGATGGGAACACGCTCACGAATCATCTCGCTTATCAACCAAGTAACTCTAGGGAACACATCTGACCTAGCAGTGTGGGAACTCAAGCAAGAACACATATGAGAAGCCTTCAATGGTTTTCGCTAACCACAAACCTAGGTACGAATAAGAACACATCTGACTATTCTACCTCATCAAGACTCATGATGTTTCTTTTCACTGTGCTATATGTTCTTCACTATGTTATAGCATTGGGGAATTATGTAGGAATAGCCACATACTAGTGAACAGGAACATACCACATATGTTCTTATTTTTCACACCATGCTGAAATGTTGAAATCCACACTATACTACAAAACATGTACTATGAAACTGAAGCACACAACTGAAAGCAAACTCACACCACAAAATGCCACCATAACTCCATGTGGCCCCATCATTGGTGATTGATGAGAGGTCATTGTTTGACCTCCGGCCTTCGTGCGTCTGTCCTCCAAGTAACATGTTGCTAACTCAACCTAAATTAGATATGAAGCTCAATTGTTTCAACATTGGTTATTATATCTTCCCTCTTCTAATGTGAAACACTTTATTTTTCCGAACATCAAGTAACACTTGAAAATGCATCCATAAGGTATTTTTAAAACATCATATTTTTCAATGAAATTTGAATCAATGCAATGAGGATAGAAAAACAAACACTTTTTCAAAAAGGACTCTTGATTTTGAGGTACCAAGCAAAAGTTATTAAGGTTTTAATTTCCCGTAAAAACATCCAATTTGAATTAAAATTGGATCAACGATGAAAACATTGCTCCGGATGAAGAGAAAAATTATCATGTGATCACTCGTTGGGCGGAAGGAAATGAGGATTCCATAATGTCAAAGGCCCAAAACAATAGTGTTATAAAAATATTAATTTGGCTAAAAATGTAATAATTGCCATAAAAATGCAATTATTAAACAAAAACTATAGTAAAATTAATTTTTTTGAACTATAGTCTTTGCTAAAAATTAAAAAAAAAAATAGCCAATCACAAATGGCTGCAAAAAATCATGGCTTCCTTGAAGTGAAAAAATGATTTGGTGATAATTCGACAACCAGAGCTCCGTTTTATAAACTGAAAAATGTGTTACAAAGGTGCTTTCAATATCTCTGCAATGGTACCAAAAAAATTGATTTCATTACTTGACCTAAAATTTTCTCATGACTGATTTTTACTTGAGTTTGGAGTTGCTCTTCATGCTTGAACTGCAAAAGGTCATGATCTGCACATTCTTAATTCTTTGTGATTTCTATTCACCGCTCCTTGTAAGACTTTGCTCAATGTTGAAGAATTGCTCCCAACGTGCAGGTTCTGAGCATGTTAAAAATTGTATACATCCAGCTAAAAAATAATGCAGGTGTTGAATCAGATCGTATTTCATCAAGATTGATAGTTCCACCAAACTTAATGTCAACAACAGTGTGGAGACTAACAGTGTAGCTAAAAATGTGGTCGAGTAATGAAGACGTCTTGGCTTCTTGTGAAATGAGGGATCTGTGGTCATCGAGAATGCATGAAGATGCAAAACAATAAGATCTAAGATCAATGCTTGAATATGGATCAACCTTTGTAGAAGAATTTGTGTTTATCTTGGCATGAAAATGCAGGACTCCTTTTCCAATCTGCTGCTTCACTTTGATTTGTAACTAAATGCAGAGGATCAAGATGAGAATCGGACTAGGTGAGTCGGGCTCAAAAATAAATCTTGTGGTTGTTTATTCAACTCAACATGTCTTCTTCTCCCAAATGCAATGTTGTACTACACTAGATAGAAATACCAGATGCAAAGATGTCCTAGTAACCAAATATTAGCACGCTGATCTTCTAAAATAATTAATCTTAATTCTTCACAAAATTTTACATATACATATATATATATATATATATATATATATATATATATATATATATATATATATATATCAATAGGGAGAAGTAAAATACATCTTCCCTTGCAAAAATATTATTCTTCCATGACAAGAAATAAATCAGTCAATCAAAGGATTAACCAGCTCTGATACCAAATCAAATGGTAGAATAAGAATTGCACAAATAATATTCTTATTGATTGAACTCAATTCAAACACCATTACATATATATAGGAGAGGAATTCCTATTATTAAGGAATCTCCTAAAACCACTCAATCCTACAATATCTCCTATATTCGTGAGTTAGTTCAACAACTATACTCATGTACAATATAATAGCAAACTCCTATATTCAAACTATTGTTATATTGTTGTTAAACACAACAATATTATAACAAACATATATAACTGAGTTATATTTTACCCTATGGTAAATAACCCACAATATTCATGTGAACATTAATATTAATTTCCTAAATACCTATAAAGCAGAACATAGTTACAAACAAAATGCAATGATGTGATATTAGATGACATACAAGATGCCAATGAAGACAAATTGACAACACCATATTGATTTGATTTGAGGACCGGTCCTCCCAAATCAAGGAACCTACATCATGAGAAAAATATTGGGTGAGGATTTGAATATGAGAGAAAAGGATATAGTAAATAAGGTATTAGTTAGAGAAATCACGAGTCCACACACGAACCTAGAAATTTTAACTCCCAAAAAGGATGGAAAAAATAATTTGTGGATGATCCAAAAATCTAGGTCAAAATTTTTAATATATATTTATTTTTTTACGACCTTCGGACCCCTATAGGCTTATTAAAAATTATCAATAAAAATTACTCCATTTTAAGTAAAACAATCCAAAATAATGCAAGAATATAAATGACACTACACAAAAAATTATTACGGAGTTCAAAATAGTCTACTTCTTCGGTTTCTTATCGAACCATTCCACTAGTCAAAATTTGTAATACAATAAAACCTAATGGAACTTTACTTGCCTATAAAGTGCTCCAGCCTTTCGAAGAACACCGATGATCAATCAGTCTATCCTCCACCTTCTGGTGCCCAATAATCCTACAGAACTTGATCAGCCTTCCAGACATTCGCAAGATGCCCTATGGCTCTCCGGTCAACAATTCCAGGCTTCACAAATAAAAGTGTGGCACTATGGGCCAATTGGTGAGTTTCCAATAACTCCAATTTTTACAATTTGCCTATTAAAATAATAGGACTTAGCTTCCCAATATTTTCCTATTAAATATTAAATAGGACTTACTTTACAAAAATATTGCCTTTAAAAATTATAAGGCCTATTAAAATAACTTGGAAGCTTTTAAAATCTCCTCATTGCCTTTGAATTGGCTTAGAAGCTTAATGCCTTCGAATTCTTGAATGAATGTGTATGAGGGGCCTTTTATAGCCTTTGAGCACCCGAAATATAAGGATAAATCATTTATCATTTTGTTTTATAATCTCGTATAGGGATAAACAAATTTTATCCTTAATAAGGCTTTGAGCGGGTTAATAGGGATTAATTCTCTTTTTTAAGCTTTTAACTAAGCTTAAGCCATATTTGAAAAACTCAACCCCATAAAAATATCCGCTCTTCACGTGGATGGAGAAGATTTATGTGGGGAAAATCCCATATTATATGCAAGCCTTTTCAATAGGATTTATCCACCAAAATTTGTTTTCACATGGACTTTCTAATATATATGATATATATATTTTTATAAGATTCTAAAATCTTTTTAAGTGGGTAAAACATTAACCTAATTTTCATTCCATGTGCCCAATTCAAATATGCCAAGTGTCTAGAAACAATGATCAATGTTTCCATAAACAATAGTTCCACATGTCACTCCACATTAATGGCACGTCATCTCTTTTGTCGGGTTTGACCAGAACTTTGACTGCTCATATCTTTCGCATACGGACTTGGATTTGGTCCATTAAAAATGCTTTGGAAAGGTCTCAGTGATCTCTATGTAATGGTGCTAACTCAAAATGATTTCAATACCATCAATTTTACCATTGACCAACGTTGACCAAATGTTGATCATACTTTGACCCAAACTTTGACTAGTCATATCTTTCGCATATAGACTCGGATTTGGTCCTTTCAAAATGATTGGGAAAGGTCTTGGTGAGCTATACGGAATCCTGTTAACATAGGATGATTTTAAAATCATCCATTTTCCTTTTGACCAATGCTGACCATTTGTTGACCAATTTTGATCTAGTCACCATTTGTGCATATGGACTCTATTTTAAACGTTCAAATAGTTGTGAAATATTTCAAAGTCATCTTCCACAATTTTATGATTGCAAGATATTTAGGTAACATCCTTCCTCTGTACTATCCTCCTAATCACACCTCCCCAATGGGAAAGGATTTTTGTCCCAAAAACATGTAAACTCCAAATCACGTTACTGAGAAGAGATCTATGCAGTATCTTCCAACTCGACAATCAACAAATGATGGTTCATACTCTAGGACCTGTGGTACTTGTGTCACACTACCTCCTACTACACCACTGACGATATCCGAAGAAGACCTCTACGCCTTCATTGTATGGTGCTAAGTTTCCCAATTAAATCTCAACACTCCCATGTGGTAATGATAAACTTCCGGATATATGACAACTACAAATCCTTTCTCTGAGTTAATTCCACAGAATCAAAACTGGTCCAAAGGAACTCCATGCTACCCAAAATTAAGAGCAATCTAATGTCGGTGATGGATAATGACTTGTCAGGTACAATCTTGCTACATAGCCATAAGAGACTCCACATAGAATAAAGATGGGACCGATGTCATGTCTCTCTCCAGACCTCAATGCTCCCATTGCATGGTGCTAAGTCATGATGATCAGCTACCATTCTATTGCATGGTCACAATGCCTCTACACAGAATGACGGTGCGAGCTAATTTCTCACGAGCTCAAAAATGGTGACTCAACCCCGCTGCACCACCGCTTCCTCTACATGGTACAAAGCTTCTTCTTGACGATGACTATTAGGTACCATTCGATGCACGATCATAATGCCTCTTTACTGAGAATGAAGTTCTAACTGTTTTCATATGCCAATGGTGTTCAACTACCATTTCATTACATGGTCACAATACCTTTACAAAGAATGAAGTTCGAGTGACACCAGTGAGCTCAAGTGTCTACACATATGGTGATAGATATATCCAAGATTAATATGAGTTAAATCTGTATCCAAGCTATAACAGGTACTCAAAAGCTGATTAGGAGATATGTTTGGAGTATTAATAAATTTTTCTAAGTAAGAAAATCCACTGAGTATGGTAAACCTTTCTCTCAGCATTTTCTCACAAAATCTGATCTGCAAACAAATAATAAATACTATTCATCAACTCTGAATTATACAATATATAATTGGAAAATTGTTGAATTACCCATTTTAAAGGACTTTCAGTTTCAAGTATTACCTAGTCCTGGGTTGAATTGTCAATTGGTGGTGGAGTAGAAACCTCCTTTGCCTTTGCAATAAGCCTCCATTCCATCTTTTGCTTTCCATTACTCTAATGGCAAGATGGTTGAAGTTTCAGCACATGTTCACTCAATGTGAATTCCTCTAGCAATGAGCACAAAAATTCCTTTTATTCTCCTTCTTTTGGAATGAGGAACTCTTTCTTCCATTTCTTGACTCTATATGACGATATTAGTCTTCTTGATTTTTGTGTTCCCGACAAATGACATCAAATTCTTCATCAATGTCCTTATTTTCAATCATATGGCCACATAATGATTATGCGATCCACAAAAAGTACATGGAAAGGCATTCCACATTTTCTGAAAATCATAAATATACTTCTTAAGCTGAAAAATTGGATCATAACTTTCACTATACTTATGATTATGGTATGAAAGCGGAGGTGGAATCTCGTGACCTCTTCTTGTGATTTCTCTTACCACATCCTACCGTGATGATGAAGCATAATTTTCTTGCTCGAGAATATTATTACAGGACTAGTGGGGTATTTAATTTTCTTTTAGAAGCTTGTCTCACATCAGCATTCTTGGAGAAATATCCAATATCCATTCCCGTGCTAGAAAAATAGAAACTCAGTAAAATGAGGACGATCCTCGACCTGTATTGGGTTAGCAATGCATTGGCAATTTTTACCAAGGCCTCTTCCATCAAATCCCATTTTAAATAACAATTTGGATCCAAAGGCATCATTACCCAAATCCAAAACCAAATGGGAGGAATAATATTCATGTGGTTAACAACTTACAGTGCACTCATCTGTCGTGGTCTTTGCATGTGAAGTTGAAGGTATTTCCTTTCTCGATCACCACACTGTAGCCTTGCCAAGAGCTCATCCTTGGTTTGCAGTTCTAACTTAAAGTGAGCATTCTCCTCTTCTAAGGAGTAATACATCGATCACACGAGAGAATTATCTTCCTTGATTTGGTTATTACACGCCTCAATTCCTCTAGCTTTTCCTATTTGGACATCGTGCACATGGTGCACTTGTACCTTGTTTACACAAACTAAACCAAATGCACCAACTTTAAGCAATCAAATGGTCAAATCAGCTGATTCTAATACCAAACTCATTCATAAATTAGAAATTTTAAAAGCACGATCACCTTCTCTCGATACCAACTCGATCCAAAATTCCAAGTCAAAAATTTTAATATCTATTTATTTTTTAAAATTTGTTTTACAACCTTCGGACCCCTATAGGCTTATTAAAAATTATCGATAAAAATTACTGCTTTTAAGTAAAACAATCCAAAATAATGCAATAATATAAATGACACTGCACACGGATTGATTACGGAGTTCGAAATAACCTACATCTCTGGGTTCTTATCAAACCATTCCACTAGTCAAAATTTGTAAGTACAATGTTATATCTTACAATAAAACCTAATGGAACTTTACTTGCCTATAAAGTGCTCCAACCTTTCGAAGAACACCAATGATCAATCAAGTCTGTCCTCCACCTTCCTGGTGCCCAATAATCCTACAAAACTTGATTGGCCTTCAGACATTCGCAAGATGCCCTATGGCTCTCCGGTCACTTCGTAAATAAAAGTGTGGCGCTATGGGCCAATTGGTGAGTTTCCAATAACTCCCAATTTTTTACAATTTTCCTATTAAAATAATAGGACTTAGCTTCCCAATATTTTCCTATTAAATATTAAATAGGACTTACTTTACAAAAATATTTCCTTTAAAAATTATAAGGCCTATTTAAATAACTTGGAAGCTTTTAAAATCTCCTCGTTGCCTTTGAATTGGCTTAGAAGCTTAATGCCTTCGAATTTTGGAATGAATGTGTATGAGGGGCCTTTTATAGCCTTTGAGCACCCAAAATATAAGGATAAATCATTTATCCTTTTGTTTTATAATCCTGTATAGGGATAAACAAATTTTAGCCTTAATAAGGCTTTGAGCGGGTTAATAGGGATTAATTCTCTTTTTAAGCTTTTAAATAAGCTTAAGCCATATTTGAAAAAATCAACCCCATAATAATATCCACTCTTCACATGGATGGAGAAGATTTATGTGGGGAAAATCCCACATTATATGCAATCCTTTTTAATAGGATTTATCCACCAAAATTTGTTTTCATGTGAACTTTCTAACACACACACACACACACACACACACACACACACACACACACACACACACACACACACACACACACACATTTATAAGATTCTAAAATATTTTTAAGTGGGTAAAACATTAACCCACTTTTCATTCCATGTGCCCAATTCAAATATGCCAAGTGTCTAGAAACAGCAGATCCACATGTCCATAAACAACAATGCCACATGTCACTCCACATTAATGTCACATCATCTCTTTTGTCGGGTTTGACCAGAACTTTGATTGCTCATATCTTTCGCATACGAACTCAGATTTGGTCCGTTCAAAATGTGTCGGAAAGGTCTTAGTGAAATATATGTAATTGTGCTAACTCTCAATGATTTTAATTCCATAAATTTCACCTTTGACCAAATGTTGACTACACTTTGACCCAAACTTTGACCAGTCATATCTTTCACATACGAACTCGGATTTGGTCCTTTCAAAATGCGTCGAAAAGTCTTGGAAATCTCTACACAATGGTGCTAATGTAAGATGATTTCAAAATAATCTATTTTACCATTGACCAATGTTGACCAGTATTTGACCAACTTTGACCTAGTCACCATTTACATGTACGGACTCTATTTTTACGTTCAAATAACCGATAGAAATATCTCGGAGGCATCTTCCACACTGTGTGCCAAATCCTGGGAGATTTAGGGAACATATTTCCTCCGTATTGTTCTGCGCAGATCGGTGGATAGTCGGGTAATAAAGAAAATCTTTATTGAGTACCATTTTGCAATTTTGAGATGGTATAATATGATGGATGTGCTAGTGCGAGATAGATATTTTAATAAGATGGACCTATGTAATGGGTACTTCCAAATCATAATCTGTGAAGGGGATGAATGGAAAGTGATTTCAAAACAAGAGTTGAGTTGTATGATTTAATGGTGATGTCATTGGGTTATCTAATTCATAAAATACATTCATCGGTGTTTTTATTAAATGAAAATAGTATTTTGAAAGGGACTATACCCTTGTACATCAGCGCTCGGATGCCGATATGAGAAATTCAAGTATTTCAAAAAGAGATCTAAATCAAGATATAATGATAAAGCCCAACAAAAATAAAAATCTGCCAAGAACACAACCAAAAATAAGAAAACTTACACTAAGAAGTAGATGCTCTGTAGCAACACAACAAGCCAACAACCCATATGTTGAAATGATAACACATAACAAGACAAGATTCATGCCTTGTTTGAGACAATGAGGGGTGTAGATTGAGAGTATCCCTTCTTTTTCCTATCAACTACCTTCCATTACTCATTTCCTTCTTCTACTGAGATTGGAAGAACAACTTAAATTGATTTGATAGGGATTTGGACCGTAGTAAAGAGTGTTGAATCTATTACTAAATGAGCATCCTTAGGAGAGGAATCTTGAGGTTTCGTCTTAGAACTTTTCTCAACTTGTGGGAGTTCCACAACTGGGTCGATATGGGGATTGATTGTTAAATGTTTAGGAAGAGAATCCTTCCACCATACAGGTTTTCCCTTGTTTTTGGAATGTTCACAATCCTTTGAAATATGACCAATTTGAAAGAAATGTCGACATCTAAAAGAAATACCTTTATATTCCAATCTTTGCTACCGATTCTATCTCCAATTTATAGATTGATTTCTATTGGTAGATCTTGAGAGGTGTCAAGATCTACGAGGATTCGAGGATAAGTAGTATGCACCTGAACAGAGGTCTTATCATCAACTTTTGCACATGATCCTAGAGAATCACCTATGGTAAGAAAACATGATCTATTTCAAACTGAAGTGGGAGTCCTAGAAAACGAACCCAAACAAGGTAGGTATCAAAGGAATATTTTAAGGTATCAAAAGCTGGATACCATGATTTGAACATGAGCTTGTGTTCACCCCAAACCTAGTATTTTTTGAAAATAAAATCCCTATCCTCGGGGGTTTCAAAGACAACAATGAAATATGCTTTGGCACAAGGATAAAGCATCAATCTTACCTTCTATTTTTTCTCTCCATATGAAATATGAAATATTCTTTATGCTTTGGTACAAGAATATTCAATGAAATATGAAATATGCTTTGCACAAGAATATGCAATGAATATGTGTAGTTGAGACAGTTTAGGCCAAAATTTGTTAAACCTACATATAAGGCCAAGTTGAGTAAGATTTTCCTCCTCCTTTAACACATTATGAAGTAGATCTTCCTCTATCTTTAGTGTCGTATCATCTAAGAATACATTCATAAGGTTCATAGATAAAGTGTTAGGAGAATACGGTGGTATGTTTCTATTTATCTATTTTGTTGATATTTTGATATTTAGTAAGATAGTGGAGGAATACTTGTTGGACTATAAATTGGTGTTATAATTGCTATAGAAAGAAAATATGTATGTAAAATTAAATAAGAGTTTTTTTCATCAAAGCAAATTCCATTTCCTATGGGGTTTTTCATCTCGAGAAGATGGGGTGAGGATGAATGAGCAAAAATTGAAGGCGATTGTGAATGGAATATTCGAAGGAAGTTCACAAAGGTTTGGAATACCATGGATTGGTATCTTTTCAAAGGAATTTCATTAGGATTTTTTGTAAAATTTTCAAACCCATAATGTCTTGCACAATGGGAAAATATTTTGTATGGAATAAGATAACAACAAATTGAATAAGAAAGTGTTAGAGGATCCTATTTTTGTATTTATAGATTTTGTCAAGGAATTTGAGGTTGAATGTGATTCCTTACATGTAGGGATTGGATATTTACTAATCCAAGAAGGTCGCCCTTTACCATTATTAAGGAAAAATTCAATGAGGTTAGGAGGAAATAATCTATTTATTCAATGTGGAGTTGTATGCTATTATTCAAGCTTTAACACATTAGATACATTACTTAATAGCTAGGAGTTTGTACATAACCATGAATTATTGAGGTATGTGATCACATAGAATAAACTAAATAGTAGGCATGTAATGTGGGTTTTATATTTGGAAGAATATATGCCATGTTCAAGAAAAAAATCAAGTAAGAAGAGTCAAGTTCCTAATAAGTTGAGTAGGCATATAACATTGTTGATAACAATATAAGATGAAGTATTAGGGTTTGAGGTAGTAAATGAGTTGTATGAAAGTGGTCCATATTTTGGTGATATTTTGAGACAATGTAAGGACTCTAAAATGAGTAGTTTTTTTTTTATTATTTGATGTAGGATGAATATTTATTCAAGGGAAAGGATGTTGTGCACACCTATTGGTTCGATGAGAGAAAATATTATAAGAGAATTAATTATTGGGGGTTTTGCTAGACATTTTTTCATAATTAAGATAAATGATCTTGTCTTTGGAGAATTATTAATGAATAAAAATAAGGATGGATAGAAGTAAAACTTTATCGGTTATACAAAGTGTTCCAACCTGTCTAAAGTCCATGCAAAAATATTGGGCCATATATGTTATTACCATTCCCTAAAGACCATAGGTTGATTTTAGTATGTATTTATTCTAGGAATTAATAACACAAAATGAGGAAGTGATTCTATTTTTTTGGTGGAAATATTTTCTAAAATGGCACATTTCATTTCTTTTAAGAAAATCAATGATGCTTCTAGAGTTACTTGATTTGTTTTTTCAGAAATGGTCTAGTTACATGGAGTTCCATGAATGATCACTTCAAATCTGGACAAAAATTTCATGAGTCATTTTGGAAGATTCGGTGGAGGAAAATGGGGACATAACTATAGTTAAGTAGTGCAAATCACCACCAAAATGACGAAGATAAAAATTATTAGACAATAGTTAGGAAAATCTTCTATGATGCATAGTTGGATAAAAACTAAAACAATGGGATTTGGCCTACCACAAGCTGAGTTAACCTATAAGAGATAAATAAAAAGTCAGCTTGAATGTCTCATTTCCATATTATTATCTATGGTAGGAGCATCCGGGTAGTACTCAATCCTATTGAGCATTCAAGTAAGGATAAAACTAGTAATGATGCACAAGAATTTCAAGAGCACATGCTAAAATTGAACAAATAATTAAGGGAGAAGATAATAGAAAGTAATACAATATGTAAATAATATATGGATGTAAGAGGGAGGGTGAATGGATTTTAAGAAGGATATATGGTTATGGTTCATCTCAGAAAGGAGAGATTTTTGAAGGGTACATATAGTCAACTAAAGTATAAGAAGACTAGGCCATTTAGGATTCTAAAGAAAATGAGTGATAATGTCTACAAGGTGGAGCTTATACTTAATGACTTATCTAATTCACTAGTTTTTGATGTATATTACTTATATGATTTTAAAGTTTGTGAGGAAAGTTTTTATGAAGAAGAAGAAGTAATCTTGGAGGAAAAAATAAAAAAGTATTAAAAATGAGAGGTTGTTGTGTGTCTTAAAAAATACATAGTTACTAGTAGGAATGGGAGATAAAAAATATTTTGTATGTTTTCAGCAAGAGGAAAATACTTGGATTCCTAAGTGGGAGTTAAATAATATTAACAGTGAAAAATAGGATGAATTCAATCAAATGAATTCGCAAGAGAAGGATTTTTTTACCATGAGAGCATGATGTAGGAGCATAATTTCTAGAGACCATAATCGTAATCCAAAATTCACCCCTCAAGGTAATTTTGATAACTTGCATCAAATTATTCAGGTCCAGAAAGTATATTGATTCGAGGCCCAAAATCATGTTTTTGGGTCCCCTCGGCCTTTTTCTAACTCCCCACCCAAGAAGAAATCCCAACAGGTTGAGAAAATGGAAGAAATGCAAAAAATAAGGTTGCAGGACTGTGTTAAGGCATTTCGGGTCTGAAGGGTTTGGGTCATACTGAGGTTCATTGTACCAAGCTTGGGGGCCAAAAAAATGAAGAAAATCAGCTAAGTCCTAGTCCAGGCGGTCTACGGGACAGTTGGGACGTCGGGACGCGTGGGATGCGAAAAGCCGAATTGGCCGAAAGAGGGAAAAAATTGCCTAAGTCTTTTGTTTCACACGGTTTGGGACAGCTAGGCCAAAAGTACGCGTGGGACACAGATCGGCTGGTTTGGCGCAAGTCGGTCCATTTCGGGTGGTTCGGAGATATTTGTCCCAGACAGTTTGGGACATCCGGGCCAAAAGTATGCGGAGGACGCGAACCGGCCGATTTGGCCGAAACAGGGACTTTCGTTTGGGACATCTAGGCCAAAAGTGCGTGGGATGCGAGGATGTGAAAAGTTGAAGCGGCCAAGGGAAAAGAAGAAAAGTCAACATTTGACCCATGAAACTTCAAACAGACATAACTTTTGACTCCAAGCTTCGTCGATTTTCACAAAATTGGACTTTCTTGAACAAGCACGATGTCCTCTACGCCACAAAAGATAGATTTCTTAATTTTAATGAGGGTATATATATTTAATTAAAAGAAACATATTTGGTTCTAGTCGGTTAATGCTCATTCCGTCAAATGATGAGAAAACACTGCAAGACCCAAAATAGCTGTACTGCACTCGAAGGCCATAACTTTTGCATTTCTAAATGAAATCACACAAAATTGGTACCATTGGAATCATGGCTCCAAGACCGATGCACAGTAATCAAGAAATTTTAAATTTGGTGAGAGATCTATGGAGAATTTTCATAAAACGTGGCCGAGTTCATAACAAAGTGTTTTATTTGGTAGTTAGGAGCGCAATTAAGAGGCATGTTCATCATTCCTCCTCTGCTGCAGCACATGGGATAGTATGGGGAGCCTTTTGCAAGTAATATATAATCATTTTACTCTATTTAATGCCTCGACAATTGGTTGAAGGACAGATTTCAGGATTTTCATTTTTCCCTCTCTCTCTTCTCATCTTTTCTATAAATTGGAGAGTTGGGCTCATTGTAAAGGGGAGTTTTCGAGATAGCAAAGCTCTGTCAAAATTTCTTTGTGAATCCAATGTGCTGTAGGCCCTTATAGTGGACTCCTTGTATGGTGATCTAGGCCCTTATCTTGTAATAGATTGAACTGTGCATATCATGAAGCAATAAAATATCAGTTTGTGGATGTATCTTCCCCTGTTGTATTTTCTTGCATTCTTCTTGCCCCTTTAATCTTTCTACAAGAATATTGTGTCTATTATTATGTTCTTGCAAGGATCCATTATCATTGTGTATGCTTGGAATATTGTTGTGAATGCATTTTGCTAGATTATAGAGAACTGTCATCACCTCTTCTAGTGTGCACTTTGCTTCTGTATTTCACACATTTGGAGACTACTCTCACACCCCTCCTTTTCTGGTGTATCACCGCTTTAGTGTAGGCTTTCATTTCATGCATTCTCTCTCCCTGGTCCCTTGGAAGTTTAGATTAGAATAGTTAGTTTCCCCTGCATTAGAGTAGATTGTGGCAGGTAGTTTAGGAGCAAGAACCAACTTTCTCTGGAGGTCTATCTCAAGTAGCAAGTCCCACAACTTGGAGATAGTACCCATGTTATCCAATCACACCGTGAGTTCAAGTATATGTGCTTGTATAAACCATAGAAGGGTGCTGTGATTCGGTGATAACAATAACTTTTATCTAACCTTTAGATTATCTTGAAATTTTATGTTTAGTTATATTGTGATAATTAATCTTCCCTACAAAAACTTCTTCCTCTACTAGTCTAAAATTGGCTTATGGATTGTCTAAAACTTTGAGTTTTAATATTATTTTATAGACTTTACGGAATAAGCCAAGATTCAAAAAATCATTCATTTATGGATTTATTTGAAGTAGTCGAATTTGGGGCCCATATGATGTGTTTTGGTTTTTTTTATGTTTTAGTATTTTTAGAGTTAGTAGGAAATAACAGCAGATTGTAATGTTGGGATAGGTAGTGTGGATTTAGGAATGAAATAAAAGATATTTTTAAGTTTCTTGAGTTTTAGAAATTTTTGTGTGTGTGTGTTTTAGAGGCAATTCAACATCTTGCATTTAGATCTACATCACAAATTAAGGACCTTGGTGTGACTAGAGTTTTGATTCTACATGACTTTGTGGATTTGACTAGGTTGGTGATTCTTGATCTACGAAGAAATACGTGATTGGTTACATTTTCAATCTATTTGGTTGAGTGGTAAGATAGATTAGAAATCATCAAGGAAGTGTTTCTATTTCCACTAAAGAATCTTATAAATACATAGAAGAAACACATGTACATAACAATTTTTTTAATATTCAAAGACAATTTATTTTAATTGGGTTCATACAAAAGGAAGTAAGGATATGTTACATGTCAAATTTAGCAATTTCTTAGGAAAATAACCATGAGTATAACATGAGAATAAATAATAGTGATGTACAATATCATTTTACTACATAAATTATAGAAGATACGAGGGTGAAAAATTAAAAGTGGATACAAAGGTGAATGTGGTAGATTCATTAAATAGGGTAGTGAGTGCTGAGATGTTGAATGGGTGCATGGATGTATTAGGATTGATAGCCCACAAATATTGAGGAATGAGTTTATGTTCTCCCAAATGGATTAGGAAACAAGAGTGATATTTTAGGTAGTATCTTACCTATGTGTTGCACCAATGCACGAGGGTGTAGGCTATTCTAGTTTCTTTATATTAAAGCAATCATTTTCTCAAATAATAGGAAAGAAATCATAACTTTGTAGCTTCAGTTCATTGTGAAAGCAAAGTGTATCTACTTTAACGTTTTATTATAATACTTTATCTTTGTTTCCATAAAGTTTAAAATTATTGGATGTTCTTTAGTTATTAAAAGTACATTATTTCATTGTTAGAGGTATAATGAAAATAATTAATTTTAATAGGACATAAGTTTAGATGTTATTTATTGTGTTTGTAATCTTATCTAAGTTAATACAAGGTTGAAGTTTTGTAAAGTTTTTAACCCAAAAGGATTTTCCAAGAATAAATGTTGTTTCAATATTATTGGTATTTTACATTTTATTTCAACTCTACTTATTCATGTAATTTTAGGTCATTTTATTGCTTGCATGTTTACACAAAATGAAAGGAACAAAGACTAGTAATCTAATTTCATAAACACTCGTGACTTCTTTTCCCTCATAAATGCTTTATTTTATCATTGACATTTACTATTTTTTAATTAATGGTAAAAGGTTTTCTAGTTGGGATCTTAACTAGGAACAAAAAAATGGTCCAACACTCAAATAAAAAATTAGCACAAAAGAGTTAAAAAGAAACACATTGCCCAACAATACCACAACCAACAAGAATTACATCTATTGTCGAAAAAAAAAATTGCAGGATAAGAACAACTTGATAGTAGAAAGAGAGAAAATTTCTTTGTAACACCCACTAAAACAACCCACTTGAGACCCAAGAACAACCTAGGATTAGTTAGGAAAATTATGGAATAATTTTTTTGTTTAAAAGAGTCTACAACCAAGTTACAAGACAACAGTTTCCACTAACACGTTCCAGATCAAGTCTACTCCACTAGAATATACTTTTCTTTTATTAACAATTATTGGAGGTCATAAGGTCCAAAATTTAGGGTTAGAAGGATCAATAAGGTTCAGAGGGTAATTCCTCACCATACCCACTCTCTAATAGACTTAAATATTCAACGAGGTTTTTCTCAAAATTAACGCATTAAAAATTTTTCCAAATTATTTCCGTTGGATAGGAAATTTCCTCATCTTTACTTGATATAAAGAACTCCTCCTAACTCCTCATAATTTTCGAGTTTTGGGCCGGCAGGCCTTGGGGTGAAAATTTTCCCCAAGAGCGGGCCTGCATGCCTAGGGATGAAAATTTTCCCCAAGGGCGGGTCGGTGGGACATGGGGAGACTTTTGGAAAATTTCCCGTGCGAAGGTGAAAACCCAACTTTCCTCCCGTGCACCCGCGGTCTCAAGTCCACTAGGGACACCCGACGCCTCGCGAGTCGGGCGCAGGGAGAGCGGGGTGGTGGGAGACATTTTGAAAAATCATACCACCGGGTCAAAAATTCAACTTTTTGCCCACTTTCCCATGAGTCCGTTAGGGACACGTGGCATCTCCTAAGCCAACGCAGGAATGTGGGGTGGTAGGGAAAATTTAGGTTAACGCGCCAAAGGGCTAAGATGATTGCATTCACCCATGCCTCCGTGGCACCTCGCGATGCCACGTGGTGGATCTTGATAAGCTGCGGGTCGAGGGGCGGTGGGGAAACTTTGGAAAATTTTCTAAAAAATTTCCAAAACGTGAAAGGAAAAAGGGGACCCACTCCTCCGTCGATGCCTCATGATGCCGCATGGCATCACCTGGTGGTTGCGGACAGGAGGGATAGTGGAGAAACTTTGGAAATTTTCCCAAAAAAATTTGGAAGTGCTAAGTCAAAAGGCCCTCCACGAATGCGTCGTGGTGACACGTGGCAGCCTCTAATTAGATCGGGCCGGCGGAAACAGAGAAACTTAGGAAAATTTTCGCCAAATCTTTCCTAAGCTCTAAGTCTAAAAATGGGTCTTCCTTCCGCTATTGACACCTCATGGTGCCACGTGGAAACTTCGATTGGCATGGGTCGGTGGGCGGTGTAGAGAAAATTAGGAAATTTTCCTCCAAATTTTTCCTAAGTGCTAAGTGAAAATTTCGGCCCGCGGGGCGCTAAGGAAAGTTTTCCCAATATTTTTTTTGACGCAAAGGAAGAAAATTTGAAGGCCATAATATTTGATACAAAGCTTCGATTTTGGGAAAATGAGGACTTTCGGAAATATATCGATGTAATCTTTACTCAGAATCATTAATTTTTGATTTTGATAAAGTTTTAAGCGATCAATATAAAGAAATCGGTCTGCATGCCTTTACATTACATATCTTGGTAAATTTTAACTTATGAGGTTTGTTCAATCCGATCTTCTTCCTTTCTCAACATGTCAAACATGTTAGGATACGTTGATTTCTAACTATAGGATACGTTGTTTTTAGAATAGTTGTCAATTCTTATCTTCTGTTTCTTATCACATTATTCTCTGCTGGCTTTGTGGATCTTCCCAGCATTGTTAGGAGTCAGTTTAGTTTCTTCTGTCCTATATAAACTGGACGTGTGCTTTGTAATGATCAGAATAATATGAGATAATTCAATCTCTTCTTATTTCTCTCTGTTGCTCTCAGTTTGGTATCAGAGCACGTTCGGTCTGGTTGCAAGCCAAGATCTTCAAGATCTTTGTCATCGATGTTGTTCTGAGCGCCTGGAAAACCGGCTGCAGGACGTGGAGATCTGTTGCTGCGACCTGTTCGAGCTGAGCACGGCGCAAATCGTGCAGACCAGGAGCTCAGAGTTCCATTCTTCATTGCGTACTGCCTGAATCGTAGAGGAGAAGGCGTGGAGTGTGCGTGGAGTGCGTGTGGAGTGTGTGGAGAAGCCTCGGCACTTGCAGAAAGGCGGGCCACTTTGGATTGGCTACCAGTCCCATCTGTTCATCACACTTTGCTGCTGCGTGAGGATTGATTGATAGTTGATTGGCGTAGAAGAGCGTTGTTTCAGTCTGCTACAGGCCTGTGGAGTGCGTGAAGAGAAGACAGCGTGTGGAGTGCGTGAAGAGAAGGTGTCTGTGTTGTTCAAAGGAGATCTGGGAGGCGTTGGACAGTTTTTTGGCTCTAGTACATTGCCTTCCACTGCAATTTTCTGAGCAAAGCGCTCGGCTGTTCCACTCTGTGTGCCGAAAAACACAGCAACTTTCTTCTTATCCGCCTCCTCCAGCAAAACGGTATATCCCAGCGCTAAAATTCTCGTGGAATAGTGTGCTGCGAAAACAATCTCGCTGCCACGTGGAGAGTTACTCAGTCACCTGCTGAAGGAAGGCAGCACGTGCACGTTTTTCGAGGTAATCTTGAGTCTACAATAGTCTCTTCTACACTACATCGAATGTCGAGTGTAGACAACTCGATTGAAAGCGTCAACAACACGGTCGCCACAGCTGAAAGCCACAACATCAACTCGCCAGCCAGAGAACACCGTGAAGAAGCTCCTGAGAGCTCCGGGTTCTACTTTGCCTTGCTGAACGAGCTTAAAAATTGCGGCAATCTTGCATTCGACAAACTTGTTCGAGAAGGACTCCTTGAGTACTTTCTTTTCGACGTCAGCTGCCAAGCAAAGCGGTACGGGAAGAATTAGAAGCCGGATACGACGCAGATTGTGACGACGAAGAAGAACGCCCTGCAAAGCGTCGCCGTCTCACAGCACGCGAATATTACGAGCATCTACGAGCAAGTCATTCTCGACAGTGAGTCCAAATTGTAATACCTCTTTCAAATAAATAAATATTTTTTTATTACAATGTCTGCTCCGAAGTTACTCCTGTCTGATGCTCAGTTGCTCAAAGGGCCTAATTTTGCGGCCTGGAAGACAAAAATGAAGACAATCCTTCAGTTTGAAGGATTATGGGGAATTGTCACAGGGTCTGTGCCTGCTCCCACAGCCCCCGATGAACTAGTAAAATATGACATGGCTAGTGCTAAAGCCTTGATGCTGATAATGCTCAGTATCAGTGATGACGTGCAACCGCATGTTCGGAATGCGGAGAAACCCAAGGAGGCCTGGGACAAGTTGGCAACCATTTATGAAGCCAAAAATCAGACAAAGATTCTTCATCTTCAGTCGAAGCTGCACACCCTCTCTATGGGGTCTGACGAGAAAGTGGAGGAATTCCTGCGTCGCGTGGCTGAGTTGAGATCGGAGTTATTGGCGCTCGGTGAAACGGTAGACGATAAACTACTCGTCCCAATCACCTTGAGAGCACTCCCTTCTCAATTTCGAGTGTTTGTTACAACACTGAATGTGTCTAAACAAACAGTGACATTCGAAGAGCTTGTGAATTTGCTGCAGCAGGAAGAAGCTATCACTTCATCAAATGGGGAGACTCAGGACAAAGCCTTGTTCTCAAAGCCTAATCGTGGCCAGAAGAATCGGAAAGGTCCCCCAGAGAAGCCAAATCCAGCGCAATCCAAACAGAAAGATCAAAAGTCAAAGAGATGGTGTCACATTTGCAGAACCAATACTCACGACACTGATCACTGTTGGCACAACAGCCTGAAACAAGGGTCTTCAAGCCATACAAGCACATCCGGGCGCGAAGATTTTCAAAAGTCTAAACGACGTCCCCGCTGGAGAAAGCAAAAAGGACATCTTGCAGCCCAACAAGAGGATGATGAATCTGATGACGAGACATCAGAAGGAGCCCATTGTAGTAAGAATCTTGTACTCGTCTCTCAAACTTCTCAGCCCACGAAGAAAGTCTGGTTGATAGACTCTGGTGCAAGCAAGCATATGTCAGGTGACAAGAAGCTGTTTGATTCACTACGTGAAGAACCAACTGGAGATCGAGTTCGGATAGCGGATGACAAAGAGTACATTGCAGAAGGAATAGGGAATGTGACCATTCCTCTGGGGCCACGAAAATGTACACTTACAAAGGTACTATATGTTCCTGGCTTGACTAGCAATCTTTTGTCAGTTACTCAGCTCTTGAATCATCACCTTAAGGTTGAATTTCTTGTTCAAAATGGCATTAAATCATGCTTAATCTCCCGACAAGGTACGGTTCTTGCTAAAGCCTTTGTAAAAGATAAGTTATTTGCTTTAGATACTGTTTCATCTTCTGCAGTAGCTTTATCTGCTTCAAACATAGAATCAACTGCCTTATGGCATTATAGATATGGACACTTGTCGGTCGGTTCACTGCACCAGATGAGTTCAAAAGCAATGGTCCGTGGACTACCCAAATTGTCCAGTTCCTTGCCTATTTGCCCTGGTTGTCTTGCAGGAAAACAACATAGAGATCCGTTTCAAGCGAGCACCTTCCATGCCAAGAAGTGTCTGGAGATAGTTCATACCGATCTGAACGGCCCATTGCCTGCTTCGTTTTCAGGATACAAATACTTCCAGTTGTTCGTGGATGACCACTCTCGCAAGATGTGGGTATATTTCCTAAAGCAGAAAAGTGAGGCTCTTCAACACTTTCAGAACTTCTATCATCGTGTTGTCAAAGAATCTGGACAACCACTTCTTCTACTCCGCTCAGATCGAGGGGGGGAATTCACATCAAAGAAGTTCTTGGCCTTCCTCAACCATCACGGCATTAAGCAGCACCTGACAGCTCCCTACACGCCCCAGCAAAATGGCATTGTTGAGCGTCGCAATCGCACAGTGATGGAGATGGCTCGCTGCATGCTATCAACTGCAAAGCTAGGAGAACGCTATTGGGCTGAAGCAGTACAAACGGCTGTATATCTTCTCAACAGGGCACCAACAAAGATTCTACTGAACAAGACGCCAGAAGAGGTATGGAGTGGTAAAAAGCCATCAATTTCTCATTTGCGAGTATTTGGTTGCACAGCATACATGCATGTTCCAGCTCAGAAGAGAAAGAAGGTAGAGCCAAAAACACTCCCGTGTATCCTTCTTGGCTACAGTACTACCTCGAAGGCGTATCGTCTCATGGATCCTGAGACAAAGAAAGTATACGAAAGTCGGGATGTGGTTTGTGACGAGTCATCCTTTGACTCAATAGTATCAACAGAAGATTCACTTCCAAACACATCTCACCGATTAGTCTCTGAATCAGATGATGAGCTGGAGGAGACTACTCAGAGAAAAGAAATGCTACCAGGAGAACTATTTGTTGACCTTGGAGAACTGCAGAATGTGACTCCACATCAATCCTCACGGCAACGACACAGTTCTTCTCAAAAGCAGTCAAGTTCTCATCCGAAGTGGGTACAAAGAACTATCAAGGACTCAAATTTGCAACAACTCCCAGATACATCATCCGGAGTCAAAACAAGGAGTCAAACAAGAAATGAGGTAAACTTTGCACTCATGAGTTCACTGATGAATAGCTCCGAGCCAGATAATGTTCGTGAAGCACTCAGTCAAACTCAGTGGAAGGAAGCTATGGAAACAGAATATGACTCACTCATGAAAAATCGGACATGGGAACTTGTCGATCTGCCTACAGGAAAGAAACCCATAGGCTGCAAATGGGTCTTCAAGACAAAATATAAGGCAGATGGATCCATCGACAAATATAAAGCACGACTTGTAGCCAAAGGATATGCTCAGAAAGAAGGCATCGACTATGAAGAAACCTTTGCACCCACTGCGAAGATGAAGACCATCAGGGTAGTTTGCGCACTTGCAGCACAGAAAGGATGGAGACTTCAGCAGATGGACGTCAAGAGTGCTTTCCTAAATGGTGATCTGAAAGAAGAAGTATACATGACCCAACCTGAAGGATTTGTTGATGAAAATCAGCCTAAAAAGGTATGTCGTCTCATCAAATCTCTTTACGGACTGAAACAAGCTCCCAGGGCATGGTATATCAAGATCAACGATCACCTTCTGCAGCATGGGTTCACTCGTAGTCCCTCAGATTCAAATCTGTATATAAAGAAGGTAGGCAAAGAAATTATCATTCTGGTTGTTTATGTAGATGATCTTGTGATCACTGGTAGTTCAGAAGACCAGGTTGATATTGTAAAGAATGATCTCAAAAGAACCTTCGACATGACAGATTTGGGGCTACTACATTACTGTCTTGGCTTGGAAATTTGGCAAAAGGAGCATCACATCTTTGTCTCCCAGAAAAAGTACGCCAAGACACTCCTGGAAAAGTATAGAATGTCTGATTGTAAACCTATATCCACTCCCATGGAAAAAGGCTTGCAACTTTCAAGATTCCAGGACTCACCTCAAGTAGATGCTACTCTCTACAGGCAATTGATTGGAGGGCTCATCTATTTGACATACACTGCACTGATCTCTCGCTATCACGCCTATCTTTCCAGGTTCATGCAAGAGCCAAAGAAATGTCACTGGAATGCAGCAAAGCATGTTTTGAGATATGTCCGAGGAACAACTAATTATGGTCTGGAATATAAAAAGAATGATCAATTCTTCCTACAGGGATATGTCGACTCGGACCATGCTGGATCTGTTGATGATAGGAAGTCAACTACAGGATACATATTTCATCTCGGATCTGGACCAATCTCGTGGATAAGCAAGAAGCAGAATGTTGTTTCTATCTCATCCACAGAGGCAGAATATCGCGCCGCACGAGGAGCTGTGTGCGAAGTGATATGGATACGTCGCATTATGGATGACCTAGGAATTCCTGAAAAACAGTCACCTATTCTCTATTGCGACAATCAGAGTGTGTTGAAGCTCGTGCAGAATCCAGTCTTTCATGAACGAACAAAGCATATTGAAATTGACTGCCATTTCATTCGAGAGCACGTCTTGAACCATCAAATTCAGCTCCAGTACTGTCCTACTGAAGCACAAGTTGCTGACATTCTCACTAAATCTCTTGGAAAAGTGAAATTTGAATCTTTCAGAGGTCACATTTGCAAGAATAATGTAATAAGGGGGGGAATGTTAGGATACGTTGATTTCTAACTATAGGATACGTTGTTTTTAGAATAGTTGTCAATTCTTATCTTCTGTTTCTTATCACATTATTCTCTGCTGGCTTTGTGGATCTTCCCAGCATTGTTAGGAGTCAGTTTAGTTTCTTCTGTCCTATATAAACTGGACGTGTGCTTTGTTATCATCAGAATAATATGAGATAATTCAATCTCTTCTTATTTCTCTCTGTTGCTCTCAAAACATACATGGAGGATTGTTCTTACATGGATTTTGGGAGGATTTCAACATTCAATTTTTGTGATTGATTTACAATTTGAACATTAACATTTCTTGATAGAAAAATGATGTAAGAGGGTTGAACTTGATTTTGCAAGGTTTTGAAGGATTTCTTCTTAAATACTTATGTCCAATTGAATTCATTTAACACACTAATTCTATTTAATGAATTAATTTATTATTTCATTGTTGCAGTTTGAATCATGTGCATTTAAGGTAAAGTATTTTCTAGTTGAGAAATAAAATAGAGATCAAGTTTGGTAGGGCTTAAATTTATCATTTTAAATCATAAAATTCTGGGAATTGCTTCTAATTCCAATCTAATACGTTTAGTTGATTCAATTCCAATTATTCAACAACCAAAATACAATTCTGATTTCTAACTTTAAACATTTTGAGAGATTAGAGTTCTCGTTTTCCTTCATAAGCATTTATTTCTTTACAAAAAGATTGAAATTCACATTTAGGTGATCAATCTTAAAACAACAACATAAATTGAGAAGGTAATGAAATCCTTTATTGATTCAAAAATACAAATTTACAACCTTTCTTTCATTCTTCGAATTCATCATACAGAATGTAATTCTTTCAAAGACCGAAAACAGAGTTCATATCTTTTAAATTTCACTTGACAACTTTCATAGACAATACAAAACTTTCTATTACAAAACATTTACAATTTCATCCACTTCAAGTGGGAAAGGTTACAATAAACTTTATCTCAACAAGGACTGTCAAACCTGTCTACCTTCTCAGCTCTAGAACATCAACGTACATATTTCTCATTCTTCCAAATAGTAATCACAACAAGAGTAGGGAAAGAAAATGCTCTCCACCCAACAAGGACATCCAATGAAGAGGATAATCCATCCTTCTTCATTGGCCCCCGAGCCCCAACCACAATGCAATAAAAGATATGATCCAACTCATGGCAACAACAGACTTCCACAAACACACAAGCAACATTTTAACAATAAAACACAATCCAAAATAGAATGTAGTTTTACAACTACATTAAAATGTGATAAACAATACTAAGGATTCATCAAGCAAGCCAAAGGAGCAAGAAACTATGGGGGATGATGCTTATCCCTCCCAAAGGGAAAATGTGTATCACCACATGAGTAAAAACGACCGAAATGTATACATACATACGAGACATACATACATACATACATACATACATACATACATACATATATATAATTAAATATCCCTGACATGCCCTTATGCCTCCCCAAGAACCCCTTATTCCTCACATTTCTTTATACCTCCCCAACCTTTATGGCACCCCATAACGAGTAAAGAAATGCAATATATTTCTTTGTAAGGTGGAACCCAAATCCCAACTCCCTCCACCCTTATACCTCCCTAAAACACACTTGTTCCTCCCAAAAATATAACCCCATAGTTTTCTCCTACACCATTCATAGGCCATCTACCCAACAGCCCACAAACATACAGAACATTCACACATTAACATTTACATTCATAAAAGAAGAGCATTTCAAGAGTCAAGCTCCTACCTCTCCATGGTGGAGTTGTTACAAGTTCCAAAACAACAAGCTTTATACCAATGCAAGCAATCCAAATCGACCAAGCACAAGCATGCAACAATCCTCCAAAAAATTCTTCAAAGAAAGATCTCAAAACAGTAGGGTATACTCCATAGAATGAATTCTTCAAAATGAAGAAACCCCAAAACAAGGAAAGGAACTCAAACTTAATAGAAGAGGGAAGGGAAGAGGATGAGGTGGGTCCATGTAGGGTGTCGCATTCACACATCCTCAATTCTAATCCAAAATGCGCAATAAATAGGTGGGTGAATAATATGATAGTTTACTTGCACACGCAAATCGAATCCCCACCCCAAAGGACTGAAATTAAATTATGTAAGA
Source organism: Taxus wallichiana var. yunnanensis (assembly GCA_018340775.1). Taxonomy (NCBI): domain Eukaryota; kingdom Viridiplantae; phylum Streptophyta; class Pinopsida; order Cupressales; family Taxaceae; genus Taxus; species Taxus wallichiana. The sequence goes on along the minus strand of CM031239.1, from coordinate 575,737,374 downwards.
AAAGTGTAATAAAAACCTACAATTTGCCTTCCCAAAAGGCATTATCAAGTCAAATCTCAACTCCCCAACCATACGAATGGTTGGTCATTAAATTTAAGAGGTATGGGGCAAGTTTAACTTGTCCCACAAGCCTCCAAAATCAGCCTTCAAGGACAATTTTTAATTTCCAAGAAGGTGGAGGGTTTCACACACAAAAGTTAACTTACAAAAATCACTTACATATCTCTTACAACACTTACACATTACTTATAACACTTGAAAATCATCACCAAAAAATTCTCATTAATTAACTTCTTATGAAATATTTGATTTATTTATTTTTAACAATATTATTACTCTCAATATTTACACACCATTTAATAATTAATGAAATGGTTAAATTCACCACAAAAATAAACACATGCAAACATAAACAAAGGGACCAAAATAAAAGAAATATATAAAACCACTTTGTCACAATTAAAAGTGATCCCCCATGGAATCCCAAACACACAAAAACACACACCCAATAATTACTAGTTGCCATGGTGTCTTTGTTGAATTCATCTAGAATTCCAATGTGGTTGGTCTCAATCCCCGATGTTTGTTCTAATATTTTAAACCTGCAAAACACAATTACCTCCTTCGGCTTCGAGGCTATATCATAACATCCAAAATAATATAATTATAATTCCCAAAATTATTTAGATATATGAATCTTAACAACATCAAAGTAATCTAACAATATCATTTACAGTTTTATCAATAACCATATCATCATCAAATAATTTCCATTTCTAGGTCTACTCATAATAGCCAAATATCACATGTCCGAACAACATCCATAATATAACCATGTTAAATAGTTCACCATAATCAATATCCAAAATTCCTCTAATAATCATCATTCATCATAACCGAATCAAGTGAACAATAATCCATGATCTACATCTATCATCATACTATAACAAGGTCCATAATCATGTCTATATTATAATCAATAGTATCATGATTAGTATCAAAAGGTGTCAAAGGGAAATGGTCACTACATCCCCCTCTTCTTAGACTTGACTTCCTCCTTGAAGTCACTAGAACAAATGTCGAAACCGAACTAATAGCAAGGTAGCATCCTCCCATGTAGTTGTAGTCTCATCATATATATCCTCTCGCACCGGAACCCGATCGGCCTCTCTTCGTCGAAGGCCTACGGTCCTGCTATCCGGGATGCAAATGGGCTCCACCATCACCTACCCCTAATTTTGTCCCTATAATGATGTCCAATATAACACATGAGAAGGATCTGTAACATATCTCCTAAGAACTAAAACATGAAACACATCATGTATGTGAGACAAGCTAGGTGGCAATGCTAGACAGTAGGCGAAAGGGTCGATGCACTCCAAGATCTCAAATAGACCCACGAATCTAGGAGCTAACTTATAACCTTTTCCATAATGGAGAGGGCTCTTACGTGGCCTGACACGAAGGAACACCTTCATGCCCACATCAAAACTACGGTCGGTCCTATGTTGATCTGCATACTTCTTCTGCCTGTCTTGTGCCTCCTGCAGTCTCTGTCTGATCAAAACCACCTGCTGCTCCATGTCCCGCAACAAAGTTGGACCAAGGAAACCCTATCCTCTAGCCTATACCAACTAAGACGTGTCCTGCACTCTCTACAATACAAAGCCTGAAAAGGAGCCATGCCTATAGAACTCTGAAAACTATTATTGTAGGCAAAATCCACCAAGTATAACTACTCCCATCCAGATTGTTGATCCATCATGTACATCCCGAGCATGTCCTCTAAAATTTGATTCACCCACTCTGTCTTTCCATCTGTCTCAGGGTGATATGCTATTCTAAAATTGATCTTCGTCCCGAGGGCATGCTACACGGTAGTCCAAAAATGAGAAGTGTACAAAGGATCACGGTCATTAATAATCTTCTCGCGAGAATCTCGTGCAACCCGACAATCTCATCCAAGTATACTAAACCAAATACCTTCCCTAGAAATGATATCACCCAAATACTAAACCTCTTTATAAAAGAATGCACACTTCTCCAGGTTCCCGTAAAGCTGCTGCTCATAAAGACACTAAAGAACCTTACGAAGGTGTTCCTCCCGATCTTCATGCGTACGTGAGTAAATCAAAATGTCATCAAGGAAGATGAGCATGAAGCAATCTAATAAGGTCCTAAATACCTCATTCATCAAACTCATAAACAATGCGGGGGCATTAGTCAAACCAAAAGGCACCACTGTGAACTCATAGTGGCCATATCTCATACAGAAAGTGGTCTTATGAATGTCCACCTCTGAAATCCTCAGCTAATGATAGCCTAACTTAAGGTCTATCTTAGAGAAATTTGTGGCTCCCTTCATCTGATCAAACAAATCATCAATGTGCCGAAGGGGATAACGATTCTTGATCATTACCTTATTTGGTGATGGTAATCAATACACAACCGCAAGGATCCATCCTTCTTCTTCACAAATATCACCGGTGCACCCCAAGGGGATACACTAGGATAGATAAGGCCTTTCTCCCAAAGGCCCTCAAGTTTCAACTTGAGCTCACGAGCTCGGTTTGGTCATCCGGTAGGGTGCTCGTGAGATAGGCTCTACTCCTAGAACTAGGTCTATATGGAAATATATCTCACGTGGGGCTGTAATCTCGGTAGCTCCCCTAGAAATACATCTAAAAACTCTCTCAAAATGGGTTGATCATTAAGCAATGGTCCACTAGACCCATCCTCCGATCTGTCACTAAGCGTAACAACATACAATTGGATTGACAACCCCATCACACACACCACTTAAGCTACATAGTAGAGATGGTGTGAATAGAAACAGTCTCCTAACCCCCGAAATCACCGACTCAACTCCCAAATCATCTACACAAGATATGATGTTATGGTAACAATCCATCCTAGCCGTGTGTGCCAACAACTAATCCACACCCAAGATGACTCCATATGAGCGGAAAGGAAGGATACGAGAGATTCGAGGTAGTGGTGAAGGTCCCAAATCCACCACACACTCCTTAACTAAGGATTCTACAGAGATCTTGGCTCCATAAGCCATCTCAACATCCCAACTATGACCCTACCTAAGCTTGTCACACAAGCATGCATCGATCTACTAAAGATGGTGCAATAAAATAATCATAAGAACCAGAATCAAACAAAATAGAGGTAGGAATACCACCAATGTTACTTGTAGTCTCAATAACTATACTCGATGCTCTACCTAGCAGTTCTCGACCACTTTATACATCCTATGACTACACCTCATATCACCAACAAAAGTAGGCTCGAAACATGTGTCTTACCCCTTTTATTAAGGTTCTATGGGTAGTCTCTCCAAAAATTTCAAGAATAACACCACAAGGAAAACAAGCGCCCTGATCCTCTCCCTTGTGTAGCGGGTTGGCTAATACTACGGAGATGTGGTGTGGATCTTGATGATCCGGCTATGGTCTTGAGTTCTCTACTAGTGAGCTCTGTTGAGTGAGCTCTTTGGGAACCCTATGTCCCGATGGGACCTCAGGAGGTGGCCCCATACTCGACCTCTCTATGCATCATATCTCTGTGGAGGTCTATAAGGTGGGTGAAACTGCCATCTTTGTTGTTGTTGCGGTCTAAAAGATGGTGCTTTGAACCCTATCCACCACAAGGAAGAGTATCGAACCCCTCAATTTCTGTCCTACATCTAATGTATGCGGCTCCGAATCGGTCTCCATCCTGTTGGGTCTTTCCTCGAGTGTCCTCTTCTATATAGGCATTCTCGACTACCTCGGCTAATGTATGTGGATAATGAATCCACACTGCACCTTCAATGTCTAGATTCGGGCCCGAGATGAACCTATGGATCCACACTGCTCATCCTACATGTAACCAACATACATTTGGAGTAGATCCAAAATCTACTCTCATACTCACCACTATAAGAGATGTGCTGCCGAGGTCATGGAACTCGGCTATCCGCTGCGTATGAACCTCGGTGACAAATATCTACTCTAGAAACGCTCCTCAAAGAGATCCTGTGTAAGCTGTCTCGGAGAATCAACATGGAGATTCTGCTCCTATCTAGGCTACCAGACACCAGCTTCATCTTTTAGTAGATGCATTGCAACACGAGCTTTCATGTTGCTAGAACAAGGAAAAAGCATGAAACATTTGCTCAAGCTCACCAACCAGAAATCTACCTAAAATCTACGTATGTCGAAGAATAATGTGATGGTCGAAGCTTCAAGATATCCCTGATGTGATCTATAGTTATGGTATGATGGCCTCTAGGTCTCTCTGCATCCTCATCCCTAAGCTTAGGGCTCCTAGACCTCTCTCTATGTCCTAAAACTCGGTCACCCTACTCCCTCTATGGTGACTCAACTCGCTAACTCGTATAGGAGTTTCTCCTCCATGCTCCTCATTGGGTCGAGGAGATAGCTGACCCTCAACGGAAGGGACTCTATCATGTCTAGTTGCATGTCCTCCTACTAATCCTCCGTGTAGAGCGGCATTAACATCCTAAACGATCTGCAAAATCGGGCTAGGATGGTTGTTATAGCGTGATCTAGTGATGGTAAGTCTAGGTCTATGTGAAAAAACCCCTCATCCCATCTCGTGCCCCCTACAAAGACCAAGGCGAGAGTTAGTTCATCTTTCTAAGTTTTATTCGGTTTCCATGTTTACTAAAATATGTACTTTCTAGACTAAGTTGTTTTCTAGTTATAAAAGTGTGTTAGGTTTAAGGTTCTTGTCTCAATTTTTCTATTTTGCCTAATGGTCCAATATTTTAAATCACTTTCGCTCCGATTCCAAGTGTAACACTGCTAAAAAAACTGACTTGAGACCCAAGAACAACCTAGGATTAGTAAGGAAAATTATGGAATAATTTTTTTTTGTTTAAAAGAGTCTACAACTAGGTTACAAGACAACAATTACCACTAACATGTTACGAGATCAATCCTACGCCACTAGAATATACTTTTCTTTTCTTAACAATTATTAGAGGTCATAAGGTCAAAAATTAAGTGTTAGAAGCTTCAATAAAGTTCGAGGGTAATTCCTCACCATACCCACTCTCTAATTGGTTTAAAGATTCAACAAGGTTTCTCTCAAATCTAATGCATTCAAAACTTTCCTAAATTATTCCCATTTGATAGGAAATTTCCTCACCTTTCCAGTGATATATAGAATTCCTCCTAAGTCCTCATAATTTTCGAGTTATAGGCCCGCATGCCTTGGGGTGAAAAGTTTCCCAAGAGCGGGCATGTAGGCTCGAGGATGAAAGTTTGCCCCAAGGGCGGAGTCGGCAGTCACGGGAGACTTTTAGAAAAATTCCCATGCAGGGGTGAAAAACCAAGTTTGTCCCCACGCACCCGCGGGTCCGCAACTCCACTAGGGACACGTGGCACCTCCCGAGATAACGCAAGGAGAGTGGGGGGGCGGTGGGAGACATTTTGAAAAATCATCTCATTGGGTCGAAAAGTCAACTTTGCACTCGCGCTCCCATAAGTCTCGCTAGGGAACATGACGTCTCTTAAGCCAACATGGGGAAAGTAGAGTGGCGGGAAAAAAATTAGGTTAACGCCTCGAAGGGCTAAGAAGATTACATACACCTCGCCTCGCTAACAACTGCAATGCCACATAGTGGCTCCCGATTAAGAACGGGTCAAGGCGGGGTGGTGGGGAAACTTTGAAAAAATTTCCCAAATTTTTTTGAAACGCAAAAGGAAAAAGAGGACCCACTCCTCCACCGATGCCTCGTGATGTCGCGTGGCATCATCGATTGGATGTGAGCCAGGTGGGCGGTGAAGAAACTTTGTAAATTTTCCCAAAAATTTCAGAAGTGCTAAGTCAAAATGCCCCTCGTGAATCCCCGATGGTGACATGTGGCAGCCTCGGATTGGCCATGGGCCAATGGGGCGTCTGGGAAACTTAGAAAAAATTTCCCCAACATTTTTCCTAAGCGCTAAGTCTAAAAATAGGACCACCCTTCCACCGACACCTCGTGGTGCCATGTGGCATCTTTTGATTGTCTGCGGGTCAGTGGGGTGGTAGAGAAAATTAAGAAATTTTCCCCCAAAAATTTTCTTAAGTGCTAAGGGAAAAATTCGGACCTGTGGGCCCACTGAGGAAATTTTTCCCAATTTTTTTTTACGCCAAGGAAGAAAACTTCAGAAGGCCATAACATTTGATAAAGATCTCGGTTTTGGGAAAATGAGGAATTTCTGAAAAGCTCTCGATGTCCTCTTTACTTAGGAATCAAGAAAGTGATCTGCAAGTCTTTACAGTACGAACTAGTAAATTTTAACTTATGGGGTTTGTTCAATATGATCTTCTTCCTCTCTCAACATGTGAAATACACATGGAGGATTGTTCTTAGATGGATTTAAGTAGGATTTCAAGATTCAATTTTTCTGATTGATTTGCAATTTGAACATTTACGTTTCTTGACGAGAAAAATGACTGTAAGAGGGTTGAGCCTGATTTTACAAGGTTTTGAAGGATTTCTCCTTAAATGCTAAAGTCCAATTGAATTCATTTAGGACACACTACTTCTATTTAATCATTTAATCTATTATTTCATTGTTGCATGTTTGAACTGTGCATTTAAGGTAAAGTATTTGCCAGTTGAGAAATAAAATAGAGATCAAGTTTGGTAGGGCCTATTTATCATTTTTCATCATCCAAGTCTGGGAATTCCTTCCAATTCCAATCTAATACCTTTATTTGATTCAATTCCAATTATTCAAAAACCAAAATACAATTCGATTTCTAACTTTACACATTTTGAGAGACAAAGCTCTATGTTTTCCTTCATACACATTTATTTTCTTTCCAACAGAGATTTCAATTCACATTTAGGTGTTCAATATTAAAACAAAAAAGCAAATTAGGAAGGTAATGCAATTCTTTATTGATTCCAAAATACAACTTTACAACCTTTCTTTCATTCTTCGAATTCATCATACATAATACAATTCTTTCACATTCTTTCAAAGGCTGAAAACAGAGTTCATATATTTTACATTTCACTTGACAACTTTCATAGATAGTACAACATCTTTTTATTACAAAAATTTACAAGTTCCTGCACTTCAAGTGGGAAAGGTTACAATAAACTTTATCTCAACAAGGGACTGTCAAACTATCTTCTCTCTCAGCTCCAAAACAACAATGTGCATATTTCTCATTCTTCTAAATAGTAATCACAACAAGAGTAGGAGAAAGGCAATGCTCTCCACCCAACCAAGACATCCAATGAAGAGGAGAAGCCATCCTTCTTCATTGGCCCCGAGCCCCAACCACAATGCAATAAAAGATGTGATCCAACTCATGGCAACAACAAAGCTTCCATAAACACACAAGCAACATTTTCACAATAAAACACAGTCCAAAACAGAATGTAGTTTTACAACTACATTAAAACATGACAAACAATACTAAGGCTTCATCAAGCAATCCAAAGGAGCAAGAAACTATGGGGGATGTTGCTTATGCCTCCCAAAGGGGAAATGGGTATCACCACCTGAGTACAAACCACCAAAATGTTTATATATATTATTACAAATCCATGACATGCCCTTATGCCTCCCCTAAGTACCCCTTATTCCTCACATTTCCTTATACCTCCCCAACCTCTTATGGCACCCCATAACGAGTAAAGAAATGCAAGCTATTTCTTTGTAAGGTGGAACCCAAATCCCAACTCCCTCCACCCTTACCTCCCTAGAACACACTTGTGCCTCCCACAAAATATAACCCCGTAGTCTTCTCTCGACACTATTCTTAGGCCATCTACCCAACAGCCCACAAACATGCCAAAACATTTACACATTAACATTTACATTCATAAAAGAAGAGCATTTCAAGAGTCAAACTCCTACCTCTCCATGGTGGAGTTGTTCCAAGTTCCCAAACAACAAGCTTTATCCCAATGCAAGCAATCCAAATCGACCAAGCACAAGAATGCAATAATTCTTCAAAAAATTCTTCAAAGCAAGAGCTCAAAACAGCAAGGAATACGCCAAAGAATGAATTCTTCAAAATGAAGCAACCCCAAAACAAGGCAAGGAATTCAAATTTAATAGAAGAGGGAAGGGAAGAGGATGAGGCGGGTCGATATAGAGTGTTGCATTCACACATCCTCAATTCCAACCCCAAAGTCAACTTCATTCTCCAATGCACAATTAATAGGTGGGTGAATAATATGACAGTTTACTTACACACTCAAATCCAACCCCTACCCTAAAGGATTGAAATTAAATCATGTAAGAAAAGTGCAATAAAACCTACATTTTGCCTTCTCAAAAAGGCATTATAAAAGTCAAATCTCAACTCCCCAACCATATGTATGGTTGGTAATTAAACTTAAGAGGTATGGGACAAGCTTAACTTGTCCCAAAAGCCTCCAAAATCCACCTCCAAAGACAATTTCGAATTTCAAGAAGGTGGAGTGTTTCACACTCAAAAGTTAACTTGCACAAGTCACTTACATATCTCTTACAACACTTACACATTACTTATAACACTTTAAAATCATGGCCAACAATTTCTAATTAATTATCTTCTTATGACATATTTGATTTATTTATTTTTAACAATATGATTACTCACAATATTTACACACCATTTAATAATTAATGAAAGCGGTAAACACATGACAAAAATAAACACATGCAAACATAAACAAAGGGATCAAAATAAAAGAAATACATAAAACCCTTGGTCACAATTAAAGGTGGTCCCCCCTGTGGGAATCCCTAACACACACAAACACACACCCAACAATTACTAGTTGCCATGGTGACCTTGTTGAATTCATCTAGAATTCCAATGTGGTTGGTCTCCAATCCCCGATGTTTGTTGTGATCTTTTAAACCTGCAAAACAGAATTACCTCCTTCACCTCATGGCCATATCTCGAACATCGAAAATAATATAATTATAGTTCCCAAAATCATTTAGATATATGAATCTTAACAACATCAAAGCAATCTAGCAATATCATTTACGGCTTTATCAACAACCATATCATCATCAAATAATTTCCATTTCTAGGTCTACTCACAATATCCAAATATCACATGTCTGAACAACATCCATAATATAACCATGTTAAATAGTATACCATCATCAATATCCAAAATGCCTCTAATAATCATCATGCATCATAACTGAATCAAGTCAACAATAATCCATGATCTACATCTATCATCATACTATAATAAGGTCCATAATCATGTCTATATTATAATCAGTAGTATCATGATTAGTATCAAAAGGTATCAAAGGGAAGTGGCATTACGGTCTCTAGATGATGGAAGTGGTTTTTCTATGAATAGATTTCTTTTTATCATGAACCATTTTCACCCATCTAAAATTTCCTCTATAGGAAGGACAACTTCATCAATATCTTCAATAGGATGATATGTGCGTTTTATACAAGGAGATTGAGAAGAAACATTCTCTATTTCTAGTTCATACACTTTTGGTTCAAATTTTTAGATCCTCCGAGTTTCACTAACACCTTGTCTTCATGATTTAGGATTTCTCTTAACGGGGTTTCTCGAACCGATTCAACCACTTGTTTTGATTCATTATTTGATCAAGGTCTTTCTTAGAATCAAAGACCAAATGTTCATGGAGGGCCATTTTCTACCAATTGGCTCTATCATTTTTATGCTTTTCCATCAAAAAATCTATAGTAGTCTTTCCCAAAGAAAAATATCTCCTTCATTTGAAAGCGCACCCTCATAGTCCAAATTGGCTAAGTCAAGGTTCTGTTTGTAACTTTAAGCTCAATGTGAGCAGGTAGGTTCTTTGAGGTGTCAAGCTCAACAAGAATTATCACATAATTTGTATAATGTGTAAAATCTGAGGTTTGGGATTCAATATTAAGAATGTTTCCCAAGGATTTTTTTATGGATATCAAATAAGAGTGGTCCCAAAATTATAGGGGTAAGTGAGGAAATCTAATCCAAATTGGTTTGCAAGAGAATGATTTAGTGGTTGGGTAGAATGAAATAAACTAGGGTTTTATAACAAGTTACCTTCGTTGGCAAGCCCATAGTATTTCAGCAATAATGTCCTTGTCAACTATAGAAAAAAAAACACCACTAAAAATACAACATTCACTATTCAATCATGATTTCCTTTCTATATTATTCCTTATTTATTTCTTTGAAATCAATTTCATTCGATGCGAGCTGAAACTAACCTTTTTATACGTCGGTAATCTTTTCTTGTTTGTGTGTTTGTAAAACATCCACTATTTTAATATAGATTTTGTATCCCTCCATTCGTATCAGTATACAACTAGCTTCACTCATCATAATGGAATCTCACCATCTCATGTGGAGGTTCATCATTATGAATCTCATCCTAGTTTTGCATTGCTTACTTATATTTTGAATAACTTCACATATCACAACGATCATATTTGTTACATTCTTGGCACTAATTTCGCTTCAATATTATGCTATTCTATTTGACATAATACAAGCCTCATTTAACATTGTTTCTGTAATTAAAGTTCTGTGAGGATTCTTGTGTATAAATAAAAAATAAAATTAACTCTATATTTGTCGGTAGAACATAGTTTTTATAGGAAGTTGAATCCAAGATTCCCATTAGTTACCATGATACAAAGCCTAACAACATTCTTTTGGATGAAAATTTCAAACCTAAAAAATCTGACACTAGCAGTGCAGTTATTCTTCAATATTTTTTTACTGATTTCTCTTACACATACACTCACCTTTAAAAATATTTTCTTAGAATATAACAATATTTTTAATTATAGCAACTTTGTTTTGATAAAATACATTTTGAAATATTTGTTTTAACATTATGTCAATGGAATGTTTTTAAAACATATATCTATTGAAAATAATATTTTAATTAATCTTTTTAAATAAAATAGAAATATTTTAAAAAGTTTTTTGTTTCCATTATATTATATTTTATCATTGTCGAATAGTAAGTTTTAGGATTATATATAAATATGGTTACATTCGAAAGATTTATTTCTTAAAAAAGTACGTTAAATTCTTTATTTTAGTTAATAATTTTTGTTATTTGAGTTTTGAGAATATAATATTTTATTTCTTATTTCAGGTAAGTATTTTTATTCATTGTAAACCAATTCTTAAACTATAACATGTTTATATATATATATATATATATATATATATATAGTGCAAATGTAGACATTTGATTTATAGAATTTTGAAAGGAATATGAAATTGAAAAAAAAACATTAATTGTAATATAATTTTTTAATATGAATATTGCAGAAAATTATTATGGCGTCATTTGATATGTAGCATTAACTTAACATTTTAATTTAGTAATGTGAATTGTGGAAAAAAATAATAAAATTACATTCATATATAAATTTAAATATACTAAAATTTAATTATAAGATTTACATTAATTTTTTTAAATATAGACAATCCACTTTTTCTAAGAAAATTGTAAATGAGTGTAGAATTGAGAAAATATTAATTGTAAATTATTATTTTTTTATATAAAAACATTAATTGTAAATTATTTATGTTATTGTATGAACAATTCACAAAAATTGTAACTTCGTCTTAAAAATTTAATATAGTAATGTGAATGGTTCAAAAATGTTAAAATTCCTATTGAACAAATCTAGATAACTAACATTTTTTTGAAAAATTGTAAACACTTAACAAATGCAATGTTAACAAAAATTATAGATGAATTAAAATGTCCAAATATTGTCGACTAAAATTGTTCAATAAATTGTTGACAAATTATAAAAATATGTCAAAATATGGATGAGCCATAATTTCAATTCCAAGATTTAAATGTTTAAATGTTTGGAATGCATTATAACCACAATAATATTATTAAGAAATTGTGACAAAAATAGTTTCATATAATTTTAGTTTCTAGAAATTATAATTACATCAATGATATAAACAAAAAATATTATTATATTGTATTTAGAAATAAATAATAATCTTAAACCAAACTAGTGATCACCTTAAGTTTAAACAATTGAATGATCCATGGTACTCAACAAGACTTGTCCTTGATGAGCCTATTCAAAGCTAATCAACTTCACCAATAAACCAAGAACCCTTCTATATAATTTTGTATGTGATGGTGTTACTTGATGCCACTTACCATAATATTTAAGAAGTATTCGAAGACCATTTTTGTTGGAAAATCAAGTCAGAATTTATTGTGCAACTAATATTTGTCTTTTCTAGATTTAGCTCTCTAACATATCAAATTTCCATTTAATTATGATTGTTGCACATTTATTTTTGTTGATTATTCTCCTAATTATCTCTTGTCAGAGATTTTGTGTTGACTTGTAAGGCAAGTTTTCTATGTAGGTATTTATTAATAGCATCTTGTTTTATTTGGGAGAAGTTGGAAGAAAAAGAAGGAGGAGGAGAAGGAGAAGGAGAAAAGTGCGCAGTTCCAACTCAAGTCTGACTATTTTTTCTTTGATAGAAAAACTTCATTTCTCGGTTGTTATCGTATGAATGAATGTTTTGTGTGCAGTTGTAGCTATTGTTCATTATTGACAAATATATATGTATTGCTAAAGCAATTTGAAGCCCAGATCTGTGTTATTTGTAGCCAAGTGTGTTATTTTATTTTGCTGTTATAAATTTATGTAGCTTCTCCTGTTTCCCCTATTTTGCATCATTTAAATCCATTGCATTTTATTTTCTATTGTTGTCTCAAGAATCTATAGTTTCGTAGTTTTTCAATTTCTATAGATCCTCACATTCCCTTCATCTAGTATCAGAGCCAGGCTAAACCCTGTTTTTATTTCTTTTCTGGGTTTTTAGTTTTTCATTTGGTAGCCATTAATGGCTTCTACATCTAGTGCATCACTGCTTAATGTGCAAACTCTAATTTTCACAGGAAAGAACTATGAGTATTGGTCTTTGACCATGAAAGCTTTGTTTCGGTCTCAAGACATTTGGGAAATGGTTGAAAATAGTTACCAGGAACCAACAGACTAGGCAACATACAATGCTCTTACACAAGCTCAAAAGGACATCTTAAAGGAATAGAGGAAGAAGGATGGGAAAGCATTGTTTTATATCCATCAAGCAATGCATGAGAGCATACTCCCAAGAGTTGCAGTAGAAAAGCAAGCCAAGGAAGCATGGGACACACTCCAGATTACATATCAAGGTATGGACAAGGTTAAAACTACTAAATTACAGCTCCTTAGAAGAGAATTTGAAAATTTATCAATGAGAAACTCAGATTCAATAGAGTCTTTCTTTACTCATGTTGTTGGTCTGACAAATCAAATCAAGTCCCATGGAGAGGTTATAGAGGATATGAAGGTTGTTGAGAAGGTACTTAGAAGTCTCCCTACTAAATTTGATCCGGTAGTTGTGGCTCTCGAGGAAACCAAAGATTTGAATGAGTTTAGTGTTGATGAACTACATGCCTTTCTTATCAATCATAAATATAGACTGAATAGATCAAATAGTTTAGTTGAAAATGTATTTTCATCTCAGATTTCTGTAAATCATGGAAGAGGAAGGAGGATTTTCAGTCCTAGAGGTAGAGGGAGAAGTTCTCCTAGAAGTGGACGTAGTAGCGTTAGTCATGCAAATGCTTGTGGTAGAGGTCAAAATCAAAATTTCAGTCACCCAAGTGGCCAAAGATTTGACAAATCACACATTCAATGTCACTATTATAAGAAGTTTGGGAATTATGCTCATGAATGCAAGAAAAAATAATATGATCAGTAGAAGCAAGGTCAAAATCAGTCAAGTAGCACTCCCTCAGGCAGCATGTTCATTGCATGCACGAAGATTGCTGAAGCAATCCCTACAAACTCTCTAGTTGAGTGCAATGTTGTTCAAGAAAGCCCATGTGACATATGGTATTTAGATTTATGCTGCAGAATCACATGACAGGTAATAAAGATTTGTTTTCTAGCTTGGAAGAATCAGTTCAAACTGATGTTACACTTGGTAACAACAACAAAGTCATTGTTTTGGGTAAAGGTACGGTTAATATTCTAACCAAAAAGGGGGAGCCAAAATTTATGCCTGATGTATATTATGTTACTAGTCTAAAACACAACTTGATGAGCATTGGACAACTGATACAAAAGGGCTATAGAGTGTACATGGAAAACAATGAGTGTGTTATTTTGGACAAGCTTCCAAGCAATATGCTTATTGCCAAGGTACAAATGACTACAAACCACATGTTTCCATTAAAAATAAGGCCGACTATGAAAGGAAAAATAGCTCAATTTGTTCATGAGACACATACTGTAAATTCTGGAACAGCTTTTAAGGTAGAAGATACAAAATAAACAGTAAAGAGCCAAAGACAACTATGGAAAAGTTCAAATAGCTATGGAAATGTTCAAAACAACCACAAAAAGGTTCAAGACAGCTATGGAAATGTCCAAGACAGCTACGGAAATGGCCAGAACAACTCCAAAGAGGAAAAAGATGTTTCTGTAGAAACTCAAGCAACATTTCAATCAGTAGTAAAGGATGATTCTTGGCTATGGAATTTTAGATTTGGGAATTTATATTTTGGAGCACTGAAATTACTACATATGAAGAATATGGTAAAAGGTTTGCCATTAATTGAGAAACTGGAAAGAGTTTGTGAAGGATGTATTATGGGAAAACAACATAGAGAGTCATTTCCGGTTGGCAAGGCAAATAGAGCTACAACTCCACTTGAGATTGTGCATTCAGATATTTGTGGGCAAATGCAAACACCATCTATAGGAGGCTGCACTTATTTTCTTACTTTTATTGATGATTTCACAAGAAAAACTTGGGTTTATTTCTTGAAACACAAATCTGATGCATTTGCTTATTTCCAGCAATTCAAGGCACTTGTGGAGAAGCAAAGTGGCCACTACATCAAGGTTCTAAGGATGGATAGAGGCGGTGAATTTATATCTAATGAATTTATAAATTTTTGCAGATCTCATGGCATACACAAGCAATTTACAGCCCGCTATACACCTCAGCAAAATGGTGTGGCAGAGAGGAAGAACCGAACAATTATGGAGATGGCTCGTAGCATGATGGCAGCCAAACATCTACCAAATGAATATTGGGCTAAGGCAGTGGAAACTTTTGTTTACATCATGAATAGGTGCCCAACAAAGTGCGTAAGAAACAAAGTCCCTCAAGAGGCATAGACAAGAAAGAAACATAGTGTTTCTCATATGAAGGTATCATGAATAGTAGCTCCTTCCAATCCCAGGATGGTACCACGGCTTGCAGCTCAAGCTACACCTTCATTCACACCAAGGAGATCTTCAAGGCTGCTGTCCACACCAACAAGACAACAAACTTCACAAGCATCTACACCGGCATCTACATCAATCGGTACCCTTGGAGCAACACCATCTAGCACTCCAAGTAGTTCTTCATCTCCGGATCTAACTCTAGCAAGCATGATGCCACGAAAAACAAGGAGTTTGAGTGAGTTGTATAATGTTGACACAACTAATTCATTTTCAGCTTTTGCTTTATTTTCTCATATTGATGATCCATTAACATTTGAAGAGGCTGTGAGTAGTGATATATGGGAAAAAGCCATGGATGAGGAGATTGAATCCATTGAAAAGAACCAAACATGGGAGTTGGTTGATTTGCCGGAAGGAAAAGATGTAATTAGTGTCAAATGGATTTATAAGACTAAACAAGATATTGATGGGAAAGTGCAAAAGCATAAAGCAAGGCTAGTTGCAAGGGGCTTTACACAACAACCCAGTATAGACTTCAATGAGACATTTACTCTGGTTGCTTGGTTGGATACAATTAGGAATGTTTTAGCTATTGTTGCCCACAACAAGTGGCTTGTATATCAAATGGATGTAAAGTCTGCATTTTTAAATGGTTATTTAGAGGAGGAAGTGTATGTGGAACAGCCATAAGGCTATGAGCTACCGGGTCATGAAGACAAGGTGTATAGGTTGAAGAAGGCACTCTATGGATTGAAGCAAGCTCCAAGAGCTTGGTACAGCCGCATTGACTCCTATCTCATTCAAAATGGTTTCTAAAGGAGTGGTTGTGAACCAACATTTTACATCAAGGTCAACAATCAAGGTAACATTTTGATTGTTTTCTTGTATGTGGATGATCTAATCTTTACCGGTGATCTAAACATAGATTCTTTCAAATCAGTAATAAAGAATGAATTTGAAATCACTGATTTGGGTCTTACGAGGTATTTCTTGGGTATTAAAGTCCATCAATCCAATGATGGTATTTTTATTTCTCAATCTAAATATGCAAATGAAGTTTTGAACAGATTTAATATGGCAAGGTGCAAGGTATCTCCAACACTTTGGTTATCACAGGGGATGAAGTTAAGCAAAGAAGATGATGGAGCATGTGTGGATTCTACATTGTTCAAGAGGCTAGTTGGAAGCCTTATGTACTTAACAGCCACAAGGCTGGATATTATGTATGGTGTAAGTTTGATTTCAAGGTTTATGGAGTCTCCAAAAGACTCACATTGGCAGGCTAGTTAGAGGATATTGAGGTATGTAATTGGTACAAAGGATTTTGGTATATTGTATTCCACTTCAGATGATTTCAGTCTTGTTAGGTACACTGATAGTGATTGTAGGGGCAACATAGATGATAGGAAAAGTACTTCTGGGTATAATTTTCACTTTGGTATAGGTGTTGTGTCATGGGCATCAAAGAAACAACCCATTGTAACCCTTTCTTCAGCTGAAGTTGAGTATGTGGCAGCCACTAGTGTTGTGTGTCAAGTTGTTTGGATGCGAAGGATGTTGAAAGATTTGATGCATGATCAAAAGGAAGCCACTACAGTATTATGTGATAATAGTTCAGCCATAGCATTATCTAAAAATCACGTGTTTCACAAGAGAACTAAGCATATTGATACGAGGTATCATTTTATCAGAGAGCTTGTAAGCAACAAAGAAATTTGTCTTGATTTTTGTAGGTCTGAAGATCAATTGGTTGACATATTTACAAAAGCATTGGCAAAAGAGACATTTGAGTATTTACGAAGTGGCTTAGGAGTTTGTGACTTTGCACAAGTTAGCAGCTCGGAAAACTATCAGTTAGCTCCGAAATGCTACAACAATTTTTGAACAAACTTGATTCAAATTTCCATGATCTGCAGCTGTTCATAATTAAGGGGGAGTGTTGGAAAATCAAGTCAGAATTTATTGTGCAACTAATATTTGTCTTTTCCAGATTTAGCTCCTTGACATATCAGATTTGCATTTAATTATGACTGCTGCACATTTATTTTTGGTTGATTATTCTCCCTAATTATCTCTTGTCAGAGATTTTGTGTTGACTTGTAAGGCAAGTTTTCTATGTAGGTGTTTATTATTAATAGCATCTTGTTTTATTGGGAGAAGAAGAAGAAGAAGGAGGAGGAGCAGGAGGAGGAGGAGCAGGAGCAGGAGGAGAAAAACCAGATTTGGGAGGAGGAAAGTGCGCAGTTCCAACTCAAGTTTGGACTGTTTTTGCTGATAGAAAAACTTCATTTCTCAGCTGTTATTGTATGAATGAATGTTTTGTGTGCAACTGTAGCTGCTGTTCATTATTGACAAATATATATGTATTGCTGAAGCAATTTGAAGCCTAGATCTGTGTTATTTGCAGCCAAGTGTGTTATTTTATTTTGCTGTTATAAATTCCTGTAGCTTCCTTGTTTCCCATGTTTTGCGTAATTTAAATCCGCTGCATTTTATTTTCTATTGTTGTCTGAAGATTCTGTAGTTTCTTTAGATTCTACAGTTTCTGTAGATCCTTGCATTCCCTTCAATTTTCTTGCGTGCTACACTGAAAATTGGATAAATATTGTCCTTTAACGAAACGGGTATTTATTTAATTGGTAGTTTCTCTACCAAAAAAAAAATAAAAATTTACCAACATTAGGTGGATGGTAGTTGGCTTTTTGTTCTCTTTTTTATTTTTATTGTTGTGAAAGCTGCAAAGAGAAAAGAAAGCTTTAATCCAAAAACCTTGTGAGGAATACAAAGGTGAAAGACCAGTTACGTAATAGGGCTTATTGTATTTCGTTGTAAAATGGATAATAGTAACATTGCATTCAATCCAATCCAAAAGATGAACCAATCAATAAATTTAGTGCTACAATACAAAACATTGTCTACTTTGGCTTATGGCGGCTGCTGCGATGGTTCGGGGTGAACAGCTGAATCGCTTCGTGGCGCATCATCTCCTTTAAAACAAATCTTATAACAAATTGCGAATACCAGCAACTACCAAAACCGGAACCTCCTGCCATAAGTTTCCTCCTTCATTTTGAATTTGCTGCTGCTACGGAATAAGGCAATCTAATTTTCTTTACAAAGCAATCTTAATAATCTATTAATGTGATCGTTCCTTCTATATCAAACAAACTGTACCCTCGTCGCTTTCTAAAAAATAAATAAATTT
Source organism: Taxus wallichiana var. yunnanensis (assembly GCA_018340775.1). NCBI lineage: Eukaryota > Viridiplantae > Streptophyta > Pinopsida > Cupressales > Taxaceae > Taxus > Taxus wallichiana. Next base: position 575,718,938 of record CM031239.1, on the reverse strand, counting down.
TAGTTGTAAGAGTATTGCTTTAGAAGAGAAGGGATTGCAGGTGCAGACTCCTCTTCACACTCTGTTTTTATATGATATTTTTAATAACGGAGGATTATTAAAACATGACGAATCGCTTCAGTTGATAGTGGATTTCCAAACGTCGGACATGTAGCAAAAATTCGTATTAAAATACTCGTATATTCAAAGATAGAAAACTCGAACGCATTTTAATAATTGATGTGAAATTCATTGCCATATATTATTCATTGAAGTGGAAAATAGGAAACATTCCTGCTCTTTTTAATGACGGAAACATAGGTGGAGAGAGACCGTTAGAATATAGACGTTCTCAGTTCCATCCCCTGCGGAATGCATTCCCATTTCTAATGTCGAAATGCGGTATGCACAAAATTAGAATACCTCAAGTCTCTATGACCATAATGTTTACAATTTTTCTTGTTGATGGTGTTGTACCTATATGGTTGTATGTAATTACTATTAAATGGGCAAATAAGTATGACATAGTTCTTTTCCAGACATTTTCTCTATTAATTACGCTCATAGGTGTGTTGCAAATGAGAAGGAGGTGGGTGAATGCCGAGAAGTCGAAAAGACATACAAGGTGGTCATTATTTGGTCATTGATGTATGGCCTTATTATAATCGTACTTTAGCTTCCACCAAGACTCTAGCAATATATTTGTTACGGGGTAATAGGGCTATATACTAGCAATCGTACGCAAAATGTACGATGGAAACGCCTGAAGGAATCTTTCGAAGGATTTATATTGGAAGGAGAGAAACATTGAGAAAAGAAGAGGGTGAAGATAAAGAGGTTAGAGGGTGGAAATGTGTGGGGGAACCGAAAATAAATAGTAGAGACAATGTGAAACTCAAACGTAGAACAATATGACGTCGTATATGGAAGTCCTTTGAATGAAACAAATAGTGTTGTTCAAGACGTTGCGGAAACAATTTATAGGTATATATGTGAATGTAAGGAATGACATAATATTATTGCAAAAGTGAAAATGTGTTTGTAGTTTTATTCGTATCATTTAGGGATGTGAAGATGTGGAGTGTAAGTGACATCTAGAGGTGGCGATGTCATGTGAAGTTCCCCCCATCAACAATTGGGGCGACGCCATTATTAACAATCGCCCCAAAAAAAAAGAGGGGTATGGGTGGTCATGTGAATTTTTATTCAACTCACATGTCCCATGGTGCTTTGTAGAGAAAATGTATGCCTATTCCTTTTTTTGGAGGAAATCTTGTTCAAAGCATTTGGTTTGGTGTTAAACATGGTTCAACAGTTATTCCAGGTCAGAAAGAGTATTGATAACCATTACCTGTTGTGTGTTTAATATGCATAGGCGTTCTTAAATGCAACATTGAATATATTCTATCCATCATGCGAAGGGTCGGGGATTCCATGCATAAACAAATTGGTCAAAGTATTTTTTCATAGATTGAGTGACCAACCAGTATAAGAATACAAAGATAGAATACAAAACATAAAATTACACAATGGAAAAGTAAAATTATATCCTTAGGTCGTCTTTGGCGCGGGAAGTAATCATTATCGTCACTAGCAAAGTTAACATTTGAATAGTAAACAATGGCTAATAATATGTTGACATGGTTAAAGAGCTTGTAAACAAGTAGAATGTAAAATAGTTGTATAATCTATTTTGACACGCCTTTTTTTTAATTTCCATCTCCTTAAAATTATATATAATATAGATGTAACTTTATAATGGTTTTTTTATATTTTTATATTTTATATATATATATATATATATCCAAGAATGTATTTACATATAATATAACTCTAATCTATTTCATGTGAAGGAGCCGAATTTTCATGATTTCAATGTCGAAATAACTGCATTCCAAATGATGGCATGTATTTGAGGCTATTTTTAAAATACAATCCACATCTATTTTATATATTTCATTCATTTTTCCAATTTGCAACATCAGTTAAAAATCCATTTTCTTTAATTCTCATGAATGTACACACCCAGTTTTAAAGCTTCCACTTTGACAGTGTGCAAGTCAATGAAACCTCCTTTGTTGGCAGTTACGAAATTGTTACATTTCATTTTTAAAATATTGTTTTGAGTGAGAGTTGTTTTTGCTGCTTTCAAGATTTTTAGATTGAGAATTTCATCTCTAGCTTTTTTATGCTAATTCTATAATTGCTTTTGCATACAGTTCTTATAGAGTAATTAAAAATACAAAGTCTATAACTTCAAGAAATAGGTATATTACAATGTGAATAAAAGAACAAAAACTCTTATAAGATTGGGAATCTAGCCTTATAACGCGACAACAGAATAGAATGCAAAATTTTTATTGAAGAGGTCAAGAAAGGAGAGGGGAAAGATTATACTTGTAAGCATTACAAAAGTTGTTTTTTTAAAACCAAGGATATCAGAGAAGGGGAGATTAAAAGAGAGTCATTAATGATGAAGAAAATCTATATCATTCATAGTAGTAAGGGTAATTGCATATTCCTTGCCCACCGAGGCACTGCCCAATGCTGTAGCAAACAATTCTTCCCGTCACCAGGAGCACATAAGGCAATGAATGCTAGTAATAGTTGCCTAATAACAAATTATTATTATTAATTTTAATCACAATTCTCCCAATAGCAATGCTAGCAATAACAATAGCTGCCTTGGAAGTTGCGAGTTTATCCCAATTCTCACCCTGAAAATTTAAAAAAATTATTAAAAATAAAGAATAATAGTCCACGAAAAAAAGATAAATGTTCAAAAATTTATATCTTGATCTAATTCAGGAAGCTCAAGTAAGCATTTAGAACAAATACAAACAAGAGATACAATTTGTTATGCTACATTTCATAACATTTCATCAAAATTGGTAATTCCAATCTACTTATGTGCATTCTATATATTTATAATGTTGGAGAAAAAATTAACAGATCCATGCCATCTCATTCACATTAAGAAGAAATAGAGTTCGTTTACAAAATTTAATTTCCTTTGCAGTAATTATCTTCATTTTTTGGTAAGCGGATGCGCACAGAAGTTGTGGAGTACATTCATACATATCTTTCAAACAAAGCTATCCCAAAAATCTACAGATCAAACCTCTCCTAGCTAGCATCGCAATGTTATCTCCCAATTTTTCATTATTCAGTTTCAAATCAGTCTTTCTTCCATAGCTTACATGCATCCACTTCAAGCCTTCTGTTTAGTAGCTATCGTCTATTTCTCCCTCACTCCACGACATGAATGGCCACCTCCAAATAATTTCTTGGAGACCAAATTCTTTCTCCCGTGAGAATTTTTTCAGGGGGGCTGTGCTTTCCCCTTACAGTACACAAGGACTCTTTTAAAGACAAAAATTGTGTTGCTTAAGATGCTCAACTTGTTAACCAAGCGCCCGATCCTAAGATCCCAAATAGACTTTGAGATTAGACCAAATGACATTATACTGTTCTGAAGCAGAAATAAAATCTCAAAGACCTTACTATACGGAATAAGACCGCTTGACCTATGGATTCCAAATTTGCTCTGATTTATATCCCCTAACTTAAACGTTGGACTGATTATCATGCGATAAATAAAACTCGAAAGAAGAAGAAAAAATAGAGATGAAATGCCATTCCATCCAATAAAGATCTTTGGCCACCAACTCTTGGGTATCAGATGAAGGCTAGAATGGAAATAAAAGCATACATTTGTTAAAGTTGAACCGAAGAAAACTCAAGATTTGGATGTTACAACTTGCATGACACACACAAATCTCATCCTAACATTTGATTGATGAGAGATTGGTACATAGCAAGATGATTCATGATGTGAGAATTAAATTCAATCAGCTTGAGTGAGACTTGATCAAACAGACAACAAAATATGAGGCACAGATTAAAGAAAAAGAGCATCACAAACTTCGAGATATCCATACGGCTAGTCAAGTGAGGCAGATTTCACAGAATTTCAAGACATTTATGAGCTTAGACTCACATTAGTAGCTGTCACAGACATGTCTAACATATGTACATGCAGCTTGAGGTCAAATTTGCAGATTCATTTCATTTTTTATCATATAAACATTTCAGAAGTTATAGTTTCAAGCAAAAAAATGAGCCAGAGACTATTGTGTCACCAGCAACTCCACTCAGAGGTAATAACTAGTCTCAAACACCAGACATAATGTGTTTATCCTGCAGAAGCTCTATCCAGATTTTTAGTATGGTCCATTTTCAACATCTGTGAATTATGTTCTTTGTGAAGATAATCGATACAACATTTGGTACAAAGATAAAAAAGATAACATAACCACAAAACAAAAATCCTTGTGAGCTTGGTTACAGAAGACATTTGCTATAAAGCTTAACAGTTTTTCATGCAATATACATCTGGAAACAACATCAAATGGTTGACTTTCAAAAGGAAAGCATCTCCTACACAATGGAACACGAGAATGTAAATATTAAGCTACCATTGAACATGCATTTATCTTGTTGCCAAGACCACATTCCAATGGAATGTCAAATGAAATATATCCTTTTTTGCAAACTCCAAATAGGTGAAGGCAACCTCGAGGAAAGTAATCCACTTTAAGGACTAAATATCATGTTTACAAAGGATGAATCTACTGGAACTAATCCAAACTTCCTCCTAGTTGTGATTTTATTAGTAATGGTAAAGGGTAAAGGAGTTTTTTTAGGTCCAAGCCCAGCCAGTATATCCTCGGCCATTGAAACGCTACTTTGAGAACAAGAAATCCTCTTTGCTTCACCTTATATATATTGTTCAAATTATATACTTCTTTATGTTTCGATGGATACTGAACATCTAAGAATCAATTGCCAATTAGCACCAAAAATATTCGAAATCAGATAAAAATTATCGGCAGGCCTAGAAAAACATGTTAATTGGGTACCACAGATCCATGAAATTTAGGATTTAAAGATCCACTTACACAATAGGGCATTATACAGCTAGTTTGACATATCCAAAGGAAATTAAGATGGCAAATAGAGAGCATGCAGCCAAAATAAGAAAACTGTGGCCACAAATGTTTGCACAGAAAACCGTCCAAAGGCGACCTGCACAAATCAAAGGATGAGTTTTAAAAAACAAAACAGCGAGCCAATCTGGGCATTTTCCATACCAAAGGCGTCAACCTGCAAAAGAATTTTTTTATTTTTAAAAAAAAAAGCAGTTGTTAAATGTAAAGAAAACGGAAAACAAAAGCGACTCGGATCCTGTTTTAGCGCAGACCCTAACCACATTTCCATAAGTTTCCGCCACGTGGACGTCCTAGAAGGTGAAATGTTTTTGGCCGGAAGATTTCAACGAAACTCTGCCAAACTAATTTCGACCGTCGATCTCTCGATTGTTGTCGGCCAGCAGATTGCATTTCAATACAAGAACGCCTTCGGCGTAATTATCCCAATATTATATGAAAAATCCCATTATCATCCTACCATAGAACAATACCGACTTGAGTATGTTTGGGTAAGATGTCGCTATTGCAAGCCACCTTTAGAATTAAGACGATAATAGTACAAGTAGGATCTACATTAGCTTTTATGTTCCCAAACATGGTTACAAATGGTGTGTGGACTTACAAGTTTTACTCCCTCTGCATTAAATGTGGAGAACAAAAGGACGCTGCCATTGAATTTTGTTATTCAATTTATGCTAACGTCTTCAGTCGGAGTATTGCGTTATCTTTCATCCATCTTCCATAGTTCATCCGAGTAAAGCTCGGGTGTGTAAAACTCGGTATTTGAAGCGTCCATCGGAGAAGCCATGTTATATAACGAACGACTCACATTGCTATCTCCATTAAACTCAGAGAGTGTCATGGCGTGTAGAGATTCCACTGAAATGTTGTAAGGTAAGTTCGCGGAATGGCTTTCCACATCTTCCTTCCTTGAAACCGTTTCTTCTTGACCACCATCGAACGGAATTGTAATTGCCTCAGTCGGATTCTCTTCAATGCTCTGCGTTGAAAATCTATTGCTTTCCTGAGTCCCTGGTTCTTGAAATGAAGTGGGGGAGAGACGAAGACAGAATGCCGGGCCTACTATTCTTGATGCGTTTTCTATAGTAATTCTTGATTGAGTTGTCTGTCCTGCCTGGTAAACTCTGTGCAATTCGAGACCACCTGAACTTCTTTGATTAGTAGAGTAAGACTCGACAACCACCAATTAAACTAAAGTGCGTCAAATATATACAGTAATGACGTGTGAATAGAATGCATAAATGTATACCTGTTACCCAAAGAGGCGTGCAGCTCAATAATCGAACGTTCTTCCTCTTCTGTGAAGTCGGTGGTTTTAAGATCTGGAGAGAGGTAGTTAACCCATCTCAGCCTGCAGCTCTTGCCACTTCTGTTAAGCCCTGCTCCACACCATTCAGTATAACTCGAAGTTAGTGAGATTTCACATTTAAACGTATCATGCTCGAGAAAATTTTAGCTAGCCGCACCTGTGGCTTTGGCAACGAAGTCCCATCGACCTTTACCGTGAAGGGCAACGTAAGAAGAAAGGCGCCTGTCCTCCTCCAATCTCCAGGGGCCTTTCCTTATCTTCTCAACCTCCCTCTCCGCCATTAACAAGGTTTTATCAGAGCTCTAAACGAAGTGGACTGCTATTTGTAATATTCTGCTCAATCATCTCTTGACAAAGAAGAAAACGCGTCCGTTAGCTTATTTCTTCCGCCGCAATCAATAAAGTACAGTAAAGGCTTCCGTATTCAATCGTGACAATACGCGCAACTAAATTAGTGATCCTTCTGTTTTATAATACGTTTTGTTACAATCAGGGGACATGCCCGTGGCAGCTCGACATGTCCAGATAGCTTATTAACTTGATAAAATAAAATCGGACAAGGACATGCGGCATGCCTGTAGCTGCGTTATCTTAGATTCAAAAGACCGACATATCTATGCTTGACACAACAAATCTTGTCCAGTAAAATAAAAAGTTTTCTAGAAACGAATGGAGGCTTGAATCCTGATTGCTAGATCTGATGAAGATAAAGCGAGGGGGAAACGTGGAAAAATATTAGCGCAGACCCTAACCACATTTCCATAAGTTTCCGTCACGTGGACGTCCTAGAAGGTGAAATGTTTTTGGCCGGAAGATTTCAACGAAACTCTGCCAAACTAATTTCGACCGTCAGATCTCTGAATGTTGTCAGGCCCAGCAGGTTGCATTTCAATACAAGAACGCCGGCGTAATGAAGCTTGCAATTTTTGATATCGTAAAAAAGGACAATTTCGATCCCACCAAGACTCCTTGCGAAAGAGAAATGTCTTTCCCCCCGCTTAATTACCTCCTCAACAACACGATCACTCGGTCCTATACTAGCAAGAATAAAGAGAATGTCATTGTAATGCCACCTAAAACAACCATTTGAGACTCAAGAACAACCTAGGTTTAGTTAGGAAAAGTTAAGGAATAATTTTTTTGTTAAGTGTTCCCAACAAAATTTCCAGAGTCCATTACAACAGTTATCAAATCATCCTACAAAACACTAAGAGAGTGAAAGTCATCCCTAGCACAAGATAGATTATCTTCTTATGGGGTGCGGGAATGAATTTCCTTGGGCATGGAAAGCGCGTTCAAGAAGAAAATTTTCTCCCGGGCGCGGAAGAAACTCTTTTTCTCCGGGCACCGAAGAGACTCCTTTTTTTTTTTTCTCCCGGGTGAGCAAGACGGGCGCCAAAGAAGCTCTTTTTCTCCCGGGTGCAAGACAGCACGAAAGAAGTTCTTTTCTCCGGGCACGCAAGATGGGCGCGGAAGAAGCTCTTTTTCTCTCGGGCGTGCAAGACGGGCGTGGAATAAGCTTTTCTCTTCTTCGAACTTCAGGAGGCCATAACTTTTGATAGAAAACTCGCTTTTCACAAACGAGGACTTTTCAGAAAGCTCTTGATGTACTATTTGCACAAAAACCTTAAGAATTTAATTCGGATAAAGTTTTAAGATTAAATTGTGAGAAAATTACTGCAGGATTTTAAAATAAATCTTTGGTAACATTTATAAAAGTTTGTTCAATTCGACCTCCTTCCATTCTCAACATGCCAAAGCATGACATGGAGGGTTGTTCATAGAGGAATTTTGGATGGATTTCAAGGTATATTTTATTTGGTTGATTAACAATTCGAATTTGTAACTTTTGACAAACAAAATGACTCAACTTTGCCTTTGTTCGATTTGAAAGGTTCTTTAAATTTTTGTAAGTCATATGGTCTATTGGGGGTCGTTTTGGTCTTATTAAGTTCAATTTAATGTTTCATTTCTTTTTCCATGGTTCAGGGCACTGTATAAATTTTTATAAATATATGCAGTTATACACTGAAACAAGTAGAAATCAGACTTAAAGTTGAATGAATCTATTTCACTTATCATACTTTAGGTATTTGAATTCATTTTACTTTTACCATGTTCTATTTCCCTCCATCCAAAACATGAAAAGAGAATGCAGTACTAATTTCTAAAATCAAACATTTCAAATGAAATAGTGTAATATATTTTCTTCATAGGTATTTCCAGTCTTTCAAATAGAGGATTTCATAATACATTTCAACAATCATATTTCAAATATAACAATACCATTTGTGGAAAATAATACAACTTCTATTAATTTGAATGATTCTTTTACAACTTCTTTCCCATTTTTTCAAAAGCCAGATTACATAATGCTCATCTTTCACAAAATAGATTACACAGTATGTCTTTCACATTCGAATATAGAATTTCATTTCTAAAAAAGCAACTCTTCATCATAAAACATATTACTTTTTCATACACTTGAAGTGGTAAATGGTTTTATAAATAGAAATATCACAAGGGACTGTAAAAACTATCTTTTCTTTTGCTCCAGAACAACAACATGAAGATCCTTCATTTTCCAGTTTGATCACAACAAAGGGAGGGAAAAGGAAACTCTCTCTACCCAACCAAGACATCAATGAAAAGGAGAAGCCATCCTTCTTCATTGGCCCCGAGCCCCAACCATATTGCAATAAGAAATGTGACCCAACACATGGAAACAATCAATGGCTTCAACAACACAACAAGCTTTTCCAATGCAAGCAATCCAAATATCAACCAAGCCCAAGTATTCCACAATCTCACATCTTCTCCAAAAGCAAGAGCTCTTAAAAACAAAAGAAGTCACCCAAGTGAAGCAACCCAAAAACAAGCTAAGGAATTCCAATAAATACAAGAGGGAAGAGAAGAGGATGAGGTGGATCCATATAGGATGCCACTTCACACATCCTCAACTCTAACACCAAAGTCAACTTCATTCTCCAATGCATATTAAATAGGTGGGTGAATAACATGAAAATTTTACTTAATCACTCAAATCAAACCCACACCCAAAAAGGATTGAAATAAAAAATGAAAGAAAAGTGCAATTAAAACATTCAACTTGACTTGCAAAAATACATTAAAAAAGTCTAAATTTAACTCTCCAACCATAAGTAAGGTTGGTAAATAAATTTAAGAGGTGTGGGACAAGTTTAACTTGTCCCACAAGCCTCCAAAATCAACCTCCAAGGACAAATTCGATCTTCAAAGAGGGTGAAGTGTTTCATATTCCAAAATCAACTTACATATCTCTTACACATCACTTACACATCTCCTACAACACTTTAATTCAAGGCCAACAACTCTATTAATTACTTTCTCATGACATATTTTAATTAATTAGCTTAACAACATGATTACTCACAAAATTACACACCATTTAATAAATAATGAAAGGGGTCAAAACACCACTAAATAAACACATGCAAACATAAAGGTACTAAATAAAATCAATACATAAACCCTTTGGTCACATTTGAAGGTGATCCCCCATGGGAATCCTTAACAATGATCAAACACACAAAAATAAATACAATTGACATGGTGAATTTGTTTAATTCATTTAGAATTTCAATGTGGTTGGTCTCATATCCGCCGATGTTTTTGTGATATTTTAAACCTGCAAAATACAAATACCTCATTTAGCCTCTTGGCTGCATCAGACATCCAAAATGAATATAAATATAATTCCAAAATCATATATATATATATGAATCACAACAACATCAAGGAAAACAAGAATATCACTTACGATTTCATCAAAAACTATATCATCATCAGTTTTAATTCCATTTTAATTTTCTAGGTCTACTCAAAATACCCAATTATCACAAGTCCAAACAACATCTATAATATAACCATGTCAAACAATATCTCAACATCAATATATAAAATGTATCTAATAATCATCATGCATCATATAAAAATCATGTCAACAATAATCTTTGCTCTAACATCTAACATGATACTAAATTAAAACTATGATAATGTCCATAATATAGTCGGTAGTATAATAATCAATATGAAATGGTGTCAAAGGAAGTGGGCACTACATCAACCTCCCCTTAGACTCGGCTTCCTCCGGAAGTCACCTGGAATAGATGTGGAAACTATACTTGTAGTAAAGTAGCATCCTCCCATGTAGTTGTAGTCTCATAATATATATCCCACTACACTCGCACTTTGATTAATCTCTCTACCTCGAAGGCCCGTGGTCCTATAATCAGTCTTTGCGATTGGGCTCCACCATCACCTGCCCTTGATCCTACACCTATAATGAGGTCAAATCCAGCACATGAGAAGGATCAAAATGTATATGCTAAGCACTAAAATATGAAACACATCATGTACGTGAGACAAGCTAGGTGGCAAATGCTGGCAAGAGGCAAAGCGACGATACGCTCCAAGATCTCCAAAAGGACCAATGAATCTAGGATCTAACTTATAACATTTTCCATAACGGATAGGACTCTTATGTGGTCTAACATGAAGTAACACATTCATGCCCACATCAAAACTATGGCGATCTATGATAATCTACATACTTCTTTTGTTTGTCGTGCTCTGCTGGTCTCTATCGATCAAAACCACCTGCTGCTCCATGTCCTATAAAAAGTTGGTCCAAGTGAAACTCTATTCTCTAACCTTTCCTAGATAAGAGGTGTCATGCACTCTCTGCCATACAAATCCTGAAAAGGAGCCATGCCTATAGAACTCTGAAAACTATTATTGTAGGAAAAATCCACCAAGTACAGGTACTCCTCCCATCTCGATTGATGATCCATAACATACATCCTGAGCATATCCTCTAAAATATGATTCACCCGCTCCATCTATCCATTTGTCTCGGGGTGATATGTTGTGCTGAAGTTGATCCTCATCTCGAGGGCATACTACATGGTAGTCCAGAAATGGGAAGTATACAAAGGATCACGGTCACAAATGATCTTCCGCAGAATCCCGTGTAGTCTCACAATCTCATCCAGATAAACTCGTGTCATTACACTAGATGTATAAGTGGTCTTCACCGGACAAAAGTGAGCCACTTTTTTCAGTTTATCCACCGTGACCATGATGGTGTCATGGTGATATCTTGACATCGGTAGCACAACAATGAAGTCCATCGAAGTGGTGTCCCACTTCTACTCCGGTATAACATGAGGAAAGAGAAGGCTAGCTGGATGCTGATGCTTGGCCTTCACTTTCTGGCACTCTAAACATCGTGACATAAAATGAGCCATGTCTCTACAAAGTCCTCTCAAAGGATACAATCTGTCTCAATGCAGCATGCATCTTATCGACCCTAGGATGGGTTGAATAGGGTGCATGATGTGCCTCTATCGAGAATATCTTGTCTCAAGCCTCCGTTTATGGGAACAAAAATCGAGCTCTGTTCCCGAGAAGTCCATATGCCTCTAATGAGAAACCATCAAACTTCCCTTCAAGGGTATCGATACTCGATCTCTGCTTTCACCGCAATGTAGAAAGCTGTCATGAGGAAGCTGTTGAAGGATCCCACTCCACAAATCGAGTGCCCAATAAAGTGGCCATAACCACATGTCTTCGTCTACTAAGAGCGTCTCTAACCACATTCTCCTTCCCCTTCACATGCTCTATCTCCATGTCATACTCACAAAGCAAGTCCATGCAATGCCGCTGACGAGCATTGAGATTGGGCTGCATGAAGAGGTGGCGAAGACTCAAGTGATCTTTCCTGACTGTGAATCTCTGACCAAGAAGAAAGTTTCTCCATCAAACCAAGGCATGAACAACTACCGTAAGATCAAGATCATGAGTTATATAATTGAGCTCATAATCTTTGAGTTTGCAAGACTCAAAATCCACTACTCTGCCCTCCTACATCAATACACCTCCAAGTCCTTATGAAGAAGCATCCATGCATACGAAAAACTCACCTTGTGGATCCATCACTGCAAGAATGGGTGTTATCGTAAGGCACTCTTTTAGTGTCCTGAAGGCCTGCTCACATCTATCTGACCAAACAAACTTCTTCCCTTTCCATTGAAGAGAAATTATGGGGTGTGCAATCCAAGAGAAGTCTTGAACAAATCTCCTATAATAACCTACTAATCCCATGAAGCTTCACACCTCTTTCATAGTATTGGGTGTTGGCTGATCCATAATGGCTCTAATATTAGAAATATCAACTATGATACCTTCCCCAGAAATGATGTGACCCAAATATTGTACCTCTATTTGAAAGACTGCATAGTTCTCCAAGTTCTCGTAAAGCTGCTGCTCATGAAGACACTGAAGAACCTGGCGAAGGTGCCCCTCGTGCTCTTCATATGTACGTGAGTAAATAAAAATGTCATCAAAGAAGATGAACACGAATTGATCTAAGAAAGTTCAGAATACCCCATTCATCAAACTCATAAATACTACACGGGCATTCATACAACCAAAAGGCACCACTGTGAACTCATAGTGCCCATATCTCATACGAAAAGAGGTCTTATGAATATCCACCTCTGTAATCATTAGTTGATGATAGCCCGAATTAAGATCAATCTTATAGAAATTTGTGTCTCCCTTCATCTGGTCAAACAAATCAACTATGCGTGGAAGGGGATAATGATTCTTGATCGTTACCTTATTTAGCTCATGGTAATCAATACGTAACCACAAGGATCCATCCTTCTTCTTCACAAAAATCACTAGTGCACTCCAAGGGATACACTAGGATAGATTAGGCCTTTCTAAAAAAGGCCCTCAAGCTGTAACTTCAACTCACGAGCTGCGGTGTGGTTATCGGTAAGGTGCTCGTGAGATAGGCTCTACTCCCGAACTAAGTCTATAGGGAGATATATCTCATGTGGGGCGGTAACCCGGTAGCTCCCCTGGAAAAACATTTTAAAACTCTCTCAAAATGGGATAGTCATCTAGCGATGGTCCACTAGACCCATCCTCTACGATCGGTCACTAAGCGTGACGTGCAAACATCTTATAGCCCTGTCGCACACACCGTTTAAGCTGCATAACAGAGATGGTGTGGATGGAAATGGGTCTTCTAACCCCTGAAACCTTTGACTCCACTCCTAAATCATCTACATAAGATATAGTCTTATGGTAATAATCAATCTTGGCCCTATTTGTAAACAACCAATCCATACCCAAGATGAATCTATATGAGCCCAAAGGAAGATATGAAGATCTCGAGGTAGTGATGAAAGGTACCAAATCCACTACACACTGCTTAACTAAGTAGTCCATAGAGATCTTGGCTCTGAAGCCATCTTAACATCCCAATTAAGACCCTACCTAATCTGCTACCACTCGCATCACTGTACTAAAATGGTGCAATAAAAGAATCAGAGAACTTGAATAAAAAAATGGAGGTAGGATTACCACCAATGCTACATGTGGTCTCAATAATTGTACTTTGATGCTCAAAGCCTGGTGGTTCTCAACCATTGCATAGATCCGATGAATGTGCCCCATGTCACCAATGGTAGGCTCTGAGATATGTGTCTTACCCTTGTTATTAGGGTTCTGAGGGAAGTCTCTCCAAAAATTTCCATCAATGCCACAACCAAAACAACCACCTGATCCTCTCCCATGTGTAGTAGGTCCGACCGGTACTTTGGAGGTCTATGGTGTGGATCCTGATGATCCGATTGTGGTTTATTATGGTCTCTATTGGTGAGCTCCTAATGGTGAGCTCTAGGTGCTCCTTATGTCCTAATGGGAACCCAGGAGGAGGGTCCATACTTTGACCTCTATGTACTTCATATCTCTATGGAGGTATATAAGGTGGGCGGGACTGCTGCTACTGTTTTGGTCTAAAAGATGACTATGCTGAACCCTACCCACCATAAGGAGGAGGTACTGACCTCCTTGATCTATTGTCCTGCATCTATTGTATATGGCTCCAGACTTGGTCTCTATCCTGTTGGGTCTTCCCCGAGTCTCCTCTTATATACAGGCCTTATCCACAGTCTCGGCTAATATTTGTGGACAATGGATCCACAATGCACCGCTAATGTCAAGATTCAGGCTCCAAATAAATCGTGGATCCATACCTTCTCATCCCGCATCTAATCAACATACTTTGGAGTAGATCCAAAAACTACTCTCATACTCAGCCACTGTAAGAAATGTCGCCGGAGGTCATGAAACTCATCTATCATCATTACATGAATCGTTGTGACAAATCTATGCTCTTGAAATGCTCCTCAAAGAGCTCCCAGGTAAATATCTCAGAATCCACGTGGAGCTTCTTCTCCTTCATCCACCACAGACACCTACTCCATCTCTCAGTAGATGGATCGCAACACGAGCTTTCATGTTGCTAGAATAAGGGTAGATCTTGAAGCATCCTCTTAAGCTTACCAACTAGGCCTCTACTCTAACTCCACCTATGTCACTAGAATAATGTGATGGCCGTAGCTTCAGGATCTCCCTGATGTGGTCTGAAGCTATAGTCTGATGACCCCTAGGCCTCCTTACATGCTCATCTCTAAGCCTAGGGATCCGAGACCTATCTCTGTGTCCTAAAACTCGGTCTCTTTGTCCCCTCTATGGTGACTCTGCTCTGACTGACTCCATGTGGGAGTTCTCTCCTCTATGCTCCTTGCTATGCCAAGGAGATGCACGAGCCTCAATGGATGTCACCCTATCATGTCCTATTGGATGTGCTCCTATGATCCCTCTGCGTAGAGTGGCATTAATATCCTGAAGTGTATAAAATATGTGGTAGGATAGATGCTACAGCATGATCTGGTGGTGGCAAGTCTAGGTCTATGTGAAAAGACCCCACGTCTTGCCCCCGCCTCCTGTGCGGAACTAAGGTGATAGTTAGTTCATTATTCTAGGTTTTATTTAGTTTTCCAAGTTCACTAAATGTGCAATTTCAAATGAAGTTGTTCTCTTGATTTTAAGAAGTGTGCTAGGTTTAATATTATACTAGGTTTAAAGTTCATGTCTCAAGTTTTCTAGTGTGCCCAAGGGTCCAATATTTTGAACCCATGGCTCTGATACCAAGTGTAACACCACCTAAAACAACCACTCGAGACCCAAGAACAACCTAGGTTTAGTTAGGAAAAGTTAAGGAATAATTTATTTTAAAAGTGTTCCCAACAAAATTTCTAGAGTCCATTACAAAAATTATCAAATCATCCTACAAAACACTAAGAGAGTGAAATTCATCCCTAGCACAGATAGATTATCTTCTTGTGGGGCGTGGGAAGAAATTTCCCAGGCATGGAAAGTGGGTGAGGGAAGAAACTTTTCTCCGGGCATGGAAGAAACTCTTTTCTCCCGAGCACGAAAGATGGACTCGAAGAGACTCCATTATTTTTCTCTCAGGTGCACAAGAAGGGCTGAGAAGAAGCTCTTTTTTCTCCCAAGAGCACAAGACTAGCTTGGAAGAAGTTCTTTTCTCTTGGGCAAGCAATACGGGCGTGGAAGAAGCTCTTTTTCTCTTTTTATTTTCTTCAAACTTTAGGAGGCCATAACTTTTGATAGGGAACTTGGTTTTGGAAAATGAGGACTTTTCGAAAGATCTTGACATCCTCTTTGCACAGAAACCTTAAGAATTTATTTTTGATAAATTTTTAAGGTTAAATTTTGAGAAAATTCCTTGCAATATTTTAAAATGAAAACTGGTAACATTTGACTTATAAATTTTTGTTCAATTTGACCTCCTTCCTTTCTCAACATGCCAAACAGACATGGAGGGTTTCTCTTAGAGGAATTTAGGATGGATTTCAAGGTATATTTTATTTGGTTGATTAACAATTCAGAATTTGCAACTTTTGATAGCAAAACGACTGCAATTTTACCTTTGCTCGATTTGAAAGGTTCTTTAAAAATTCTTAAGTGATAAGGTCTATTGGGGTCATTTTGGTCTTATTAAGTTCAATTTAATGTTTCATTTCATTTTCCATGGTTGCAAGGCACTCTGTATATTTTTGATAAATATATGCAGTTATACAGTGAAACAAATAGAAATCAGACTTAAACTTGAATGGATCTATTTCACTTGTCATACTTTAGGTATTTGAATTCATTTTACTTTTACCATGTTCTATTTCACTCAATCCCAAAAATGTGAAAAGAGAATGCAATACTAATTTCTAAAATCAAGCATTTCAAATGAAACAAAGTAATATATTTTCTTCATACTTATTTCTAGTCTTTCAAATGAAGCATGTGCAGGATGGATATGTTATCAAAAGATAGAACCTTAGTTAAAATACAATAGAAATCAAGAACTAAATGTTCAGAATTATAAGCATAGACTTTCCTACCAGACTCAGCAGAGGTAATGTCTAATTCCGGTATTCCAAATTTCGTAGTAGTAGTGCTGATTTCCATAGTTAGAGTCCTTAGAATCAGTCAGTGCATATGACTCTGTAACTTCCATCATATTATTGTGTACTACAATAGTGGCTAGAAAAGAAGAACTCAAAGAGTTAGTATCCAAAGAATCCACCCATACCTAGTCACAATTATTCGTATAAGGTTGGGCAAGAGGATATAATGAAATGTGTTTAGATTTATGCCCATTTAGAATTATCATGTTACGACCTATAGTTAATTTAAGTAGTAACCGTAGTCAGCCAAGGTCTTCCCAAGATGATTGGATATCCCAACTTCCGAGCTTTATGCCGGCAAACCATGAAATCAACCTGGGTACTCCCATGATTCAACAATGAACATTATATCTTCAACCACACCATCAGGTACAACAATGGATTGATCTGCTAACTGCAAAATAGTGTTGGTTGGTTGAAGTCCTGTCAAGGATAGTAGGTTAAACATTTATGTTGTGATGACATTAATAGCAGCACCAAGATCCACCAAAACATTAGATATTGACTTGTTGTTTATACAAATAGTAATGACAGGGCTCCCAAGATCCCCATATTTTGGTGAGATAAGGGTGTCAGCAACTAAATCAACCAAATTCCCTTCGACTCTGATAGTCTTTGGGTATTTATTTTTTCTTCCTGGTGTCTTTATACATTCGTTTCTAATGGTTTGGTTTAGTTTAGGGATGTCCCTTATTACACGCAGCAGTGGAACCTCAATATGTACTTTTTTCAATTCCTGAACTAGTTTTGTTTCATCTACAATTTGAGTGTCTTGTAATTGCTCAGGAAAAGGGGTTGTAGTCTGTTTGGGTATTTGATCATCCTGTTTATCTGGCATTGGTGAAGAACCAAAGTGTTACCCTCAAGTTTTTCTTCCTTATCGGCATCATCAGGCAGTTCTGTGATAACAACAAGAGGGTTTAATATTTTTCTAGATCGTAATCATAAATTACCAATAGTGTTAACTTGCATGGTGTTACCTGTGTCTGTGTCATCAATCAAAGTTGTCTGTTGATTTTTAGGATTGGATACTGGCTGGGTGGAAGTTGTGTTTGTGTTGCTTGTCCTTGATTTAGGTAGGCTTGAGGTGGAGGCATTAAAGCTTGTTGTGGCTCTTTGGAACCTGCATTGTTGATTCCCGTTTTGTGGTGGTGCCGGGACTGATTTTGGCTATAATTTTGTTGAGGACCCCACTACTGATTGTGCCAAGTAGTGGCTGTGGGTGGTGGATCCCAACCCGGCTGAGTGTAGGGATTTGTCCAAGGTGGTGGATATGGATAAGTCATCGAGTTTAAGTTTTCCCACTCACGTTTTCCCCAAGAAGACTGAGAGGCTTGATTTGGCCATGGCATTCTCCAGGGATTCTGAGTTGGTCTAGATGAGAACCCACCCTGAATTTTTGATCTTTGGACAAAATTTAATTCAGCGCTTGTTTGAGAGATGGCATTCAAATCTCCCTTCAACTGTGGTAGAAGTGTACAATGCTTAATGTCGTGGTCAGAACTTTACAGATTAAGCACATATCTATGACATCAAAGGAAATTCTATTAAGGGGTGTCTCTTCCGACATTTAGGGCAATACATGTCCAATGGTTCTTTAGCGAGGTGGATTTTGCCTTGAGTCCATCTATGGTGGGTGTTAATTATAGCAGAATGTCTATTTTCATGTTGGCCATTTCTTCTAGAAGTTCAGAGGTACCCAAAGACTTGGATGTTTGTTTCCTTCGTATTCCTCCATGTGTTCTACAATATCTTCTACATATCTCAATAATTTGTTCCATGGTGAGGTCATGCACGTCTCCACCTCCCATGAGATGGAGAGAATCCTTGGTTTCCTCATCTAGTCCTTTTAGAAAGATTGTTTTAGTGATGTCTGCATGTATCTCATACCCAATGCGTTTATGGAGAAAGAGGAATCTATCCAGATAATCCTATAGATTCTCATCTTCCTTTTGTCGTATTTGGAAAAACTCTTCCTTCCTATCCCTTCCTCTACAATAGTCTTGGTATTTATCCAGGAAGGCTATTTCCATGGCTTCCCAGGAATTAATGGAGTTAGATGGTAACCGCATAAACCATCTCATAGTACAATCTTTGAGAGTGGAGGGAAATAGTTTGAGTTTTTGATTATTAGTTCGGTAGTCATATGTTTGGCACAAGATTTTAAATTCAAATAGAAACTGATCAGGGTCTTCTTTGGTCATTCCTCGAAAGAGGGGAGGATGGATGGTGAGATGTTTTTCATGGGTGCATCCTCATCTGCATTGAGGATAATGGGGTATGTAAAGGTTCATCCTAAAGGTTGGTCTTCAACATTCCCAAGATCCCCCATTGTAGAACAATGTGAAGAGGATACAAAATGCTCAGAAAAGGTTCTAGGCGTTGAATTGGAATCTATATCACTCTCAGTGTTTCTCTCTTGTGAAGTGTCTAAAGAGATTTGTTGAATATTACGTGCTATAAATCTCCCTTGGTTATCTCATGACCTATGCATCTAGGTTGGTTGGTTTAAATCGAGGTTCGAGAGAACTGAAGGTTTCTATATGAAATCCATTAACACCCATAGAATATGGAATAAAATAATGGAGCTTATGGTTATATCACGGCGTGAGCACCAAAAATGATGGGTTGTTATATTCTTCCAATCATTTAATTGACATAATCTTTTCAGTGTCATTCTAAACTAGGGTTGTGTCCTAGGCAATATGCAATGGAGTCTAGGAGAACCAGTTATACGTTGAGTCTGTTGGGGGTTGCTTAGTTTTAGTGACTATTCTATGGAAGTGCAGTTAAAATCTATGGAAATTAAATACAAGTCTATGGAATTCAACTATGTGCAATGAAAGGAATTTTAGCAACTAATCTTCTACTGTAAAATAAAATATGCACACACTTATTCTTAACAAATTAAATCACAACTGAATAAATGGAATTTTTAGCAGAAAGAAAGACTATTCATGAACTAGATTTTCATAACAAAAGCATCTATTCTAAGTGAAAGCGGTAATGGAGAAAGAAGATATAGTTAATCAAAGCATACATGTAAAACTCATCAAATGAAATTGCAAAGAAACTAATTGAAGGACCAGTATGCATGAACTCAAAGTAACCCCATATATCCTCGATTAAGTGGACCCTTGCTCTTCCTCGGGATAGAGGGATCAAAAATTCTGATTCTCGAAATGCCATGGCTTTTATTAACTTTGAAATGAGTTCATAACACATGTAAAAACAAATCTGGAATAGTATGCAAATAATCTTCTTCAATAATAAAAAAGTGGTACTACCAAGTTTTGAAGATGAAGTCTTCATATAGATAATGTTGGTTACAAGATCCGCCATATCAAGTGGCATTAAACACTGTCCATCAAATATAAATTAAAACTCATAGATTCCTATGGGCCGTTAGAATCAAGCCCAAGCTAATAGGTCAATTCGATGGAAACAATCTTCATCGCATGCTTCGAACTTAGGCTTCTTATCCACCAACAACTTCCATCATTCCTTGCACACATCATCACGTTTGATCTCACAAAGACAGTTAGTAGGAGGTTCATGTGATAATTGGTTTTCATAAATAATAGCAAGGAAAATGCATCAAACCTACTAAGATATAACTTTACAAAAATACCCATATACTAATAAGTCATATCATAAAGAGTATTTACGATCCGAAGAAATGATACTAATGAGCCAAACAATGCACTCATCAATGGGGCGTGGTGGGTTTTTTTTGAACTTGTTATTTTTGGATACATTGGAAAAAGGATTGAACCTACCTCGTGGCCCCACAAGGCTTTAATTAAAGCAAATTGTAAGTGGCGGGAAAAAACCTTACTTTGGCCCCGCAGAGGACACGTGGCAAAGCTAATGGCAGAGATGCGGGCCTTCAGAGGAAATTTGTATTTTTTTTACTTTTGGAAAAATGGATTAAAGTTCTAAAATGGAAGCGCGCCCTCGCCAAATCATTTTGAACGCTTAAGGTTTTTGAATTTGCGCCATAATGACACGTGGAGGTCTCCGTCGGGTCTTCTTTCCTTAGAATTTTCAGCAACTTCTTAAAGGGCCCAAGACACGTAGCAAGCCCACGCTCATTCAAGGTCTCAACTTTTAGGGGCCATCTCAAGATGTGCCATTGTGACACGTGGTAGTTTGAAAATTCAAAGGTAAATTGGATTTTTTGCCTCTTGCCATCAAAAGGATTGAAATTTCAAAATTTCCCGCAAGCCCGAAAAGGAGGTAAAGGTTGGCTTTGAAAATGTTAAGAAGAAGGGAGGTGGGCCATTGGGGAAAACTTGGATTTTTTTCCCTTTGATATTCAAAAGATTGAAATCATCAAAATGACCCGCGGGCATGATGAAGAAAAGTCAAAGCTTGCTCCAACCAACGGTAGACGTGCAGACCTTCGGAGGAAAATTGGAAAATTTTCCTTTTGTGGAAAAAGGAGTTAAAAGTAAAAAAGGAAGCGTGGTTCTATTGGGACCCGCAATACGACAGGTAAGGCCCTTTTTCAAGGGTAGAGCTTTGGGGAAAACATGGAAAATTTTCCCTTTTCCAAAAAAGAGTTAAAATATCGAGAATTTGGCCATGGTTCCTTTGGGATCCCACCTTAGGACACGTGTTAGGCTCATTTTTCGAGGGTGGAGATGCGAGATAAAAATTTGAAAATTTTACATTTTTCCAAAAGTTGTAAAAGGAAAAGGGGAACCCACGAGACTGCACTGTTTTAAAATGGATCTCCCACGTAGACGGTCCAAATTTAAAAGAGAAATAAATAGCGATTGTGCATCTCTATCTTATATTTTCACCATTTTCACTCCAGAGCTCCACGGAGATGCGAGTCTTCATGATTTCTTGACATTTCTTGCATGCCAAATAGGGAAGGGGAGTAAATTTGATATCTAAGTTTGGTGAGGAAGATATGGGGACTTCTTTTGTTGTTAGGGTGACATCTGACCTATGGGATTGATCTGAACTTCCATTTTTCCTCCCCGAGCATGCAAAGGACTAGATTTGATAGATTAGGAGTGGAAGTGGTCGGCTAGTAGTAGACGAAAAAGTGATTTACCAAAAGAAGGAGTTCAATGTGGGAGATATTCAAGGACATTCAACCCCTGAGCACCTGAGAAGTTTTTACAGATCTGATTTTGGGAATCACGATTGGGATCATGGCATGCACTAGTGCATTCAATGCTTAGATTTTTGGGAGGAAAAACTCTATTTTAAATGAAGTATTATAAATTACATGAATTTGTCATGTAAATGGTTGGAGGTTATAGGTGGAAGGTTAGAGTGTTAGGATTCAAAAACTGATCTCCTGAGAGAAAAGATTGATAGAACCCATCTTTCTCGGGAAGCTATCTAAAGAAACATGTTTACCTCCTTTGTTTTAAATTTTATCATGTCAAGGTGGTTGCGAGTGTACAGCCATTGACAAGCTCGAGATTGTACAAGAAACTTTCCCTACTTATAAATTTAATCAAACTTGAGTTAATCTATTTTATTTTTAGGAAAAATTTGCATTTGCTTCATTTCTGAATGTTTGCAAGTAGTTTTTATTGTTCCCATTACATTCTTACATTGAAATATGTGTGAATCACACAAGATCTTATCCTTGTAATAGTTTGGTGACATTTGCAATTTCATTTATCAGAAGATCTTTCATTTGATAGTGAAATAAACAAATTTAAAATCATTGTGACTCCTAGCATGATTATAATATTGTTTGTTAGCCTTTGAGGGTATCTAAGGAGTGATGAAACAAAGATTGATAATGTTTAGTTAAGTTTTTCAATTTGAGCCTTCATCTTGGATCCTTGAAGTTTGTGTGAAAGGTGTAGATATGGGCCTCCATTGAAGCACTTATTTTGGTTAAAGGGACATCCATGCTACCCACGAAAACATTACGTTGTTCGAGCTCTCCTTTTTGTAAAATTTCTCAAAGATTTGGTATAATCAACTTTATCCTGCTTCACCTCCCACCCAAAATCATTCAAAAACAATTAATCATACCCATACTACCCCTGTTTGTCATGTATGTATACAAATGCATGATTTTTACTACCCAAACATGCAAAAACAATCAAGTTTTCATTGTCTTTAGTGGCCTAAACCTTTCTTAGAAAATATCTCCATTATCTAGAGTGACAACTTGTGAGAGTTAGGTTTTGTTGCAATGATCATATTTTCTTCAAGGTCTTCTTAATAACTTCACAAGGAAGGATATCTCCATCTCCTCCACAAATAGTAGGATACAAAAAGGGTCCTCTCACCGTGGTTGAAAGGAACACCCATAAAGTAGTGAGGATAGATCAAATCCTCTTGAGGGTGCTATCCATTTCTCCACATCTGAGTGACAGAGGGCCAGTTAGATCCCATCCCCAACTACAAAATGACTCATTATGATCTATCTATCTCTAAGCTTCCTGCTAAACTTGTGATGCTTCTCAGACTTTGAAGGAGAATCAATTTGGGTACTAACACCTTACATCTTTGGTGCCATTGCCATTGATATAGTGATTGCAGTTCATATTCAGACCCTGGTAAACACTTCTTGTGTGCTCAAAGTGCTAATACATATTTTCAAACATCATTTTGTGTTTAGGCTTGTAAGAAGTTTTCAAAGTTACAAGTGATATGTGCAACATCTCCGGTTCTACAGTAAGTGCACTAGCTTTCATTGATAAATCTGGGTAAAGAAGAGTTAGGTCTTTCCATTTCTAATTGCTAGTATTGACAGACATTTGACAGATCATATTTTAGTGCATTTTCACAACTAAGGTGGAAATCCTTAGTGATGACTCCCTCTTAATCTGATTTTTATGAGTATGTGTGTCTTAACCTCTATCAAGTGAGATTTGTTACTAATCTTTGCAAAGATGGAAGGAAGAAGATATTTATTTGCTAGGGGACCTACTCGGACATTATTTCCAAAGCTAGGAAATGCAAATTTAGAAGGAATAAAATCACGGAGAGTTGTTGGAGATCAACAGACAAGAAAAGTGATCTCCATTGATGAAAGTGATCGACCTATCATTAAAGACTACCATTCGAGTGCTTCATAATAAGGTAACCTCTTTGTGAAATTAAATTCTCCAGTGGAGAGGTTCCTTCATTTGATTTTGAAAATTTTTCTTCTCATTCTTCCCCTTTCTTTTCAAAAGTTGATAGGGAGCTCTAGGAAACAAGCCCTGTAGGGGATATCCATTTTGAAAGTTATACTCTTGTGTTTTAAAGACCTTCTGTCCCTTATTAATTTGTCTCCCCTCTAGGGTCACCTCCTTAAAATAACATGGCCATGCTTCCACCCAGACCTCCATTTGTTGTAAATGCATTTGGCCCTATAAATTTTGTATGGATGACTGGCTATACAAATGGATTTTCTCAAGATGTAAGGAACATACTACCAAAGTTCCAAGGAAACAACTCTATAACTGGTGATCAACATTTAAATATTTCTATCAACATGATGGAAGACTTTGAGATTGAACATGAAGATGTATATATCAAACTATTTATCCATAGTTTGGAAGAGGATGCAAGGGATTGGTACAAAGCTTTGCTAAATAATTCCATTGATTCTTGGACGAGAGATGAACAATGCATTTAGATTGCAGTATGGTGATAGAACTGACCCTAGGTTTCTTCAGTTAGAATTTGAAAACATCAAGAAGAATCCTAATGAGTCGGTACATGATTTGGAACAAGGTTTGACAAGGCCTTGAGAATATTTCCTGTTAGCTTAAGGCCATGTGATGAATCATGTTTGATCAAATATTCAATTGCATTTGATAAAAAAGTTGCTTACTACTTGAGGGACAAAAACCATACAAATTTGAGGCAGGCCTTCACCATGGCTCTGTAAATAGAGAAAAAACATCAAGGAAATTGGAAAGCCTCCAAAAAGGGAAATTTTAAAACTAATTAACCTAGAAAAACCTCAAACAAGTAAGGCTACTAATTTGGAGGAAGTTGTGAAAACTTTTGCAAGGGTCACAAAGAAATATCATACAAATTAGCACGAGAAGAAAAGGGAATTGGGCGAGTTCACATGGTCAACACAAGAAAAAGGGCCAAGACGAGGTTCACAAATCACCAAAGATCGATGACAGAGGTAAGGGGCCTCATCTGGATCTACAAATAGACAACCTATGCCTCGTGAGAATAAAGCTATGCCCGATCCTCTAAATGCCAAATTTGTTGCTATTGAGGAAGCAAATGTGATTCATTGGTGTGACAGGTGTTTTATGCCTCATGCTCCATGTGTTCAAGAGAAAGAAGTTTAAGAAGCGAAGATGATGAAATTGATGATGATGCTTGCATGATGGAGATCCCTACAAGTTCACCAAGGGAAGCAACTTCAACTGAGGTAATAAGTGCTAGAACTATTGTTGTTTTTGGGATTGCATCCATCGGGCGCCTCTTCTTCCTCCCTCTCATACTTTAGAATCAGATAACTGTACAAGATTTTGAATTTCCCACTAATGATTTTGAATACTTGATGGCATTAATGATTGAAAAGTATGATGGAGGAGTTCCTTCAGAAGAAGATAGGAAACTATTAATGAATGTTGTAGTTTCCCAAAAAAGGACCATAACACTAAAAGTAAAGCTTCCAAGGGGCCACAAGCCAAGTCAAAATTTCCATTTCTTACCAAAGAAACCCCAAAGAAAAATGTATCTAGTGGAGAACTTGTTTCCCCAAGCAAAACTTGTGTTCCTCTCCATGCCCAAACTGAAAAGAATCGCATTCCATCGATGAATTTTCCAATCTTTCTCCTAATGTTGCTTTACCAAAAAGTTTTCCATATGACATTGCCAAAGTCTTGCGTCAAATAAAAATTCATGTCCCAATTGTTGAGTTTCTTAGGATCCTTGAGCACAAGAAGAGGGGTTTTGAATATTTAGGATTTAAAGAGGAAGAGATCATACAAGGTAGAGATGTAAACAAGTTTGAAACTCCCCATGTTGTAGAGTTAGAAAAGCCACAAGTGTTTGAAGAGTTGGGGGAACCACCAAAGATTTATTTAGGAGCTTCTTTGGTTAAATCCCACCAGAATGTGGATCCATTCTTCACTACCCCGGTTATCAAAGACAAGTGTTACATAAATGAATGTTTGATTCTAGAGTTTCATGTAATGTCATGCCTCTTGAAGTCATGAATGAGGTGGGTATCAAAGTAATAGCAGCATATGGGAAGTGCACTACCATGGACTCTAGAGAGGTGCTAGTGGTGGAATGTGTCAAAGATCTGGATGTGTAACTTGCATTTTATCCTGGAAGGATCTTAAAATTTGATGTAGTGATTGTTGATTGCCCTGCCAAGTGGGGGATGTTGTTGTCAAGAAAATGGGTAGCAGGTGTTGGTGGTAGTGTGAAAATGGACATGTCTTATGCCACTATCCCCATTGAAGGAAACTTGGTGAAATTATATGGAGAGACGAAGATGTTGTACTTTATTGAAGACCCAAGAAATGCATCTTATGAAGTTTTGCAAGCAGATGCTGATCTTAACAACTTTGAGAGTTTTTCAGATTTTAGGAGTATGAAAGTGTTGAAAATAGAGATCCTAAGTATGCTATTTTTTCTGGGAATTTGTTCTATGATTCAGCCTTGAAAAATGTTAAAGAATTTGACCTAAACACAATGGAGGAGCTTCAGAGAAAATGGATGGTTTACAAACTAAACAAAGAAGAAAAAGACGTATATTTCCAGTTAATGAAAACATATCAGAACCTCTTGGCATGGTCATATCCAACATAAAAGACATTTGGAATTTCCCTTGATTTGTTTGAATCAAGATGAGCATCATCTCAGATATCTTTGTATAGCTTGTTGTTTATTTCTTTTCTTTTGTGTTTTTTTGAGTCCGGTCGTTGGTGACCTATTTTTCCGGTTTCTCAACTGGTTTTGGAGGATGGTTGTAGTTGTTCTATTATGCTAGCTTTTTTCTGCGACTCCATTTCCCAATGGTCTATTCTTGGCACTTGGTCTGCTAGTTGTTCATGTGGCACTGACGGGGAGTGCCCATCCCTGAGTCAGAGCTGATGTTTGTGCTCATTTTGATCTCACACCATTTACCCTGTTTTTTGCCCTAATTTCTTCAAAATCCACTGGCTATGCCATTTTTATTATTTTTCCCCGACCATGGAAGCTTGAGAATGATCAATTTACATTTGTATGCTTTTGAAAATCCAAATCCATGGTCAAAAGATGCTTGAAACCATGATTCATTTACTTTTGTTTCAAAAAAATTCATCCTTAGCGAAAAATCAGGCTCTGGGCTTGAATGGTGAATTCCTTTGTTTTTGACGGTTTGCCAGGCATCCTTTTCCTGTAAAAATTGTTCCTCAGATCTCAACGATTATGTGGCTTCTTTTGGTTGGTCAAGGGTCGATGGGAAAATGCTTTAACTTATCACTTTTTTCCTTTTGGAAAAAAAGAATTTTTTTCCCGTAGCTCCGCTCAATTCTTATTGGTTCTTTTGGTACTTACGTGGCTTCTTCTAATTGGGTGGGGCATGATGGGTTAATTTTTTGAACTTGTTCTTTTTGGCTACTTTGGAAAAAGGTTTGGCCCTACCAGCTTTAATTAAATCAAATTTTAAGTGGCAGGGAAAAAGCCTTACTTTAACCTCGCAGGAGGACACGTGGCAAAGATAATTACAGAGATGCGGGCCTTCGAGAGGCAAGTTGGATGTTTTACCCTTTTGGAAAAATGGAGTAAAATTCTAAAATGGAAGTGCGCCCCCACCAAATCATTTTGAAGCCTTAAGGTTTTTGAAGTTACGCCATAATGACACATGGAGGTCTCCACCGGGTCTTCTTTCCTTAGAATTTTCAGCAACTTCTTAAAGGGCCCGAGACATGTGGCAAGCATGTGCTCATTCAAGGTTTTAAAATTTTGGGACCATATCAAGATGTACCATTGTGACATGTTACAACTTGAAAATTTTAAGGGGCGGGAAGCGGACCATCGGAGGCAACTTGAATTTTTTGCCTCTTGCCATCAAAAGGATTAAAATCTCAAAATGGCCCACAAGCCTGACAAGAAGGAGGTCAAGGTTGGCTTTGAAAATGTTAAGAGGCGGGAGGTAGGCCATCGGGGAAACTTGGATTTTTTGCCCCTTAATATTCAAAATACTAAAATCATAAAAATAACCAGTGGGCCCGATGAAGAAAGGTCAAATCTTGCTCCTGTTGACGGTGGAGGTGTGGACCTTCAGAGGAAAATTGGAAATTTTTCCTTTTGTGGAAAAAGGAGTTAAATGTAAAAAAGGAAGCGTCATTCCATTGGGACCCATAATAGGACACGTGTTGGGACCTTTTTCAAGGAAGAAGCATGGGAAAACTTGGAAAAATTTTCCTTTTCCAAAAAAGAGGTGAAATATAAGAATTTGGCCATGGTTCCTTTGGGACCCACCTTAGGACACATGTCAAGCTCATTTTTCAAGGGCAGAGATGTGGATAAAAATGTGAAAATTTTACATTTTTCCAAAAGTTGTAAAAGGAAAAAGGAAACCCACAAACCCATTTTAAAATAGATCTCCCACGTGGATGGTCCAAATTCAAGAGATAAATCAATGACAGGTTGTGCATCTATATCTAATTTTTCTGCCATTTTCACTCTAGAGCTCCAGGAGATGCGAGTCTTGATGATTTTTCGACATTTCTTGCACGTCAAATAGGGAAGGGGAGTAAATTTGATATCTAAGTTTGGTGAGGAAGATCTAGGGACGTCTTTTACCATTAGGGCAAGATCTAACCTCTGGGCTTGATCCGATCTTCCACTTTCCCCGCCCAATCACGCAAAGGACTAGATTTGTGATTAGGGGCGAAGTGGTTGGCAGTAGAGGAAAATGTGATATACCGAAGGAGTTGAATGTGGGAGATATTCAAGGAGATCCACCCCGAGCACATGATAATTTTTATAGATCTGATTTTTGAATCACGATTAGGATCATGGCAAGCACCTTGGTGCATTCAATGCTTAGATTTTTTTGGGGGATAACTCGTTGTAAATGAAGTATTATAAATTTCATGAATTTTTCATGCAAAGGGTTGGATGTTAGAGGTTGGAATGTTATAGTGTTAGAAGTAAGAAACTGATCTCCAGAGAGAAAAGCTTGATAGAATCCGTATTTCTAGGAAGCTATCTAAAGAAATTTTTTTACCTCCTTTGTGTTAAATTTGATCATGTCAAGGTGGTCATGAGTGTACTGACCATTGAAAAGCTCTAAGATTGTTCAATAAATTTTCCCCGCTAATAAATTTAATCAAACTTGAAATAATCTATGTTATTTTTGGGTAAAATTTGCATTTACTTCATTTAAGAATGTCTGCAAGTAGTTTTTCTTATTTCCATTGCATTCTTACATTAAAATATATGTGAATCACACAAGATCTTATCCTCGTGATAGTTTGGTGGAATTTTCAATTTCATTTATCGAAGAGCTTTCATTTAATAGTGAAATAAACAAAATTAAAATCACTATGACTCCTAGCATGATTATAATATTGTTTGTTAGCCTTTGAGGGTATCTTAGGCATGATTAAACAGAGATTGATAATGTTCAGCTTAAGTTTTCCAATTTGAGCCTTCATCTTGGATCCTTGAAGTTTGTGTGAAAGGTACGAGATATGGGCCTCCATTGAAACACATATTCTGGTTAAAGGAACATCATGGCCACCCCGAAAACATTATGTTGTTCAAGCTCTCCATTTTTGTAAGAGTTCTCAAAGATTTGGTATAATTATCTTTATCCTACTTCACCTCCCACCTAAAATCATTCAAAAACAATTAATCATACCCATACTACCCCGTTTATCATGTATGTATACAAATGCAAAATATTTACTACCAAAGCATGTAGAAACAATTAGGTTTTCATTGTCTTTAGTGGCTTGAACCTTGTTTTGAAAATATCTCCATTATTTAGAGTGACAAATCTTGAGAGTTAGGTTTTGTTGCAATTATCATATTTTTTTCAAGGTATTCTTAATAACTTCACAAGGAAGGATATCTCCATATCCTATACAAATAGCAGCTACAAAAGGGGTCCTCTCACCTTGGTTGAAAGGCACAACCATAAAGTAGTGTGGATAGATTAAATCATCTTGACGGTGCTATCCATTTCTCCACATCTAAGTGACAGAGGGCCAATTATACCTAAGCTTCCTGCTAAACCTATGACTCATTATGATCTATCTGTCTCTAAGCTTCCTGCTAAACCTATGATGCTACTCAAACTTTGAAGGAGAATCAATTTGGGTACCAACACATTCTAATGTCATCCTATCATTACAATATAGAGAAGAAGATTTTGAGAATGTGTAAATGTTTGTGTCGTACTACATTCAAAATTTTCTTAAAATAATTATCCATTATCATCATCCATATTCCATGATCGTGCTTGAAGATTAATCTACATCAATATACAATTCATGATCATCCATATCTATGAGACTACAATTCTATTCTAATGTCATCATCCACATTTAATGAAATCATCATTACAAGTAGAGAAGAAACGTGAACACCATATACAATCTAGAAATTCTATACATAATATATAGGAAGTTATAAAATTAAATATGATATATTATTTCAAATTTTTAAAGGCTATCACATTCAAGTTTCAAATTTCAAATCCAGATAATAAATTTCAAATGCTATGACCATCACATTCAATGTTTCAAATTTTTAAATATAGATTCTATTTTTCAAGTTTCCACCCTCAATAATGAAATTTTTCAACACTCAATTTTCTGTACCCCTTTCCCAAATGGCTTCCACTCCTGTACTACTTTACCCAATGGTTTCTCCGCTGTACCCATTTCCCCAATGGAAGGAATAATCCCCGAGAACTTATGAGATCTTCTCGCAAACCTTTGCCTAGATTCTTTACAATTCTTTCTTCTTGCTTTGTCGCATCTCCATGGGATACTAAACTTGGATCAATAGTTGCCTTGGTTTTGAATAAAATTTCAGGGTCAAAGCGATGCTATTTAATTATCTCGCTTTAGTTTATTATTTTGTTTGTTAACCAAAAAAATATTTTTCTTTGAATTCTTCATTGCGAGATAAATTGTTCTTCACGGTTTCCACGTGAACTTGGAAAACATTTGCTTGACTCTTCAAATTTTCATATTTCAACTGCACAAAAAAGTGATGTCAATTAAACATATTACTAAAATAATAAAACTTCAAATTAACAAAAAATATTGTTTGAAAGTGATAATACTTTTGCTCTATCTCTTTGCATTTGCAATGCTACTGAGATCCTTGTCCTTAGACCATTTGTTAAAATATACCCAGGCCTCAACACTAATATTTTCCAATTTATTTAAGGTCTTATCAAAAAGGTCGTCTTTATAGTTGTTTTTTTACGTGAGTCCCACTTCTTGCTTGGGTAAGTAATGAATCCATTTTCACAGGATGATTTTGGACTTCTTAAAGGGTCCGAGACATGTGACAAGCTCGTGCTCATTCAAGGTTTCAAATTTTGGGGACCATATCAAGATGTGCCATTGTGGCATGTGGCAGTATGAAAATTCAAAGGGGTGGGGAAGCGGACCATCAGAGGCAACTTGGATTTTTTGCCTCTTATCATCAAAAGGATTGAAATCTCAAAATTGCACACTAGCCCAACAAAAAGGAGGTCAAGGTTGGCTTTGAAAATGTTAAGAGGTGGGGAGGCGGGCCATCGGGGGCAAATTTGAATTTTTTCCCCTTAATATTCAAAAGACTGAAATCATCAAAATGACCAACGGGCCCAATGAAGAAAGGTAAAAGCTTTCTCCAGTCAACAGCAAAGGTGTGGACCTTCTCCGAGAAAAATTGGAAAATTTTCCTTTTGTGAAAAAAGGAGTTAAAAGTAAAAAGGAAGCATGATTCCGCTAGGACCCACAATTGGACACGTGTTAGGCCCTTTTTCAAGGGTGGAGTGTGGGGAAAAACTTGGAAAATTTTCCCTTTTCCAAAAAAGTAATGAAATATCATAATTTGGCCATGGTTCCTTTGGGACCCACCTTAGGACACGTGTCAGGCTTATTTTTCAAGGGCGGAGATGCGGAGAAAAATGTGAAATTTTTCATTTTTCCACAAGTTGTAAAAGGAAAAAGGGAACCCACAGCCCGTTTTCAAATGGATTTCCCATGTGGATGGTCCAAATTCAAAAGAGAAATCAATGACAATCTGCATATGTATCCGATTTTTTATGATTTTCACTCTAAAGCTCCCGGAGATGCGAGTCTTCATGATTTCTCGACATTTCTTGCACGCCAAGTAGGGAAGGGGAGTAAATTTGATATCTAAGTTTGGTGAGGAAGATCTAGGGATGTCTTTTTCCATTTCTCCTCCCCAAGCACACAAAGGACCATATTTGATGGTTAGGGGTGGAAATGGTTGTAGCAGTAGAGGAAAAGTGATTTATCGAAGAAGCGATTGAATACGGGAGATATTCGAGGAGATCCACCCCTTAAGCACCTGACAATTTTTTACAGATCTTATTCTGGGAATCACGATCGGGATCATGGCGAGCACTGGTGCATTCAATGCTTAGATTTTTAGGGGGAACTTTGTTGTAAATGAAGTATTATAAATTGCATGAATTTGTTGTGGAAAGGGTTGGAAGTTAGAGGTTGGAATGTTAGAGTGTTAAGATTCAAAAATTGATCTCTTGAGAGAAAATATTGATAGAACCCATCTTTCGGGAAGCTATCTCGAAGAAACCTATTTACCTCCTTCGTGTTAAATTTGATCATGTCAAGGTGGTTGCGAGTGTACAGCCATTGAAAAGCTTTGAGATTGTTCAAGAAATTTTCCCCATTGATAAATTAATCAAAATTGAGTTAATTTGTGTTATTTTTGGGAAAATTTTTATTTTGCTTCATTTCTTAATGTCTACAAGTAGTTTTTCACATTTCCATTGCATTCTTACATTGAAATATATGTGAATCACACAAGATGTTATTCTTGTTATAGTTTGGTGGAATTTGCAATTTCATTTATCGAAGATATTTCATTTGAAATTGAACTAAACAAAATTAAAATCATTTGTAACTCCTAGCATGATTATAAGATTGTTTTTAGCCTTTGAGGGTATCTTGGGCATGATGAAACAAAGATTAAAAATGTTCATTAAGTTTTCCAATTTGAGCCTTCATCTAGGATCCTTGAATTTTGTGTGAAAATTTCACATTTGGGCCTCCATTAAAGCACATATTCTAGTTAAAGGAACATTCTAGCTACCCGAAAACATTTAGATGTTTGAGCTCTCAATTTTTGTAAAATTCCTCAAAGATTTGGTATAATTATCTTTATCTTGCTTCACCTCCCATACAAAATAATTCAAAAACAATTAATCATACCCATACTACCCCTGTTTATCATGTATGTATACAAATGCAGAATATTTACTATGAAAACATGTAGAAACAATAAGGTTTTCATTGTCTTTTAGTAGCCTAAACCTTGCTTAGAAAATATCTACATTATCTAGAGTGACAACTCATGAGAGTTAGGTTTTGTTGCATTGATCATATTTTCTTCAAGGTCTTCTTAATAACTTCACAAGGAAGGATATCTTCATCTCCTCCACAAATAAAAGGATACAAAAGGGTCCTTTCACCCTGGTTCAAAGGCATAACCATAAATTAGTGAGGATAGATCAAATCCTCTTGACGGTGCTATCCATTTCTCAACATCTAAGTGACAGAGGGCTAGTTAGATCCCATCCCTGGCTACAAAATGACTCATTATGATCTATATGTCCTTAAGCTTCCTACTAAACCTGTGATGCTACTCAGAATTTGAAGGAGAATCAATCTAGATACCAACACATTCTAATGTCATCATATCATTACTAGTATAGAGAAGAAGATTTTAAGAACATTTAAATTTTTGTGTCATACTACATTCCAAAGTTTCTTAAAAAAATTATCCATTATCATCATCCAGATTCCATGATCATGCTTGAATATAAATGATCCATACGGATCAAGAAAAACACACCACTTCATCAGTTCCATCAACACCAAGAAGGAGAAATAAGAAAAGTGAAAGAAATCAGTTAAACAGAGGTTTTGGATAGAACCGCCACTCTATGCAGAGAGGCAGTTTGACAACCGCCACCCTGCAAGGTGACGGTATTGAAACCATCGCTCGGCCCAAGGTGGCATTCCCGAGACCACCGGTCCTGCATAGGGTGGCGGTCCTAAAACTTTCAGAGAAAAAAGAAGAATGGAATGTGAGTGGACGTGTACTTGAAATTCCCAACCATGTCTCTTCCCTTCCACGCCCCTTCACATCCTTTAGTGCACGGGAGGACATGGGAAGGCCTATAAATACATTTAAGGAGCAAGAGAATATACATTCGAAGGTGAATATGAATTTAATGAGAGCTGTGAGCAAGATCTTCAGTGCTGGAAAGGAACTATAGGAGCAAGGTGTAGAAATAGAGCAAACAAATAATTGGAGAGAAGGTTTTACATTGTTTCTTCTTTTCATACTTATTGTAATCTGTAATTGTCTATGTTAAACCAATAAAAGTGGGAAGAAAGAGTAGTTTCCCTTCTCGACTGGTTTTCCTCCTTGGAGGTTTCCAGGATTAAATTGTTAGTGTTGAAGTTTGAATTATTTCCTTCTCTGCAATTTCCTTTCTATAGCACTAGGTAATCACCCACGAAGCTCTAATATTTAAGCAAATATGTCATTTTCCAAAGTTGAAAGTAGGACAACATAATTGTGTGATTCATAAAGTTCCAAAGTAGAAGTTTACAAATCATTTTGGTATCAGAGATGATTATATATATCCATGACTGTGGTATTTGAATCTTTCTTGTGATTTTTATGACAGTGACAAGGTCCAAAGGTGAAGAAGTTTTACCTTGTGAGCTAGATATTTCTATGAAGAAGTGGAAATAGAGAATTCGAGCTCAAATGGAGGAAGAGAAATTTGTCCGTAGAGTCAAGATGCTAGAGACCATGATGGATAGATTGCATAGAAAACAAGAAGAGCTTTCAGATCTGCAAAAGACGACTTGATTAAGCAATATTCCATGGACTTGGTGGTTCGAGCACTAGCCAAAAATTCGAGATAAGAAGGATCCATAAAGAGGAAGAATGGGAAGAGCATGAAGAGATGCCAATTGTAAGCGAGAAGGTAAAATCTGCACATACACCTTTTAAAGTTGAAACAAAAGTGGAAATAAAGAATTTTGAAGGACAAGTAGATGAAAAATTAGTAGATAAATGGCTATAATATTTGGAAGTCTATTTTAGTGTGCATAATGTCACCGAGGTGTAAAGGGTCACCTTTACACATCTCAAAATGGAAGTTCATGCTCTGGTTTGGTGGGAAACCCATCTAGCCACTTGTGAGAATAAGAAACGTCCTATTGTCAAGTACTTGGAAATGTTTTAAAGAATTGATAAGAGATAAATTATATCCTATTGGCCATAATACCGACATGATGATTAATTGGCATTATTTTAGATAGGAAGCGGTCAAAGCGTGCAAGACTACACTATGGAATTTCGGAGACAAGCCATGTTGCTTAATATGGACTTAGAGGATGAGAACATTCGACCAAGTATTTGGGAGGACTTCACAGTCACCTTTAGAGGAAGGTAATCTCCACGAAGCCCAAGGATCTCAATGAAGCTTGTATACAAGCATACTACATTGATGATGATAAGAAGCAAGGAGAAATAGAGCCAAAGGGAGACCAGTCAACAAAACAACAAGAGAAAGAACAAGGGAAGACAAGTAGCAGAGGTAAATGGAAAGGTAAACATACCGATATCGCTTTTTATACTTGTAAAGATCCTAAGAATTTATGTAAAAATTGTGATGTAAATGGACATACTGACGCCACATGTTGGAAGTTACATCCGGAATTGCACCCAAGGCACTGAACCAAGGATTCCAAGAAATCCATGTCCACTGTGAAGATAGAAAGAGAGGTGGAGATTGAGGATGATTTAGATGTAGATGAGAGGCTGGGATGCATGGCCACTAACATGTATGGGGCAGCAGAAGAAAAAGAGATTAGTAAGCTATTTCAAATTAGAATCCAAATCAAGAAGACTAATGTAAATACTTTAGTAGATTCTGGTTCTCAATCAAATTTTATTTCTGATGCAGTTATAGAGCATCTTGGTCTAGATACTTACGTGCATCCACATCCATACCCACTAGGATGGGTGTATGAATACAAGTTACAAGGAAGTGTAAGTTTTAGGTTTGAGATAAACACCCAATACATAGATGTATTAGAGGTTGATATTATTCCATTTGATGCATTTGACATTGTCTTGGAAGTCCTTACTTGTATATCGTGGATGCTATGTTCACAAGGAGGGAGGCGGTTGGATGGGTAAAGGTTGGAGTCATTCTTAACATCTGGGCACACTGAAGTAAATCAAAGAAGGTTATGGTAAGTGCTAACCAAGCACCAAGACCTTTTAAAGAAAATCATCAGTTTTGTTTGCTTTCATTGGAAGAAAGAAAAATGGAGATGGGAACACAGATTTTTTTGACCAATCCATCTCAAGAGACAAAGACAAGAAAGGAATAAAACACTATAGTATGGGACCTTCGCCATACTTGAGTAGGTTGGAGAAGAAACCTTCTAGGCCATACTTCATGTAGATGCACGTGATAGTAAGTTGCAAGAGCTCGCATCCACTAACGCCATCTATGCATGACAAAGAAGGAAAGATACATAAGTTACCTTCCAAAGAGGATTGTACTTGAGGCATCTCGGAGGAGGATGTAGCACTGGAAACTAGAGATCCACAGGAGTCTTGGCAGGTTGGATGAGAGAAGACACCAAGGCAGACCCAGTGGTACTTGAATGAGCACGAGAGGAAGTTGATTCCTCTACCACTCCACCACTAAGATTTTGTGGGACCAAAATCCTCTTAAGTAGGGGAGGTATGATCCATAGGGATCCAGAAAAACACACCACTTCATCAGTTACATCAGCACCAAGAAGGAGAAATAAGAAAATTGAAATAAATGTTGTAAACAAAGGTTCCGGGAAAGAACCACCGCTTTGTGCAGAGAGGAAGTTTCACAATTGCCACCGTATAGAGGCGGCGGTCCTAAGGCCTCGCGGGGTCGCATAGGGAAGTGGTCCTAAAAATTTTAGACAGAAAAGAAGAATGGAATGCAAGTGGATGTGTACTTAAAACCCCCGAACATGTCTCTTCCCTCCTATGACCCTTCACATCCTCCAGTGCACGGGAGGACATGGGAAGGCCTATAAATACATGTAAGAAGCAAGATAATAAACATTCGAAGGTGACTCAGAATTTAATGAGAGTAGTGAGAAAGATCTTCAATGATGGAAAGGAACTATAGGAGCAAGGTGTAGAAATAGAGAAAGCAAGTAATTGGAGAGAAGGTTTTACATTGTTGTTTCTTTTCATACTTATTTTAATCTGTAATTGTCTATGTTAGACAAATAAAAGTTGGAAGAAAGAGCAGTTTCCCTTCCCAACTGGTTTTCCTCCTTGGAGGTTTCTAGGATAAAATTGTTAGTGTTAAAGTTTGAATTATTTCCTTCTCTACATTTTCCATTCTATAGCACTAGTTAATCAGCCACGAAGCTCTAATATTTAAGCAAATATGTCATTTTCAAAAGTTGAAAGTAGGACAACATAATTGTGTGATTGATAGAGTTCCAAAGTAGAAGTTTACGGATCAATAAATCTACTTCCACATACAATTCATGATAATCCATATGTATGAGACTATGATTCTATCCTAATGTCATCATCCACATCTAATGAAATCATCATTACAAGTAGAGAAGAAACATAAACACCATATACAATCTAGAAATTCTATACATAATATATAGGAAGTTATAAAATTAAAGATTATATAGTATTTCAAATTTTCAAAGGCTATCACATTCAAGTTTCAAATTTCAAATCCAGATAATAAATTTCAAATGCCATGACCATCACATTCAATGTTTCAAATTTTCAAATATAGATTCTATTTTTCAAGTTTCCACCCTCAATAATGAAAATTTTCAACCCTCAATTTTCTGTACCCCTTTCCCGAATGGCTTCCACTCTGTACTCCTTTCCCCAATGGATTCTCTACCTGTACCTATTTCCCCAATGGCAGAAATAATCCTAGAACTTATGAGATCTTCCGCAACACTATCTAGATTCTTTAAAATTCTTTCTTCTTGCTTTGTCGCATCTCCATGGGATAGAAAACTTGGATCAACAGCTGCCTTGGTTTTGAATAAAATTTCAAGGTTGAAGCCATGCTATTTAATTATCCTCTTGAGTGTATTATTTTTTTTGTTAACCAAAACAATATTTTCCTTTGAATTCTTCGTTGCGGATAAATCGTTCTTTTTGCGGTTTCCAAGTGAACTTGAAAAAATTTGCTTGACTCTTCAAATTTTCATATTTCAATTACACAAAAAAATTGATGTCAATTAAACATATTAATAACATAAGAAAACTTCAAATTAACAAAAAATATTGTTTGAAAGTGATAATACTTATGACCACTCTATCTCTCTCAAAGATTTGCAATCTTGCTACGAGATCCTTGTCCTTAGACCATTTGTTAAAATATGTCAGGCCTCAACACTAATATTTTCCAATTTGTTTAAGGTCTTATCAAAAAGATCGTCTCTATAGTTGTTGTTATATGTGACAGTCCCACTTCTTACTTGGGTAATTAAGGAATCCATCTTCGCAGGTTGATTTTGGACTACAGCGTATAAACTATCCCTTTGCCAATAATTTTCATAACAAATTATTATCTCATTTATTAGTACTTTAGCCCTTCTCTCCCATTCTATGAGTTGACTGATATGAGGTAGAATAAACTCATCGACATGGGATTGACAATCATAACCAATTAAGTTCTCTAAAGGAAAAGGTAACAACTATTCACCATATATATATGAAGAAGATGATCTCGCATGCGACTGAACTAAGTGAGTTTGGGAAGGTTATTGAATTTGAGAAGCACGCGTATGGTCCAAATCCCAAGAAATGTCATCAACATATGATTGTATGTCAATTCAATATTGTAAAATTTAAATGGAAAAATGAAAATAAAAATTTGGAATTTGTAAATAATACATGTAAGGGTATTACTTCTCTGGCATTTAACGAATTCAAACGGTTGGCGGTTCGAGAGATGAGTGAACTTCCATTTCAGATTATGAATCTCTCGATGCCTCAATGTGTTGTTGGCCTCTTCCTCTTGATGCCACCTTTTTTTGGGGAAGGGCCTCCAAAAATCTTCTCTACAAATAGTAAATAGTTAATACTTGTTGTCATTCTAATGTCAAAATACAAACTTTATAGTTTATACCTGTTGTTCTTGAAATGGAATTGAAAAATTCATCAACACCTCATCCATGTAAGTGGGAATTGGTTTGTCTTTTAAATTTAAAAGAGCCTCATAATAAAGGCCAAGGAGATAGTTTGTGGTGTGAATGACTGGTTTTTCTGAAATCTTTGCATTTGTAATGTCATTTTTATTTATTTTGATAAAAATGTCCAACAATCAAATTTTTGCTTTGCGATAGTTGCAAGAATGTATGCAATGGCCCAGTTTGGTATATCTATTTTCCGACCCTGCAAAACTATTCTGGATTGAAAGAAGGAAATCATAGCAATAAGAAATTAGTATGAAATTCCTTGTGTATCTACACCATGTCTGGATTTATTGACATGAGCTGCAAATGCCAAAAAAATGTTGGAATTAATATAAATTTGAATAGTATTAAAATTAGAAACTGAATACAAAATGATGAATGAAAACAGTTTACACTTACAATCAACATGGAAACCGAAAGTTGATTCGAGGTATTTCTTATCATCTTCGATGAGTGTTTCCTTCATTGTAACAATGGGTAAATTTTTGAATGGGAGGCCTATAAACTAATGAATATCAGTTGGGTCAATACCAAATTGAAATAATCGACCGTCATCTATAGTAACATTAAACATGTCGTCCTCTATATTGTACAAGGAGAGAAGGTAGTTTAAAATATCATGGTCTGTTTCAAAATGGGGCATCTTAATGAGCCCACCAAACTCACATGCATTGATCAAATCCTTGTATTCCGAATTCATTTGTAAAATAGTTTGGATGTGGGGGCACAAAGGGTTCCTATAGAGTATCTTTCCTATGGATAGGGCTTGTGGGTTGACTGGATTTTCCTCTTGATTTTTGTCTTGAGCTTGGGATGCACTTGTAGTCGCCATTGTAGTTGTCCTTGAGCTTGATTGTACCTGACCTGGATAATGGATTCCTGTATACAAGAAAATTCAAGAGCCGGAAAGTGTAAATGTGAAAATGACCGGTGGGAGGGTATTTATAGGACAAACCAAGGGTTTTGAAGGATAAGATGGACATCAGCAAGCCTTCTTGTCGCGCATCAACAATGTTTGTTGACGTGCGTCAACAAGCCTTGTTGACGCACGTCAACAATCCTTTTTTATAGACATCAACAAACCTTGTTGATGCACAACAAGAAGGCTTGTTCCACGTCAACAAGGATTGTTTACGTGTGTCAACTAGCCTTGTTAACATGTGATAAGAAGGCTTGTTGACGTGGGTGAAGAAGCCTTCTTGTCCCGCATCAACAAGGCTTGTTGATGAGCGTCAATGAGGTTTTTTGACACACGTCAAGAAGCCTTCTTGTCACATGTCAATGAGCCTTATTGACGTGTGTTAATGAGATTTTTAGATGTGTAAAAAAACCTTACTAACGTACGTCAATGAGCCTTGTTGACGCGCGCCAACAAAGCTCATTTACGTCTGACAACCATGCGTCAGTGTTTGCAACTCTGTAGTCTCTCTAACTCAAAAAAAAGTGGGTGAAAATTTAGTTCTAAAAAATTGGTAAATTCACCTTTCAGTGAAACCAGTTCCAGGGATATTCGCTAGGTATTTTCCACCTCCAATTTCAAAGAGGTATCTTAAAATGAACCCCGTGAATGGGTCAAAATAACCTCAACTACCACAAAAGTGGGCTTATTAAATTGAGTGTTGCACTACATTTTAGACTAAAATGTATTTCTAGTATGTGTGTGTGTATGTCGTTCCCTAGGTTCTCTTGTTCTAGTCACACTATGTGAAGTAGCAAGAAATAACTAAATGTAGAAATGGAATAACATGTGTGCATGAAGTAGAATAGAATCCCTCCCCTATGAAGTGTGTGTTGATGTAGATTTCCTAGCCTTGATGTATGAAACTACGTAGATGTAATTGATGCAAGTCTAGATGGAGTGATAGAGGTAAGTGATGCTAGGACCCTCATTATGGTCTCATAACTTTATATTTATAGGGTTATCTTTCTCTTATTTTGTAACTAACCCTAAAAGTCTGACCACAAAAAGATAAGGTTGAAAAACAACTAGAATAGAACTAAAAGTTGTGGGAAAGTGCCGAAGGATCATAGCACCCTTACGTGGGACCATGGCACCACTGAGGCACCCTAGTACTAAATTTGAGTCCCCTAGTTATGGCTAAAATTCTGGTGGATGTGTAAAAATGGATGTGCATGTAGGTGCAATTGGTTGTAAGTTATCAAATAAAATAAATAAAATAGCCTAAGGCACAAGGGTTAATTAGTACTTTTTTACTCAAGAACATTCTAAATAGTAGTATGAGATTGGGATAAACACTTGTATAAAGTGCATGATTTTGTGACTATAAGCTTATAAGTGAAGCTTGAGGTGTTATTTTATGTTGATCTCAAATTCCACTCAATTTCTTGACCATGATAGGAAAGATCATAATATCAAATGGAAAAAAATAGTCTAAGATCAATGGAATGAATTTCAATACGTGATTATGCGAACCTAAAAAATTAAGTGCATATTTTTTAGATTCAAAAGGGGTAGCCACAATGTTTTGAAATTGTTCATGAAACTTTTGAGCCTTATATAAAATGGATGTCTCCAAAATGTAGAGGATTCAATTATCTTTCCAATGCCTATTTTTCTCCTCCTAACTCCATACAGATCTCTTGGAATATTTTGGAGAAGTCAAGTTTCACCATTATAGTGTTTGTTCTGTATACCTAGAAAGCATGTTGTTAAGAATATAGTACATGAATGAGAAAACCTTTCCTAAATCTTCCTAAATTTCTGCCAACACTTCTAAGATTCATCAACATCACCTTTGGATGGTTAATATCTTTCCTAAACTCTCCCATAGGGTGCTTGATTAGCTCTAGCATTGCAAAAATAACTTGTATGAAAATTTGAACTTTTCAAGCATGACAAATAAGCCTTTAATTAAAAATAAGTATTCCTAATTAATGTGCTTCTTTCCTATGGCTAGCCTATTTTCAGTTCAACCTTTACCTTAGATAAAAGGAAAGTCCGATAATATCATTCGGATGTGTGTTTCGCAGTGTGTTGGGAATAATGTTTAAGGTGATTTATCAACTCATTTAGTATTGATGAGATAAACCTTCCATTAAACACCTAAAAAGTCCATTTTGGTCATTTTATAGCTGGTCAGTGCAAAGCAAATTGGTGGATAGAAAATGGGTCATAAGTGGACGTCATATTGTAAAAACAATGAAATCTCAACTTGTAGGGATTATTAGCAATACGCACACTCAAAATTAGAAAAAATTATATAAATATGAATCGTAGCATCCAAAATCTAGTTTCTAAACTACTAATGTTTTTAAAAAATAGACAAGTTTAGCTATATTAAACACTTAAAATTATATGACTTGGTTTTTTTTTTTGAAAAAACTATAAGATTGTAGTCCATTTGCCCATGATTTAGATGACCAACTATTGTTTTTTTTTTTCATTTAGTGAAAAGCTAGATGTAGTTGTCTATCTTGGGATGGATTTTATTTTATATTTTTCAAACAATATTTTTTTAATGATTTTTTCCGTGAAAGTGGTATGAGAAGATTTAGAAATCGAAGAGATTTCCATTTTCCCACCATAACTATATCAAAAATATTGAAATCAATTTTTTTTTATCGTGTATAGAATTTCTTCACACTTGGGATGGTATAAGTTTTATCACATTTTGATAAGTGAAACAAAATTTACAGTCTTAAATGTAGACATGAACATTTATGGAAAAAAATGTCTTAAAGACCTATTGTTAGTAAAAAATTATAAAACGATATTTATCTTATTCTATTCTCTTTAAAATAAATATTTCTACTGAAGCTAACAATCTCCCCTATGCGATGGCACCATTTTTGTGAAATGTTGTTTAGTTTTTCAACATGGTTCAAGTCTGTGGAAGAGAAAATTTGAAGTTTTTTGACCTTTTACACTTCATAATGACCTTCCATAGCTTTGGTTGGGGAAAAACAAAGATTTCCTGAGCCTTAGGGTCAGATTTGATGATACAGATAGAACCACAATCGTGGGTTTTATAACAAGAACTCGCAATCACGCTTTATAAACCGTGAACGTAGTTTTAAAGTGTGATCGCGGTTCGTAAATCATATTTACACACATCCCAATGTTCTAATTACCATGTGATTTTTACTATTTGACTTTACCATATGAATTACTGTGAAATTTTGTCATTTTCTGCACATTTTTCTTATCACCAGAAGCAAAACATCATGGGAGACAAGAAATGAAGTCAAAAAAGGAAGTCATTAAGTAAAAAACACCAAATGAATTAGAGGCAAATAGATTTCAAAATGTTAAGTGAATGTGGAATCTTCATGAATCAAGAAGAGGTTCATCTTCAACCCCTACTATTGTAAGTAATGAGGAACCAGGTAATGTTTCTATTATCAATGTTGAAGTTGAATTAAATACTTGTGATGAAGATGTTTTTATTGTCAATGTTGAAGAAGAATTAAATACTCATGATGTAGCAAATGTTGAAATTAAAGGAGACAATGAAAATGTGAATAAGAAAATTCAGTTTGAAATCTGTAGCCAAGCAAAATTTAGCAAAAACAGCTCTAAGATTTTCGTAAGAAACCTAATTATTTTATTGAAATTGATGAAAACATTTTGAAACCAATGTCCTGCAAACTTTTGAACGGAAAATTAGAAGAAAACCCACTTTGAAATTTGGGATAATCATTTTGAAATTTTAAATGATTCCCAAAGATGTCGATTGTTGGTTATT
Organism: Taxus wallichiana var. yunnanensis; assembly: GCA_018340775.1. NCBI lineage: Eukaryota > Viridiplantae > Streptophyta > Pinopsida > Cupressales > Taxaceae > Taxus > Taxus wallichiana. Next base: position 575,675,120 of record CM031239.1, on the reverse strand, counting down.
TTAATGAAATTGATTAAAATGAGACCTACATTAAACACCCTAGGATTGACATCATCTAACATACGTTGTCCTCTACAATTGTTGGAAAACTTCATGATGCATATCACACTGTTGGTTTTAAGAGATGCACTAGGGATAGTAATATTGTGCGTCGTGTACTTGCTACTATTGTTGTAAGTGAATCAATAAAAAACAATGTTTGATTATGCAAACAATTCAAATGTTGAAAGTTAATCAAAAAACTCTAATGAAAGCAATTGAAAGATGTAATATCCTTCAATCACTCAATAACACCGATTTTTTGGCATTTTCTACTAGAAACCTTTGCATAAGAACAAAGATAATTTTGATGCTATAAGAGAAGTTTTTATTCAATTTTGGCATGCTAACATTAGAGTTTCACCTAATACAATAGATGTTGTAAAACTAAGAGTTGGTTCTACTAATCACAAACCACATCCAAAGCATTTCTTAGATATGACTCAAACTCAATTTTTTCATAAATTTGAACAAGAGCATATGGAAATTAAAATTAGTCATTTTAAAAAAAAATTGAAACCATTCTATGTGAAAATCAACCACGCTCGCACCACTTGTTGTTGTAGGCAACATGTTGAATTTGCAATGCATTATGCTAAATTTTTATGTATTCATTCTAATTTTCATTCTGAAACTATGTTATCGGAATGTGGTGTTCAAGTTCCACCAATATCTTCCAAGGATTTCATTCCTATGATATTTTGTGAAAAAGAAGTTGGACATTTTTTTATAGTTAGGATTGTTTAGATGGAAGTTATGGTACATGTGGCGGATTACCTAAATTGGAAAGTTACATCCATGAGAAAATTGAAGGTGCAATAGGACATAATTTAGTTGAGTTTGATAAATATAAATTAGTTGCATACCAATTGAAAGATGGAAAAGATTCTAAATGGTGTGAGCTAGTTATAGAACATATGCTTGTTTTTCAATTTATGAGAAAATTTAAGGATGAAATTGTTTATGAGTATGCTAGGCATACACACAAAGCTCAATGGTTAGATGAACAGTTCAAGATATGAAAAGAAACATTTCCTATTGGTACTATTGTTTTAGTGGTAAATTTTACAGAGAATTACACATTGCAACCACAGATGGAGGTTCAATCACAATATACAATTCAATACAAGTTGCCATTTTTGTGCATATAGCATTTATAAATTCTCTTGACAATACGAGAAAATGATTGAATTTTTTTAAGAGAGCACCAATTTTATATCAGTGATGATAGTACTCATTCTACTAAATTTTTGCAAGGGTGTTTCCATTTATTTTATGGAAACTTGTCTGATAGGGACATCCAATTCAAACAACATTATATATGGTTAGATAATTACACGTCTTATTTTAAGAATGTACGAATGTTTTATTGGATGAGCAAGATGCACGTCAAGATGGGTGTGCAACATATGTGGAGTTTCACCGAGGCTGGTCATGGAAAAGGAGAGCATGATGGTGCAAGGACATGTGTGAAAATATGTCTTAAGAGAGAAGATTTGAAGAACAAATATGGTGCTAAATTGAAAGATGCAAAGAGCATAGTGGAATAGTGTATTGAAAACATGGCACGAGGTTCTCAAGAAAATTTCATAGTTCACAGATATTTTTGGTTGATAGAGGAACAAAAATTTCTAACTACGAGGATTGTATGACACTCACCGGGTCCAAGTGATATGCAATAATTTTGTAGCTCAGATGCTACTTCAGTGGGCCACGTGGACAAGAAATTTGACATGTTTTTGTGCATCTTGTATTGAATTTGTCACCGCTTGAGTGTGATTCACAAGAATGGGTGGATGGATAGATTTGTAAGCCTCTAACTCTTCTTCCTAGTTATCAACCTCCACAAGCATTATGACTTGTTTCTACAAATGACTTTACAACATCCAAGGATTTTTATGAAATTTCAATTTTGGTACGACAAGGTATTTATGGTTATTACAATTTTTGTATTGAGTTATGTCCATTGAAATTAAATAATATGTACAATTTAAATTTGAGTTGAAACCTTTGTTTTTTTTGTAGGAAATGTGTTTGAGTTATTGTGATAGAATATAATAAAGAAGTAACAGACTATTTCTTATGTCATTGCATCAAGGAAAGAAATAAGTTGACTTCTCCTGTTATAGATGGTGAAGATATTGAGTACCCTATAGGGTTAGTGGTAGTTAGTGGAACTTGGCTTCGATGGTATCCATTAAAAAAATCCTCTGTTTGGGTGTTTGAAGACTTTGAGACACATACAAAAATACTCTTATATTTGCATCTAGTTCTAGCAAAAATATTCAGCTATATAGATATCGAGGAAGGCCTAATAACAAGATTATTTGGAAGGTTTGAGAGTCATATCATGAAGAAATCTTGTCTATTATTTAGAGTAGATCTAATCCTGATGGTTCATTGGAATGAATTTACAATGCTCATGTCTGGTATATATAATTTCTTTGGTATATATGAATTTGTTAGTTAGATAAATTTAAGGTCATATATTTTATTAAATTTGTGTATTTTGTGTTATATCTAGTATGGTTTTGATTTAAAAATTAAATTTCTTTGACTAACATTTTTATGTGAGTTAGTAGTGCGAAAATCTTCCACCTTCACATGGTTGGCACTATTAGTAAAGAATTGTAAATTCTTGAAGCTAAGAGAAGATTTCATTGTTTTACAAGAAAAGAGAAGCAATTAACAATGATTTATGTACCTATGGAGGGGTTCTTGGCTCCAGATGAGGTAGCCCTCAAGCACTGGAGCTTAGAGAACTGAAATGACACCTCCCCAAGTGTTTACAAGACCATCCATACAGTGCATAGTCAGTTTGGTGCCATGACCCACTTTGTTTACAAAATATACCATTTGTGACCTTACACTTGGCTCAAACAACACAATTTCACACATTTGTGAGCAATAGGGTAGCGAGAGAACCAATTAGAGAAGGAAAAAACTGATATAGGCTATGGAAAAGGGTCTCTATGCTAAGGCGTAGGATCAAACAATTCATCTCTAGGTGCCACAGAGTCCACCTAGTCACCCATCAAAGTTGAACAATTTTTGTCTCGGGCGCTCTTAAGGACTACGCCGAATGAGGTATCCGGAAGCAATGACGTTGTCACACACCAAAATGACACCTCCGTAGCATTCACCTAGCCACCCGAGACATGTCAGCATAGTCAGTTCGGTGCCACGACCCACCGTTTACAAAATATATTGTTTAACATCCTTACACTATCTCAAACTACACTATTTCACGCGTTTACAAACAATAGGCCAACAAAATCACTGATTGGATAAGGAAAAAACTGAGACAGGCTATTGCAAAGGGTCCCTATACTGAGGTGTAGGATTAGATGAGATGTCTCTAGGTGTCACGGAGTCCACATACTCACCCATCAAAGTTGAACAATTTTTGGTCTTAGGGCTCTTAAGGGACTACGCCCGAACAAGGTAGCCCGGAAGAAACGAAGTTTTCACGCACCAAAAGGATGTCTCCTCTAGCATTCGCCTGGCCACCTGGATGTTTTGGAATAGTCAGTTTGGTGCCTTGAACCACCATTTACAAAATATACCATTTGATAGCCTTATACTTTCTCAAACTACACTATTTCATGCATTTACAAACAAAAGTGTAGCGAGAGTACCGATTGGAGAAGGAAAAACCTGATAGAATATATTATAGAGGGTCCCCATGTGAAGATGTAGGATCGAGACGAGATGTCTCTAGGTGTCACGGAATCTGCGTAGTCACTGTCTGTCGAAGTTGGATGATGTTTTGGTCTCAAGGCTCTTAAGGGACTACGCCCGAATGAGGTATCCCAGAAGCAATGACATTGTCACGTACTGAAATGATGCCTCCTCTACCATTAAGCTAGCCACCCAAATGTGTTGACATAGTCGGTTTAGTGCCATAACCCACCATTTGTAAAATTTACTATTTGACATCCTTACACTTTCACAAACCTGCATTATTTGGCACATTTGTAAACAATAGGGTAGTGAGAGCACAAATTGGAGAAGGAAAAACAAGACATGCTATTGTATAAGGTCCCTATGCTGAGGTGTAGGATCAAATGAGACATCCTTAGGTGCCACGGAGTCCGGGTAGTCACCCGTCGAAGTTGAACAATTTTTGGTCTCAATGTTCTTAAGGGACTATGGCCGAATGAAGTAGCACAGAAGCAACGACATTTTCGAAACTGAAATGAAGCCTCCTCTATTGTTCATGTGGCAACAGATGTGTCGGCATAGTCGAGTTTTGTACCATGATCCATCGTTTCCAAAATATACCATTTGACAACCTTACATTGTCTCAAACTGCACTATTTCATGCGTTTGCAAATAATAGGGCAGCGAGAGCACCGATTGGAGAAAGAAAAAATTAACACAGGATATTGCAAATGGTCTCTATGTTGAGGTGTAAGATCAATAGAGACATGCTTAGGTGCCACTTGAGTCTACGTAGTCACCTGTCGAAGTTGAATGATTTTTTGGTCTCAGGGCTCTTAAGGGACTATTCTTGAATGAAGTAGCCGGAATCAATGACATTGTCACGCACCAAAATGAAACCTCCTCTAGCATTCACATGGCCACCCGGACATGTGGGCACAAATGGTTTGGTGCCACGACGTCATGAGGCATGACCTATCACTACTCACCTTCGTTCATTTCCTAGGATAATCAAATATGGGCCTCCCTAGAGCCCGCCATGATGTGGTCTAACACCAATCCGGGCCTACCTAGATCCTGCCATGATGTGGTCTAACAACAATCCAGGCCTACCTAGGAAGGCCAGGAAGGCTCTGGATCAGGTGGTCTGACAACAATCTGGGCCTCCCTAGACCCCGCCATGATGTGAATTATTTGACAATATACATTACATACATATTTATGTGTTCTTATCTAGATTGATATGTCGTAACATATGTACTCGCATCCTAAAAAAATATGAAAAGAATGTTCACAAATTCCAAGTGATATATCATTTTAAAATTCATTGAAGAACCTTGAAATTTTTCAAATACCTTGGAATGGTAAGGATGTGAATTATTTGACAAACCCCCTCACAAAAATGTGTATTTTGGACTAGAAGGATTGTAGGGTATACAAAAAATGGGGTTTTTAAAGTGTGTGCTTAAATACAAAAACATATAGGACTTAATAGGGAAGTGAATCTACTTACAATAATCAAATCATGTGTAACTTCTTAGTTGATTGGCATAACAACAAATTATAAAGAGATATTAAGGTGTATCTATTGATCAATGGGATAATCTCTAAAACAATACATATTTAAATGCTTCCCTTAATTTCTTAATAATTGTATCATGCAATGTTGCACCATAGTAACATTATATTCATATATGTTGCACCATAGTTTTTTAATTTTAAATCAAACATATATATGAAACTAATATACATTGAACATACATACATAGAAGGATATCATGTGTAATGAAATCAAATCAAACATAGAAGTAATATTGTTATGAAAACCAACACATGGATATATAATGTATCAAACTAAGTGTGCTAGATGCACGTCTCTAAAAATATAAGTTCATAACATGTGTAGATCTCGAACTAAGTGTGCTGGATGCACATCTTTGAAAATATAAGTTCATAACATGTGTACATCTTGAACTAAGTGTGTCACATATATAGGACCACATGTAGTCACATAAGACTATCTATACAATGTCCTATGATGAATCATGAACTAGGACTAGCTGGTCTATATATATATATATATATATTATATATATATATATATATATATCTATGTACATCTAGGTCATATGAATCTAATCATGAAACATCTTCCCTTTATTTGCCCTACTAGAAGTAGCATGTCCATAACTTCGAGATGTAGTGGAGGGAGATGCCACTATAGATTTCATCCATGTGGTCCTAGGCATCTCTAAGTAGGCCTGCAACCTAACCTGCACATTCATAAACAACAAGTTTTTAACACCCAGATTTTTAAAATACATTCAAAATTTAGAAACTTAGAATTTAGTTAAAATGCATGTGAAATCATACCGGAATGTCATTATCCCTATCAATTTGTCATTGACATGTCACAGGGACAACAATAGACTCACGAGGGGTAAGCTACCTACAAATAATTAAATTTTAAATTAAATATTTCATGTACAAAATTTGATATTGTAGATTTAAGTAATAAAAAATAATTCGTCCAAAATTTAACAAATTTGAAATTTTTTACCTCAATTAGTGGATCTACGAGATGCTATGGCAAGGTATCTCTGTAACCTCCACAGTCTCTACATATATGGAGGAGTCTCTCTGGAGTCATCGCCTATACAAAAACATGTACAAATCAATATTAATATACATGATCGCCACATAATAGACCCAAAGCATAATCCACACTAACTTCCACAATTAGAAACAAAGTGTAAAGAGAAACTAACTGCATAAAATTCACGTGAGGCGTGCCTAATAGCCCTTGATTCCCGAGTAGATGATGACTGCCGGGATCTTGTGCATAAAATACAAACATATATTAGTATGTACATGGACATGTGAAACACTATAATAATAAAAGTGCACAATCAAATGAAATTTGAAATTTAAGTAAAACTTGAAACTTATGTGTGTAACATGCCCAATTGTGTAGTAGCTAGCATGTCAACGCCTTGATGTTTCCTTCACGGCTCTTGTTATTTAAAATAAAATAAAAATATTTTTTACATGTATGTACATGACATGCAATAAAATACATATATATTAAAATATCAAACATGAATTAAACTATTGTATATATATATTAAATATTTATTTGACATTTACCTATGAAAGACCAAGATCCTTTGCACCAGTTCCAAAAACATCTACCATCATCTCATCTAGAGAAAAGAAATCATGTGATCCAGCAAATGATGTCTCGTCCACAGTGCATACAGCACCACATGATCCACAATGGTGTGGTGCACTAGAAATGGTGCCTCCACTAATATCACAGATGCAATCTAATCACTATGCTAGGTCAAAGTGTCAGTGAGCTCCGTCAATGCATGTAGTGTGCCAATCTCCACAACCTCCTTCACCTTTGTAGGAGGGATAACTTAAGGCAGTGGGGATTTTGGGGCATGTGAGATCCTTGGTTGACCTACACATGCACCAGTCTACTCTTTGCAGATCCACCTCCTCGCCCATAAAACTCAAAAATTCAAATTTGGGACCTCATTAAGCATGAACTCACAATATAATTTCTTCAAAAAATAGAGAGGAACCTCATTGTTGCATGGTGGATAATCAAAAACCATCCACCATCAGTCCTAAAAATTGTTCTTGATTTGGTCATCGTGGCACCAATGGATTGGGGACCATTTGCAAGTAGTGTGGGGGCATTGGTTCTTGGGTGAGTAAATAATGCACAAATACAATCTTTTCCAAAAAAAAATCTTTTACATTTGCATGGGATAATTTATCTGCGCATACCACCACCTAAAATCACCTCTAAATGTATTCTATATGTCTATTTGGTTGGTTGTAGAGTCAACTTTTCCAATCAATGTTTGCAATGTGTTGGCTAAAGTCACACGAGATGGATTTGTGGCATGATTTTTTCTTATAGTCGAATAAGGTTCTCAATGAAAATTTTATTTTGTCGATTCTTCCAACGATATCACCTTATTTTCCTACTAGTTACGTGGGGATAAAAGGAGCCACATGAGGCAGATCCATGTTTAGAGTAATGTTTGGAGGGTTTTGAGGATTGTTTGGAGGGTTTTGAGGAATATTTTGACGGTTTACGGGATTACGAGCTTGCATAAGAAAAAGACAAAACAAAAAAATTGTATACATAAACAAAAAATTGAAAAACCTATGAAAATCACAAAAAATAACCTAAAATGCAAACAAATTGATCAAAAGCGAGGGCTTACCTCTTTGTCTTGGTGGTATGGTTGAAACTATCGCGATCTAGAAGTACGAAGAGAATTTTTTAGGGGGTATTCAAAGCACGAGTGCCAAAGGTATAGGAGAAATCATGGTTGGAAAGGAAAAAAGGGGGAAAATGAGAGTCATGGGTTTGTTTTTTTTTCTCGAGGATGCGATCATGGTTTCCAACCACGATTGCGGTTTTAGGTTCAAAAATCACCAAACCTATAAAAACAATTACGTAAGTGCGGTTTAGAAACTGCAATCGCGGTACCTAAATTTTGGGTTCTTATTTCCACTTAATTGTCCACCAACTTGTTGCACTTACCCAACTAATTGAAGACCCTACAGAAGTATTTAGAGAAAATATAAAGACTACGAGGGTTATTTTAGAGATAATTGAAGATGTTTAAGTAAATTTATGAAAGTTTAGGAAATAAAATATCGTTTAAAAGAAATGTGTTTGAGAATGGGTTTCAAGATGCGAGGGAACGAAAGCTACAACAATGGTGAAAGCTAACTTCTCTATATTATTTGAGTAGTTCAAAAGGAGTTGTGATAAAAGCTGAATTGGAAATCTATTAAAATAATCCACAATGTAGAATAATAAATATTTATTTAAGGCTCAAATACATCATGAGGTACATCAATATAATGCAGCTACCCCTCCCAATTTAAAATGAAGCAAGACCCAAAATTTGAGTTGCAAGTAAAATTACAGTTTTATAATAGTTACATTTATTGTAAAATTTTATTTGCAATGTTTCAATGAAGTATGGAGGTCAATAAAATGTAACTCATCCTCACATTTCAATAAAGGATTCATCCCCTATCGGGAGGAGGAAACCCATTTCCTTGAGGAACATTTTGAGAAAAAAAGGGGTCCAGGTACATTGCACATGCTTCCACCCAGGTGTCATCTTGGTCAATAAATTGAATTGTGAAGGATTCGTCATGTTCAAAGGTGAAATTTTGAGATCAAGAAGTGATTTTATGATCATCATATCCTGACAATGTCATTATAAATAAATTTCTACAAAGAATAAGATAAAATGATATAGTCATGCCACTTAGGTATCCACATCCATCATGTGTGAAGGATTATAGAATCATATAACTTCATGAGATACATATATGAGAAAATATTTATATGAGAATCAGGAATTTGATTCCATAAAAGGAATATTGTATAGCCATGAAAGGTGACGGTATAATCTTCATATGGATCACCTTATTTCAATGAATGGCCAATCATCTCAGTTCACTTGATGCAATTCACTTGATGTACTATTCTTAAAAAATTATTCAACACCTAATAATGTGATCATACCTTGAGGAGAATGCAAATTACAATGACCTCATTTTTTGGTCATAGGATAGGAATTCCATTCATGGAGCAATACTCTAACAACAAAGTGATGATCTCATTTAATAAGAAATAGACATGCATCATAGAGTTGATTCATGGTCTCTAAACTGAATTAAATTCAATTTCAAAATTGGTACCAATTTGAGCAAAGTGGTAGGGTCAAACTGTAATCTATAAGGTTAAAAACCTATAAAATTACTATAAGTTTTCCTGAAACAAAACCGACTACAATATGTATGCCCTAAAATCTTTAGGTGATTTTTGAAATCTTGAAAAATTAGTAAGTACTAACCAGATCGGATTTTGAAAATATATCTTATAGATTATAACTATTCGATTTACATGACCACTTCCATCACGTGCGAGTGACCTAATTTCTTTAAAATAAATCTTACAATTAACATTTATTTTAGTAAATATTCCCCCTTTCCCCTTCTAAAAATTAAAAAACTAGAAACACACACATTATAGCGCGTCCATGTTTGAACAAACTAAAAATCATACGCTTTTTAGGATTGGCAATTACCAAACCTACAAAAACATAACGTGTGTGATTTATTTCAAATGTTGTATGCTTTTTAGCTAATTTCAGGATTTCTTTAGCTTTTTGGCCCCCCATTTTGGTGCACTTACCCCAAGATGAAGAGTATAATATCCCCAAGGGTATGTTGAGTTTGTCAAGATCATATATGGCATGTTAAGATGATTTCAAAATGGTCTATAAGGTAGATAGTTGAATATCATTTCAATAATTTAAATGAGGTGTCTAGTTGATTGTTTGTGACCATTTGACTTCATAATCACATTCTATAGAACTATAAGTGTTGGTTAGGTATTAATGTAGTCTTATTTGAGGGGTATATAATGTCTTGGTTGCTTTCCATGGATGCAAATTATTATGAAACAATGAAAGATTCTAATGAATTGGCATACCATTCATGCTTGTGTCAAAAGGATAGTTCACTTCCCTCATTCAAATCGGTATGATGCACTACAGTACAATAATGTTTCTGCTACAAGTGCAAGTGATGTGTATGGTTCATAACAGTTAGGGGGAGCATGTGGTTCCACATATAGTGAATGTTCTACATGAGATCAATCTATGCAAGGAAATATTTGGATGTTCTCTACAAATTCATACATGTTAGGTTCAATTATTGCTTTATCTCATTCAAATGTGAATATCATGCACTGAAACATGGTTTAGGGCATCAGGCCAAAGTGGTTAAGTTAGTTTCCTAACAAAATACCAAGGAAAGATGCTTGATTTTGTTATTTTATACTAGATATGGTTTTCATAAGTCCAAGGGGAGTTGTGGTATTCTTTTTAATGAGGTAAATGGTGCCTTAGTGCATGTGAAAATTGATTCTAAATCCACTATAAAGCCTTTTCAAGGATCTATGTACTCAAGGTAAGATACAGACTAGAAGCATGAGACTAGTCAAGTTTTTGTATAGACAAGAAAAGTATGCTCAAGAATAAAGGAAAGGAGCATGGTTTAGCTCAAGGACATCATTGTTGGCAAGTTCTTGAAATGAATTCTTTAGATATATGACTGCTACATTGTAATTTCATGGAGGAAAAATTGAGTTTTAAGATGAAATTAAATATTTTACATGTTCACAGGTGAATGATGGCATTTTAGTCAAAACAAGAGGTAAATTAATGGCATATTCATGATTTTTAATATTATTAAGAGGTGTATATGATATTCCAAGGGGGAACATGGTGTTTCTATGCTTGAAAAGAATTTAAAAATCGGGTTTGAAAGCAATTTCAAAGTTTTTCAGCTAAAACGATACCTTTAGATGATATTTCTAACCAAATCATGATCCTATGAAGCTGAGGAATATGAAGAAAATTTTGGTACATGTATTCCTTTTACATTAATGTAAAAATGGGGAGAAGTTCAGTTGGTTTTCCATCAATGACAAAGGAAATATTTTGGAATGTTGTTGTCTAGGTGTTGTCACATCGATGAGAAACCTCATCATTCACAAATTATATGATGCAATGGATTCAAAGCATACTGAGGATGATGATGAAATGATGATCCAGATCTGTTAATGGTTATATTACATGCTTTAGTGAGTATTTCTTTTCTTGCAAGCCTATTTAGGTGGCCTAGCTACCCTAGGTGACATTGCATGGAGGTTGGAGCTTCTTGTTGGCTTGAGAAACATACTATCTTGATGGAGAGCATGCTTATGGAGTTTCTAGGAACTCACATGATTTATAGGGTGGAGGTAAAGGTTGATGTTAGAATGCATGAGGTTGAGTTGTGTAGATATATAAGCTCATGAATGTATATAGGTAGTTTATTTATGATGTACCAGGTATGTTAGGACATTTTGGAGTTTTTCCATGATGAGTTATGATTTTATTTCATTTGCCCCTAGCATTTATAGTTAAAAACCCTAAGGGATATCTACGCAAGACTTAGTGGCTACGAGATATTGAGATATATTGGTGAAATTGTGATAACTAGAGATGTATGTAAGGTATGTCATGGATATGTGGTCAAAATTTCAGATTTCTATGATGATTAGTTTGCATGTTATGTCGGTTTTGGTGAAACAGGTCAAGAACAAGGTTATTTCCATCTCAAATTGGATTTTCTAATGTTCACCCTAAATTTTGTGCTTTTCATGGGTTCTTGTAGATTTCATGTATATTTCTAAATTGATTAAATAAGGTTTCAATAAGTGAATGTGCTGATTTCATCATCATAGTTTTATGACCACATGTTATGAAGGTGTTGGTGTAGAATCACAACACCCCTAATGGCCTGGTATTTGAGTGGGGCATCCGATGTGATTGCACAACATTGGATAATCTCTCAAGCTGTGGGAATTACAAACTTGAGATGGACCTCAAGAGAAGGTTGGTTCCTGCTTCCTAATCTACGTGCCACGAGCTACTCCAGTGTAGGAAGAACCTATTCTAATCCTAATCTAACCATTCCAAGGAGATAAGGAGAGAGAGAGGCTGAAAGATCCTACACTAAGCGGTGATATAGTAGAGAAGGAAGTGGCTAATTAAAAAGATTTTATTGCTCCAAAAGTTCACACAAGTATATCATTAGTGGGAAAGAGGCGAGAGAATGCCATTACAGATCCGTGAAAGGATGCTTAGACTCCGCATTCTACCGTAAGGAAGAAAGAGAGAGGAGGGAAAAAGAGAAATGATGACCAATCATTTTAATATGCCCCTCTTTTACAATATATAGGAAGAATAAGAGAGAGAGGAGGGAAGAATTTGAACTCTACTCCAACAAACCCTAGAAGAGCATTGAATCTTGCTCAAAAAGCTCAACCACTCGACCATCAATACCCCCTACGAATCTGCCAACAATCTGTCAAGTCCGCCTCAATTTTCTGTTTGGCATGTTGAGGGAAGAAGAACAAGGGATCAAATCTAATCTAATCTCAGTAGTTGAAGCAATCAGATTCGCATTAGTGGCTTGAAAGAAATTTTCCCATTTCAACCACCAAATCCTATTAAAAATGGTTTTCATGGCATATAAGATGACGAGACCTTTCCAAATATTCTTCTCTTGCTCAAATCCGAGCTTCCAGTCGAAAGATATGGCCATCCGAATGTTTAAAGATTTTGTTTGTACCGCATCCACGTGGCAGCCATGTGCATCTTGAAGATTCGATCCTTCCTTTCTCTCTTGAAATTGCGTTGACCGACATGTGGTGGCTTCGTGGCTCCTCGGTTCCTTTGTGTTTTCCCGAGTCCTTCCTATTGGCAGAGACGATGTGTCTAACCTAACACACGTGGAGGCTTCACGCTCATTTGAAAACTACTCCCATATTTTACCTTTGAGGTTGCACGGTCGAGACACGTGGAGTCTTCCACTTACCTTTTGTAGTTAGCCGATTCAGCCTGCTCCCTTTCGGGCTTGGGACACATGGAAGGATCGTGCTTGTTTGAGTCTCTACTTCAAGTCGCACCTTTGAATTTATGCTGATGTGACATGTGGCGTTGTCCACTATTTCTTTATACTTAGTCGATTCCGGCCTACTTTGTCTCCTTTTTCGGACCTAGGACACACGGTGAGCCTGCGCTTGTTTGGGGTTCCACCTTTGGAGTTGGTCTTTGAAGTTGTGTTGAGTTGACACGTGGCACCCTCCCTAGCTCTATCCCACTTTGATTTTTCAATGGAAAATTCTATCCCTTTTTGGACCTGGGACGCATGGAGGATTGGTGCTTATTTTGGGTCTCCACTTTTGATTCTATCCTTGGAGTTGTGTCATTGAGACACATGGCACCCTGCGTGGTCATGTTGACTTTTCAACACCCGAGACCCCACAGCTCGTGGCCCACACTTGAAAATTATGCCATTTGGGAAAAGAGAAAAAGTTTCAATGTCACCCAAAAACCTGCCAGCCCACTTTCATATTTGGGCAAAATTTTCTCCATGGCCCCGAGACTCCCTTTTTGGCAAAATGTCATCTCTAGCACACCGACTGCATTTTCCATGTTTAGGCAAAAATATATCTCTAGGCCCGCTGCCCCACTTTTTCCACTTTTGCCTCTTTGCGAAAGTGGAAAAATTCAAAATGTCTCCCACTTCCCGCTGGTCTACAATTTCCATGGCAAAAACTCTTCCATAGGCCCGTTGGCCCGCTTTTGGCAAAAAATTCTTCTAAGGCCCTTCTGGTCTCAGAATTTAAAAATATGAAGTGTTAAAAGGACTTCCTTATATCTCTGGAAAGGGGAAGATGTTTCCTATTTGATGGAAATGATTTCGGGGGCCTTAAGTGCTTGGAATATGTAAAAATTCAGATTTAAGAACAAAAGGGGAAAATGGTGTCGAGTTGATCGAAAATAAGTGTGAGCTTATTTTGGTCAATGAAAGGTAAACAAATATTTACAAGTTTGAAACCCTAGCTCAAAAGTGGTGGGAGAGAAAATACTTACGAGTGGTCATAGTTGATTTATAGTTCTTGGATGATGATTTATTTGTGTATAGGACTCATACAATTTTCCAAAAAGGTATGATATAACTTATTCGAGATGAGTGGACCCCAATTAAATATGTCGGTTTTAAAGAAGTTTAGTTTGGAAAAAGGTTTCCCAAAGGAGTTGCAATATAAATGATAATTATGCTGAGTATGTGAGATTTTATTGATTTAAATTATTTTTTTAGGTCATTATGATGTTGATAAACTGTCAAGTATGCTTCATTTATGTTGACTCGTCAAAGGGCAGTTTTGGGGAAGTTTCAGGAAGTTTGTAGAGATTAGCTTGGTTGAAGGCCTTCCACTTGGAGTTAGAAGGAGTTACAATATGTTATGGAAATTTAATTCAGAGATAATTCCAATGGTAAATGTTTGGTATCATGATAATTTGATTTGATGTGGCCTCTAGGAAATGTTTTGAGAAAGAATATTTCTTGCTTTTCTCGACATAATCGCTCTTCGTTGAAGATTTAGTTCAAGTTACTACATGAAATGGATTTGGTGATGCTTGATATCACCTATAGAGTTAATAAGAATTCATTTGGAATCAATTTAATAATTTTTTAGGTCTTGAAAGTTTCATGAATGGTTTTAACGAGTTGTATTTATAAAAACTACTTTTTCGGAAGCTTGATTTGGTGAAGTCAAATGTTGATGTGGTTTGAATATATGATTGTTTCATGAGATAAAAATAATGCTTTTAGGTGTTCTATACATTTTGGTATTTTCATTGAGTGGTCACGTGCAATATTTTAGGTGTTTCTCAATGACCTTGAGGCTAAAAGGTGAAGACAAAGTCCTAGAAACATGTGTTATGTGAAGGCAATGAGCTACTTGTCCCATTAAACAAAACAATTTGATTGGTTCATGTAAATTGAGAAAATGGATGAAGTTACAATTTCATATTAAACATTTTTTGTGATTTTTAGAGCTTTAATAAAAATATTTTTGGTTTTAAGTGATTTTTCTCATTCCAATGAGTTTTGGTGCATGGATAAAGGGTTTTGTCTAGTCGTAAATATTTGTGTTTTTGTGACTATTGTGATAAGGTTTATGGGATGTTTTTATGTTTTAATGGTCTATATATATGAGGAAAATGACCTATTTTTAATTTTAATGAAGGAAAGCTTATAAAAACATAGTTTTAGGTGGTTTTGTGAGCATGGATAATTTTAGTGGCGAATATTCGTAATATGGTGAAAATTTCATTTTAGGAAAATTTGAAAAGGTGAATTATTCGGAGTGGGTCGGTGTCCTGTTCGCCTAAAATATATAGTATATTTTTTTTGGGGGGTCGGCTTCGCCTTCATTTGAAAACATCTCCTATAAAAACCTAGGTGATTCGCGCGTAGTATACCTCAAGTAGCTTACCAAATTACCAATACTGTGAAATTTGAACTCGCATACCCTTGAGCACCAGAGATTCATATTACTGTTAGCCTGTGATTGTTGACACGTGACAAGAGTCAGATCTTGACGCGTGACAAGAGTCTTGACCGACACGCGACATGAGCTATACCGACGCGCGACACGAGCTATACTTGTGACGCGTGACAGAGCGCATCGACACGTGACAAGAGTCGCATCGACGCGCGAAAAAGGTGTTCTGACGCGCGACCAAGGAAGTGTTGACGCGTGACTTGGGCAAAGAAGTGACGCGCGATAGAGGAAGTATTGACGCGCGACTTGGGCAGTGTTGACGCGCGACAGTATATTAAGAGAGTGGACGCGTGACCTCAGACAGTGGACGCGCGACAAGACCTCAGACTGGACAGAGTCGCTACTTGGTTCTTTTGCTGACGCAGGACTCTTTTCAGAATAATGGAAGGTGCCAGCTCAAAGAATACGAATAACCTAAAAGTAAGTAAGAAATCTCAGAAATCACTCTTCAAGTATTTTGGAAACTCTGCGGATACAGATATTGTAAATACCAATCATATAGATGCCACCACGAGAGAATCGAATGACGATGGCGTGGAAGGAATTATTGAGGTGGACATGCATTCTACACAGTATCAAAGTCAAACAAATGAAACCTACGATAATATGCCAGATCTTGAAGATATTGTTCCTGTTGGGGTGCAACCAGAAGTGCAGCTAGATATCACAGATACAAACACTCAGCAAAATGGAAGACAAAAATCAAAATCAAACTCCGGTCCAAGAAAGAGGAAACCAGGTGATTGTGATATTGCTCAAAATTCTACTCAAAAAAGTAAAGCATTAAAAACGAACAAGAATATGTGGACCATTGGCAGGACATACAAGTTTGATTGGGTAGCTAAATTTCCATTTATTGAACCTGTACAATCATCTAATTCTGAAGAAATCCCATCTGAATGTACATGTAAAATATGTACGTGGAAATTGGGAAAGCAACAAAAAAATGCAACTGAAGCTGGACACTATAGAAAAACATTGTGGAAAACAATATTTAACTGTAATGGGGGTGGATGGCCAGAAAATCAAAACACATAGGTGGAAAACTGAAAAAGAATGCATGCATGTTAGATACGTAGTGGAATATGAGGCAGAGCAGAAAAAACACAGACATTTGTTGGAAAAGGGAGGAACGATCACATCACATATTGGTAAGATGAAAGAAACAAATCTACATGCAAAATTCATACAATTCTCTACTCTTTTTCAAATACTTAAAAAAGGAAGAGCGATTTCAGATTTCCTCGATTTCAAAGTTTTGTATCAATTTAACGAAATGTTGAATGTACCTCAGTCTCATTGGTCTGAGAGTAGTGGATGGGAAATGGAAAAATGCCTCTCGATGATAGAGAAGGAAGATTTGAAAGAGAATGTAAAAAAGAAAACTTTATCTCTCTTTCAATTGATGAAGTGACAAAGCATTGACAACACCGCATGGGTATGTATCCACATCTATACTTTAGAAAATCATATAAGGACACCTCATCTGTTGGGTGTTATGAAAATGGTTGAAAAATGCAATGCCGAAAACCTATATAAAATAGTTGTTTCTCATTTGAAAGATGTTGCTTTGGTATGGTGATTGACATGCAATTGCTACGAAGTTGGTATGCATTGGAGGAGATGGTGCATCCGTACATGCAGGTCACCGAATAGGGCTCTGTGTCGATTACAAACAACGGTGGCCCCATATATGCTACCAATTCACCGTATCGCTCACGAGAATGAATTTAGCGTATAAAATGGTAAGCAACCACGAAAATGTTGCTAAATTAGAAGACCTTATAAGAGAACTTCATGCCTATATGTCAAGCAGCCCAAAGCATTTTCTCGAGTTCCAAAAATTTGCAATTGGAATTACAGATGGCAAAAAACTTCTGAAGGATGTGGAGACTAGATGGATCTCTTTGTATGAACCTGCATGCAGAGTTCGTGAGGAGTATCCTTCATTGGTTGGTTTCATGCACAAATACCATCATGAAGTTGATAGGGCGAGGGACTTGTTGTTCCGCTTAACTGATTTGGAGACATTGCTTACATTGGTTGGTATTCTTCCAATGTTAAAGGAGATCAATACATTGATGAAGCATGCACAGGGCAGATTAATCTATATTGTGGATTTTATACGGATGAGGAAAATGGTATGTCAAAGTCTTGATATATTGTACTGTTCCAATGATAGTTTTGATGCACCTGTTTTTGAAAATTGGAGAGATTTATTAGATCTTAAAAATCCTAACACCTTTTTGAGATTTAATATCCACGATCACCTCTGCATCACTGTTAATGGGAGGGAAATACCTGTGCACATTTTGTAAAAACGTCAAGCTATTACAGGATCGGAATGAGAAGATGTTCCCGTGACACGTAATTTGTTTGAGTCTATTATAGTTGAAACAAGAATAAAGCTTAAAAAATTTTCAGAAACCTTGTCATCAGAAATTAGGGAACGTTTCTGTAAAGATAAAATTCTGGAAGCCATGGGTGTGATGAATCCTAATTTTTGGAATACTGAAGGTGGCCGTGCAGACTTTGTCAGTAAGCATTTCCATAAATCAATGGGTACAATAATGGAACAATTTACAAAGACGTCAGAGCTCAAGGGTGTGGAAATCAAAGGTATACTGAATGCCGATTTATTAAAGTCTCAGTCAACAAATTTTGCAACAACAATGAGGAACCAATATAAGAATTTAGATCAACCTTCTGAAAGTGGAGCTATTACAAGGCTGTGGCGAGGAATCTATCAAAGTTCTATTTTACAAGAAGATATCAGTGAATACTTCAGATTATATGAGTTATGCCAAACAATGATTTTGGGGTCTGTGGAGGATGAAAGGGTTTTCAGTGCATTGTCATTTATAAAATCAAAACTGAGAAACAGGTTGGATAAAAATCTAGAAAGCTGCATGAGGTGTTATGTTTCTCGATACTCCATCGAAACCTTTCCGTTCGACAGAGCAATTGCACACTAGAATTCCCTTTGCAAAAGAAGAGGTGTGAATAATACAGCTACAAGTACAAATATTCCCAACCTTGAGAGTGTAATTGGCTCTTCGTCACATTCTACAGAAGACAACATCAACTTTGATGAAGCTATTGATAATGGATTGTTTCAACTTTAAACAGGTATCTTCTTTATCTATCTTTTATCTTTATCATTAAAGATGTTACAGGTCTATATACTAAAAATGTCAGGCAATTCACCCATCTATCTACTAATACATTTCTCGTGTTGGGTTTTTTTAAAACACAGATCTAGCTCATTACCAGTGGCAATGATGATTTCAACTTTAAGGAGGTATCTTTTTCCCCTTAATCTTATTGTTTGTTACTATTCATTTATTCAGCTCTGGTTATCATTAAAGATGTTACAGGTGTATGTATTTACATTTAGTTAAATACAATATTTTTACTTTTTGAAAATGTGGGTTGACATCCATCCGAGGAAGTCACATTTTCTCGGGATGCATAAATGTCAGAAACTCACCCACTTATCTACTAATCCATTTTTTGTGTTGAATTTTTTTTAAGACAAAGATCTAGCACATTACCAGTGATGATTTCAATTTTAAATAGGTATCTTCTTCAACATAATTTTATTGTTTGTTACTATTCATTTTTTCAGCTCTGGTTATCATTAAAGATGTTACAGGTGTATGTATTTACATTTAGTTAAATACAACATTTTTACTTTTTGAAAACGTGGGTTGACATCCGTCCGAGGAAGCTGTTACTTCTCGGGACTTCATCGACAATGTCAGGCAACTCACCCATCTATCTACTAATCCATTTTTTGTGTTGAATTTTTTTTAAGACAAAGATCTAGCACATTACCGGTGATGATTTCAATTTTAAATAGGTATCTTCTTCAACATAATCTTATCGATTGTTACTTTACATTTTTTCAGCTCTTGTTATCATTAAAGACGTTACAAGTCTAATTCTATATATTTACATTTATTTAAAGATATTGTTGGTCTATATATTTAAAGATGTTGCTGGCAAGTCTAATTCTATATATCATTAATTATCAATTATCATCATTCATCATCTACGTCCACATACAATTCATGACAACTCAAGTAAACAAGAAACATACATATAATTCATGATAATCACCATCTAATGCAATTAAAATTAAAGATTGTATATAAATCCATATAATTAAATTCAAAAACCATAGTACATACTCAATTGTAGAAGTTTTCAAATTCAATATTTAAAGTTTCCTCAATAATAAAAGTTTCTAGTTTTCAAAACCCTCTCTTTCTTTATCCAATTCTACTCTGCACTCTTCCCCAACGGCTTCTTCCACTGTGGCTGTACCTCCTTCCCCAAAACAAGAAATCTCCATGCGACAGCAAATTTGGATCAGCTGCAGCGTTCAAACTATCCCGTTGCCAATAATTTTCATAACGACTAATAATCTCATTGATAAGAACCTTAGCCCTTCTCTCCCATTCTATAAGCTGAATCTATCTTTTTTGTGCTTGTCTAGTTGTATGAAATACTCCTTGCCCTCTTTAGAAGTACTTGTGCCAAAACCCTGTATGGTCCAAGCAACAAGTGATACCTAATCAGCAAGTGAACAAAACCAGAACTTGAAAACATATAAAGAGAAAACAAACTAGCATTACTTTGTAGTACTATATGGTCCAGCCAGTTATCGATCCACTCAATGATTCTCTCCAAGCTTCATACTCAGGAATTGTGTAAAAAGATAACACATTTCCATTTTTGTGAGTTGCCTACATCAACATGTGCCAAAATTAGACATGGAGATAAATAAGATCTGGAGGCTTAAAAACAAATATAAAGAGTTTCAATACACTCAACAAAATATACAAGGGTAACAGTTACACTGACAATAAGAGTGATAAATTCCACAACAAATGAAGGAATTTTAAGCAGTGATGGCCAGGCATGGTGTATGAAATTGATCAGCAATCCTTTGATGTGGGATCCATCATGGTCCTTTAAGAGACAAAGGACAAGTCAAAGGATCTCACTAGAAAGGATGTGTCAGAATTAAGCAGAAACTAAACAGCGCTATACAAAGATCATGTACCTGGTCTGTCATTATCATCAGATGGCCATATCTTAAAGATTTAATGTTGTCATATATTTTATCTTCCTGTAGACCAAGGATTTTTTTTATATTTACTATCTCTTTATTCTCCATTTGTTGGTGAGTGGTAGCTTCCCTGACATTGAGCAGCTTACCTCTGAGAGGAAACACGCCATAATAATATTGACCAACAATAGATATTCCTGCCACCTGATAGAATAAAGATAACTAAAATAACAAAAAATTAAATTGGAAAGTGATGTCGAAACATGTCACAATACTACCAAATTCAGTATTCACATTTCCCTGATTCAAGGCACAAACACTTACAGCAAGAGCCTTGGCTGAGTCACCCTCTGTTAATATTAAAGTACATTGATCAGAATTCTTCCCCCTTGATTGATTTGCATCATCAAGTTTGGGAACATCAATTAATTTCCCCTTCTTGGTTCCATCAGTTTTCTTAAGATCTTTTTTTTGTTTAAACTTTTCCACTGCACTCATCAGGTCAATCAAAGTTACAAAGCTCATCTTAGACACTAGCATTGCAAAAATTACATGTACTCAGAAATGTTACATATTAGACACCACGCCTTTATTTATTGACATGGGCTGCAAATGCGAAACAATGAAAATTACTATAAATTTATAACAACAAACTGTATCAGAATAAAAAATATGAATTAAAAGGAATTATACTTACAATCAACATGGAAACCGAACGTTGATTCGAGAAAATTCTTTTCTTCCACGAGTGTTGCCTTGGTTGTAACAATTGGTAAATTTTTGAACGAAAGGCCCGTAAACCAATGGATGTCATTTGCTTCGATACTGAATTGAAAAATTCGGCCATCGTTCAGAGTCACATAAAAAATGCCGTCCTCTGAATTGTAGGATGATAGAAAGTAATTCAAAATATCTGGATCTGTTTCGAAATGGGGCATATTAATAGTATGGATGTGAGGGCATAAGGGATTCCTGTAGTTGATCTTGGAAATCGATTGAATTGGATTCTCTTGATTTTTGTTACTGAACTTGGAGTTGGGAAGCATCGAGACCTGCAAAAAATCTAGAGCTGGAAGGTGAAAATGAGAAAATGACCGGTTGAAGGGTATTTATAGGCTAAATTGGGCGTCAATGGCTTCACTTGACGTGCGTCAAAGGTTCTAGCTGACGCGCGACAATAGTCTAAGCGACGCGCGACAATAGGAGTGAGCGACGCGCGTCAAAAGTAGAAAGTGACGCGCGTCAATAGAATCCAGTGACGCGCGTCACTAGGATCAAGTGACGCGCGTCACTACTAGAAGCCAGTGACGTGCGTCATTAGGTGCCAGTGACGCACATCATTAGGTGCCAGTGACACGCGTCATTAGGTGCCAGTGACGCGTCATTAGGTGCCAGTGACGCGCGTCATTAGGAGCCAGTGATGCGCATCATTAGATGCCAGTGACGCGCGTCATTAGGTGCGATGACGCTGCGTCATTAGGAGCCGATGACATGCACCATTGACGTTCCATTGACGCGCGTCGGTCAAGACCATTGACGTTCCATTGAGAAAGCCTGAGACTACCAAATAATTGATTTCTTATCCAAAATTTAATGGAATTCAAAGTTTTCACCTCTTTTGCTCTAGAGGAAATTCCCTTCATGTTTGCAATGCAGCCAATTGAGATGAAGCCTTCAAATTTATCAACAGTGTTTGGTGTGTACTTGATGATGATATAGGGTCTTGTTTGATAAGTTCAAAAAGAAACTTCATGATATATGCTAAGACTGAGTTTGAGATGAGGTACCAGTAAGGGCACTGTTGACAAAATTTACACAATGTTACCTTTTTAAGATGATCCAACCTTGCACAGAGAACTTTATGTTGAGCTGTAAAAAAATTTTCAATATTTGAGACACTTGATTTTATCAATTGTACTTCAAGAAGATCATGATTAATCAATTCAAGGCATAGAAATGGGGGAGCTGCAAAAAAATTGTCTTCAAACATACACTTCAACATTGTATCTTCAGCAAAGGAAAACAAAACAAGGTGGTAGCAGGAATTTTATACTTTGATACTCCTTGCAATGGTCAACCAAGTATTTCATCAGCTCAACAATAATAATTAGAAGAAAGTAAAAACAATTTTCCATTACACAACAATTTTGATCACTTTACCCTTATTGTATCTTTCAAACCTCATTCTTGTAACTAACATGATATGTAAACAACCTTATTGAGCTATGATCATATGCACCACCTTAAAATTTTGAAAAAAAAGAGACATATTTTAATTCAACCACTCCAAGAAGCAGTCCTGAAGAGAGAATCTCAAGATGTGAATCCTATACAAGGTGGTAGTCTGCATTTCTAAGCGATCGAGTTTTATAAAAACTTGAATAAGTTTAAATACTCATTTCAAAATCTAATTAAATTTGGCATGAAGCACTAAAAGACACTCCTATACACATTTCATGTTTTGGTTAACCATGGGTTTTCCTAAAGATGTTACAGGTCTATATACTAAAAATGTCAGGCAATTCACCCATCTATCTACTAATCCATTACTCGTGTTGGGTTTTTTTAAAACACAGATCTAGCTCATTACCAGTGGCAGTGATGATTTCAACTTTAAGCAGGTATCTTTTTCCCCTTAATCTTATTATTTATTACTATTCATTTTTTCAGCTCTGGTTTTGATTAAAGATGTTACAGATCTATATACTAAAAACGTCAGGCAATTCACGCATCTATCTACTAATCCATTTCTCGTGTTGGGTTTTTTTGAAACACAGATATAGCTCATTACCAGTGGCAGTGATGATTTCAACTTTAAGGAGGAATCTTTTTCCCCTTAATCTTATTGTTTGTTACTATTCATTTTTTTCTCCTCTTTTTATCATTAAAGATGTCTATGTATTTACATTTAGTTAAATACAATATTTTATTTTTTGAAAACGTGGGTTGACATCCATCCGAGGAAGCTGTTACTTCTCCTGACTGACAATGTCAGGCAACTCACCCATCTATCTACTAATCCATTTTTTGTGTTGAATTTTATTAAGACAAAGATCTAGCACATTACAGGGGATGATTTCAATTTTAAATAGGTATCTTCTTCAACATCATCTTATTGTTTGTTACTTTACATTTTTTCAGCTCTAGTTATCATTTATTTAAAGATATTGTTGGTCTATATATTTAAAGATGTTGCTGCCACTTCTCAGGACTGACAATGTCAGGCAACTCACCCCTCTATCTACAATGTCAGGAAAAACAAAGATCTAGCACGTTACCCTTGATGATTTCACAGCAATCTAATACGCAAGAGGTAAGCTAAACCCTATGATATTTGCAATTATGTTTAATTTCTTACCAGTGATGATTCTTTCTTGATTTCTTAGAATTATATTTAATTTATTTTTTATATGTGGAAAATCCTTTGATATATTTTTTTAACTGCGGGATAAACTATTAAACAATACATTATACTATTATAAATATAAGTCCTGACACTCTTCCTAAAATTCCATGCTTTGTCATAGATCCATCACTTCTTCAGATTTCTCCATGAAGAAATAGATCTATTTTTAGACTTATAATGATCATCCTCTAACACGAAGTTATTCAAACTCAATTCTAATGCTATCTTCCATATCCTATAGTCACCCACCCAAATCTACACTAATCACAACTATTTAAATCAACTTGACAGAGTCTTTATCTAATAAAAATCTACACACATAGTTTGCTATGATCTAGTTTACAACCTTCAATATTTTCTTACACACTCAAAATTATTCCAACTTATAGCCTCCCAGTTCTAATCCACAATTATTCTTCACCCTTATCAAATATTAAAAAATGATAGGATTCTTCAACCTTATATGTTTTACATTAAACTTCAAAGTTCTATATCGAGCTTGACCTATCTTTTAATCACATGGTTATTCCAACTTTGGTTAATCTAGATTCCATAACCTTGACTATTTAGAGCAACTTGTCAATCTACCGTAAACAAAACAATATCCATGATAACAAAACCATATCTTTTAAACCATGGTCTTGATTGTTTGCAGCAAAACGTTATTTTCTGACAAATGGTCTTGACCATTTTGGATGTCAAACAACCTCTCTAATGAGAGATTATGCACTTATATAGAGGTGAATCTCTTTAAAATAGAATTTTCCTACACCATAAGTCTATTAAGGAGAAATCCTAAAGATCTGCTTCAAATCTTAGTTGCTATTTTTTCCCAAAAACATAATTTTCAAGATAATTAAAGTCCCACAAAGATATTTAGGCACTACATTTTACATTATACACATTAAATTGATCATCATCTTTCATCATCATTCATCATCTACGTCCACATACAATTCATGACAATGCAAGTAAACAAGAAACATACATATAATTCATGATAATCACCATCTAATGCAATTAAAATTAAAGACTATATAAATCCATATTATTAAATTCAAATACCATAGTAGATACTCAATAGTAGAAGTTTTCAAATTCAATATATAAAGTTTCCTCAATAATAAAAGTTTCTAATTTTCAAAACCCTCTTTTTCTTTATACAATTCAACTCTGCTCTCTTCCCCAACGGCTTCTTCCACTGTGGATGTACCTCTTTCCCCAACACCAGAAATAACCCCTGAACTTATAAGATCTTCTGCAGCACTGTCCAGATTTTTTATAATTCTTTCTTCTTGATTTGTTGCATCTCCATGCGACAGCAAATTTGGATCAGAAGCTGCTTTGGCTTTGAATAATATGTCAGGGTCGAGACCATGCTCTTTAATTATCCGCTTTAGTGTATTGTTTTGTTTGTTAACCAAAACAATATTTTGCTTCAAATTTTTTGCTGCGGATAAGCTGTTCTTTGTTGTTTCCAAGTGAACTTGCAAAACCTTCGCCTGACTCTTCAAATTTTCATATTTCAACTACACAAAAAGAGTAATGTCAATATAAAATATTAATGTAAATTCAAAATTTCAAAATAACAAAAATGATTGTTTAAATGTAATAGTACTTACAACAGCTCTATCTCTTTCGGCATTTGCGATTGATACCAAATCCTTGTCCTTGGACCATTTGTTAAAATATGCCTGGGCCTCGGCACTAATATTTTCCAATTTGTTTAGTGCCTTATCTAAAATGTCGTCTTTATAGTTGTTGTTAAACGTGACAGTCCCACATCTTACTTGGGTAAGTAAGGAATCCATCTTCGCAGGTTGATTCTGGACTGCAGCGTATAAACTATCCCGTTGCCAATAATTTTCATAACGACTAATAATTTCATTGATAAGAACTTTAGCCCTTTTCTCCCATTCTATAAGCTGTTGGATATGAGGAATAATAAACTCACTGATATGGGATTGACAATCATTACCAATTAAGTTCTCCAAAGGAAAACGTGGCAACTGTTCACTATCTGAATCTGATGCAGACGATCTTGCTGGAGAAGAATGGGGGCTTTCACCAAGATCAACTGCTCCTTGTTTCTGCCTTTGGGTGGGCTGATCCTGTTTTTGAAAAAATTAATCAAGATTTAGATAAATAAATTTAAATCAGAATGTAATTCAAAATTGTAAAGCATATTAAAATTGAAATTTGAAGTATACCTGCTGGCCTTGAATCATCTCGCGGGTATCGAAAAAACCAGTTGGGTCATTGCTATCAATGCCCAAATAATCTTCATCTAAATTTATATTGTTCAAAACAGATATGCCCATTGCACTGGGCAAGCCACCAAGTGATAGAGTTGGAATTCGAAACGAGGAGGCAAGGTTTAGTGTCCCACTAGGGGCCGGAGCAAAAGGCATGTGTTTACCAATGTTCTTTTTCACTGTTCCTCTGGTTGGCATTTTAAAAATTAATGGTTGAGTGGGTGTCGGTGCCGTGGTTTGATCATGACTGACATGTGCTGAAAAGTACAAGAAAAAAATGAAAAATATTAAAACAATTCATAAAGTCAAAACTACGAAATTAAACGTACTATAGAAAAGTTGTACCTTGTTGTCGAGGGGTTGTTTTTCTCGGTGCTACGGGTGGCCTTGTAGGAGTTGTACTCAGTGGCTGTTCAGAAGATATGAATGCATGTGACTGTATGGAGTGAGTTGGGGAAGAAGGTTCCAAAGTCCCTGCAATTCATCAATATTAAATAATGTCAATTCTTTTGGTTAAAATTTAAATTGAAAAATAAATATGCAACTTTGGAATTTGTAAATAATATATGAGAATGTATTACTTCTCTGGCATTTAATGAGTTCAAACTGTTGAGGGTTTGGAGAGGAGTGAGCTTCCATTTCAGATTGGGAGTCCCCCGAAGCCTCCACGTGTTGTTGGCCTCTTCCTCTCGATAATTTCTTTTTTCGGGGAAGGGCTTCAAGATATCTTCTCTGCAAAACATTTAAATTTAAGTTTTAATAACTGCACTGTAATGTCAAAAATTGAAATACAATTACAAACTAAATAGTTTATACCTGTTGTTCTTCAAATGGAATTGAGAATTTCTTCAAAGCCTCATCAGAGCAAGTAGGAATTTCTTTATCTTTTAAATTTAAAATTGCCTCATAGTAGAAGCCGAGGAGATAGTTTGTTGAATAAATGAAAGGTTTATCTGAGAGTTTTGAATTTATTATGTCAGTTCTTATTTTTTTGGATAGATATGTGCACCAATCGAATTGTCATTTTGAGATAGTGGCACAAATGTATGCGATGGCCCAATTTGGTATATCTGTTTGGCGACCCTGCAAAACAATTCTGGCTTGAAAAAATGAAATAAGTGCAGCAAGAAAGTGGTGTGCAATTGATTGTGTATCTACACCACGCCTGGATTTATTGACATGGGCTGCAAATGCGAAACAGTGATAATTACTATAAATTTATAACAAATTGTATCAGAATAAAAAACAATAAAAAATATGAATTAAAATGAATTATACTTACAATCAACATGGAAACCGTACGTTGATTCGAGAAATTTCTTGTCTTCTTCCAGTAGTGTTGCCTTGGTTGTAACAATTGGTAAATTTCTGAAAGGAAGGCCCGTAAACCGATGTATGTCATTTGCTTCAATAGTGAATTGGAACATTTGGCCATCGTTCAGAGTCACATAAAAAATACCATCCTCTGAATTGTAGCATGACAGAAGGTAATTCAAAATATCCGGATCTGTTTCGAAATGGGGCATATTCACGAGCCCTGTAAATTCACACTCTTCCATCAAAGCTTGATATTCTGAAGACATCTTTAAAGCCGTATGGATGTGAGGGCATAAGGGATTCCTGTAGTTGATCTTCGAAATCGATTGAGTTGGATTCTCTTGATTTTCTTGCTGAACTTGCAATTGGGAAGCATGTGAAGTCGACATTGTAGCTGTAATTACGTCTTTGACGACGATTTAGACCTGTAAAAATTCAAGAACGGGAAAACGAAAATGAGAAAATGAGCGGCACAAGGGTATTTATAAGCTAAATAGGGCATCACTGGCCCCTGATGACGCGCGTCATTTGCTCCTACTGACGCGCGTCACTGTCTCCTATTGACGCGCGTCAGCTCTAACTTTTGTCGCGCGTCATCTAGGACATTTGACGCGCGACACTGGCACCTAGTGACGCGCGACACTGTCCCCTACTGACGCGCGTCACTTCCTCCTATTGTCGCGCGTCAGCTATTACCTCTGACGCGCGTCAGTAGGTTCCATGACGTGCGTCATTAGGGTACAGTGTCGTGCGTCAATAGAAGCCAGTGTCGCACGTCAAAGGTCATAGCTGATGCGACAACAGTCCTAGCTGACGCGCGTCAATAGGAGACAGTGACATGCATCAGTAGGAGCAAATGACGTGTGTCATCGGGGCCGACGCTGGCGTGGCGGAGGGAAGCGATGTCGCGCATCATTATGCACAATGACGCGCGGCTAGAGTGACAATTTAGCGCGTCATTACGAACTAGTGTCGCGCCAATGTCGCGCGTCATTACAAACTAGTGTCGCGCCAATGTCGCGCGTCATTACAAACTAGTGTCGCGCCAGTGACGCGCGTCATTACGAACTAGTGTTGTCGCACGTCACTGATGGAGCCATGAAAAACCAGGTGAAAATTTTATTTTTGAATACTGTCAAATTCACCTTTCGCTGAAACTGGTTACGGGGATATTCGCCAGGTATTTTCCACCTTCAATTTTATAGGGGTGTCTTAAAATGAACCCTATTTGTGAGATAGGTGTGTGGGTGCAAGAAGTGTGATCTCGGTGTAATTTTTTTTGCATGTGTGATTTGAGATTTGGTCAAATGTGTGATGAGTTTATTAATGTCATCAATCATGTTTGTAAGGGTTTGATGATTTGTGAAGTGAAAAAAGATATATTATGCAAGTTTGAAGACCTAGGGTTTGAACAATATTTTGAAGTAATGTGAGGTGAAGTTGTGATATCTAGCAATTGCGGTGGAAACATTAAATCAAATATCTTCTTCATAAGTTGGTTGAGTGGGTTATTGATCATCCTGGGGAGTTGTAGACTCCTTGTGGAGTTGGTTCTTCAGAAAACTAGGGGTTGTTATTTCTTATAGGGTTGTAACTCTATTAAACTAGGGGTTTGTGCTCCTTGTGGGGTTGGTGCCTCACTAAATTTGAAACATATCAATATAAATATTTTGTTTCACCAGATTTTCTTCCCATTGAGGGTTTACCATTTATATTTTGTGACTTTGTATGAATTCTCTTATTAATAGTTTATCACATATATGATATTTGATGTTGTGCACACATTAATGATTGGATAAGTGTTATTTTGGTTTGATTAAGTAATCTAAAATCTTATTTAAAATATGAAGGACTGATTCACCCCCCTCTTTTTCCATTGTACTTCCAAAAAAATGTTCAACATCATTAGCCACAACCACCTACACTAAATGACTACACCATGATTTTTCTACTAGAACACATCCTATTAAAAACGACAACCATTCCATGGATATGAACATGCGCATTAGTACAGTTAAGGTAATTTTCATGTTAGATATTTTTATTTAAACCCTAACATGGATGGTATCCTTGATAATTTCTAAGATCTTGTACTATTCCCATTTGTTGCACATAACTATTTTCGAAACCTTTTAAAAAAAATTAAAAATCAAATGATACAAAAACATTCAAACATGAGTAAAAACTAAAAATTTAAGAACTATTCTTATTTTCGTACATATCATGTCACTTTATACATAATATCTTGACATTGATTTGATACATAGTATATCTATAACACACATGGTTTATGAGGCATCTTTATATTAATGTTAGATAGTCACAAATTGTAATATCATGATTGAAGCCCACATACTTCCTTACACGATTCTCCCGGGAGCGTCCTCACACTATACAAGTGATTTTAATTCACTATTTGTTACTTTAAATCATTCTCATCCATTTTTACATACACATTTTTAGTTCTATTTATTAGATTAATAAAAATAAAACATGTGATTTTTTAGTGCTTTCATATATTATAATTTTTACTATTGATAATAAATTTTTCAACTTCTAGGTAATCACTACTTGTTTCTACAAGTTCATTCCTTGATTCCTTATTACATGAATTCACAATATTATATTATTTGATTATGATAATATGATTATTTTATTTATAGGGCCAAAGGGCCTTCCTTGTCTTATTACACCATGTATGTCCCATGTTTGTCATATAATGTCTAATTTTCAGGTATACACTTTTTCCTCTGATTATTGAACATTGTTTCCTTATTGTAATTTCCTTGTTGCACTATTGGTGTTCTATATTTTCAAATATATTCCTATATATACTTGTGTTTCAATATATTTCTACACTCTTGACTATACACTTTTTATTCTATTACGTGGGTGTTTCTATATTACAATGATGCTTCCACTATTATTTTTGTTATGGTTTCTAACATATATACTATCCTAATTCACATATTGTTTTTAATATGGAGTAGGACATGATTTTTTTCAATATTGGTAAATAATTTTAAGAAGGGGACCATACCCTAGTACAAAAAAGGGTTAAAAACCCATATATTGCAATAAAGAGCAGACGAAAGAGGGTAAGAGAAAACAGATAAGAAATGAAGGTCCAACAGAAAGTCAACCAAGCTGCCCAATAGAAAGCAGAGAAGGCTTGCTATGAACCCACAATCAACCAACAACCTGAACTCAATAGAAAAATGAAAAACAATAGGCCTCCATCCCAGATAAAACAATAAGAGAAAAGAACAAGACACGACTCATACCTTGTTTGAGACAATGGTTGTTTTTGTATTGATTTGTCCTTTCTTTTTTTATCCATGACCATCCAATCCTCATTGCCATCTTCTATGAGAATCGAAAGAACAATTTCAAGATTCTTGATAGGAATGTGACCCGCAATGACGGGTGGGGCACAAACCTTCATACAATCAGCAAAGCCCTTTTGGGATGAAGAATCTGTCACATCTCTAGCAGAGGTGAGAGAATTAGAGATTTTGGCTCCTTCTCGGAAGGGGTGGAGTCCATCTTGATGATTATTATTATTCTTTATTATTACTAATTTTTTATGCATTCATTGTTTTCTATTTCTTTTACATGTTACTTTGTCTCTATGCCATGATTACAATAATGCGTAACCCATTTTTAATGTGAAATTTCTAAATGGTGGCCACCATTGATCCTTCTATGTAATCCTACATAGATTATCAAACATGTAATATATGGGTGCACATCTATTCTTTTGAGTCATGTGCTCAAATGTATTATCACACGTCTAAAAATAGGGGGCATTCAAGTGTGTATTTCTACATGTTTAAACAAATTATATAATATACCAACATATGTTTATGCAACTAAGATCCTCAAAAAAGGTCACATATACTCATATGTGGAAAAATTCAAACAAGGTCAAAACCACATAGTTGATTTAAGTTCATGGTATAGTCTTGAACTTTCCCTATGTTCCGGAATAAATGTTAATATCACTAATAATTCTAGCTTTCAAAATTATTATATTACTTGGTTTATAGGATTTTTACATAGTTTATATGTATATGTATATATATATATATAAAGCACTAATATAAATATGTATGTATGTATGTATTTATCTATCTATCTATATATATACAAATATATACATATGTATGACACAATTCAAAGAATCTTAAAAGGTGGCATGAGACATTCATTCATTCTTCACAATGGTAATTCAGATGGAGTAACGAAAGAGGTTTCAAGGCATGGGACTTTGTTATCGCTTCAAATAACAAAAACTATATATTATCAAATGAGACATGGTAGCTCTTTATGATGGCATGGGAATGTCCATTCCCTAGATAATGTCTATTTTGTTCAAAATGTGGGAAAATTTGCATTGATCTACATTTGTAGTGGTGCACAATAGATGGGTTTAATGGAAAGAAAATAAGTAGCACTATGAGATTCATATAATTATTTTTAAAATTCTCTCACTAAAAACCCAAATAAGAAAATCATAAAAGAAAATATTTCAACTTTCTAAACTGAGATTTCATCTTCTCTCATCAAATCCTTAATTTGGGAAGGAATCAAAGCACACAGGTTCTTTGTACTCTAATCCTTCCTCATGTCTTATATATCTTATGACATAATATTGGGTATTGGTCACCCCTATTCCTTCTCCACGTCAAAAGAAAATTCCTACTCTCAAAGACATGGAAACAAAGAGAGTTCTTCCCTTTGTTAAAAAAAGTGCATTCCTTCTATATTTTTACACCTCTTTTGTGTACTATTTGCAACATGTTGCAAGAATTATTTATGTTGTAAGTTAAAGTTTCATTTCTAAAATAGACATTGAGTACACTCTTTGTTACATTTTTTAATCATGAACCATGCTAAAACCAACACATCATGAAGTGCATTCAAGAAAATTAAAAAGTATGTGTATGTGTTAAAGTATAGTTTCTCTCTAAATATGTAGTATTCCCTTACAAACTTAAAGGAGGGAAATTTAAATACTAAAATTTCGTAATTTTTCCTTGTGCAATGTCATATTTGACCTTGTTCATTGCAAAGAAAAATGCTAACTTTCAAATTCTAATATCCTCGCCTCTTTATTCATTTTACAAATTGATTATTTATACAATATGCTCTATCATAACTATTTACAATATTATTTAATAAAACCATCATAAAACATCAAATATTCGAAACCAAAATTTAAGTTCAGATGTTTCTCTTCTCTCTTGAATGTAAGAAGGGTTGAGATTTGGGGTCCAGTCTTGGTAGACCTCTATGGTTCCGCCCCTTCTCAATCATCAACCAAGCTTTCAATTCTAAAATAATACATTTAAACCATCTTTTTCATGATATCAATTAATTGTGAGATTCAACTTAACCTATTCCCCCATAACAAATGTATTGATAAAGTACCACATAAGGCCATACATCAACGTCCAAGAAAGGGAAAAAAATAATCACCACCTTTTATATCTTTGTCAATTCGCAGAATTCACCTATCTCGTTCTCATTTGCAACACACATATAACCATAATTAATGGAGAAAATATCTCGGAATAAACTATGGCATACTAATTTGTACATTTCATAGTTAATTATATACAACCATATACAACTCCATCAACAAGAAAAATTGTAAACATTATGGTCATAGCGAGTTGCGGTATTCTAATTTTGTGCATACCGCATTTCGACATTAGAAATGGAAATGCGTTCCACATTTGATGGAAGTGGGAACGTCTCTTTTCTAAGGGTCATTCAAAACAGCTTGAACGTTTCTGTATTTTCCACTAACCTTTTCTAATAATATATGGCGATAAATTTCAGTTCAATAATTAAATTGCATTCGAGTTTTCTATCTTTGAATATGCGAGTATTTTAAATATGAAATTTTATTTCTATGTCCGACGTTTGGCAATCCCCTATCAACTGAAGCGATTCGCCATGTTTTAATAATCCTCCGTTATTAAAATATGTCATATAAAAACAGAGTGTGAAGAGGAGTCTGTACCTACAATCCCTTCTCTTTTAAAGCAATATTCTTGCAACTAGAATTTAATTTTTTTGAGAAGGCGATGAGGGTACAGTCTGTTTGATATATAAGGAATCATCAGATTAACAGATTATTAAGATTGCTTTGTAAAGAAATTTAGATTGCCTTCTTCCGTAGCAGCAGCAGCATTGAAGCAGCCAATTTAAAATGAAAGGAGGAGAGTTATGGCTGGATGTTTCCCTTGTGGTAGTTGCTGGGATTGCCTTTGTGTTGGCCTATATGCATTTTTGGTAAAAAAGATGATTCAGAAGTTCACCCCGAACCACCGCAACCGCCACCGCCACCGCCACCACCACCTCCACCACCACCTGTACCGCCACCGCAGCGACAACCATAATCCAAAGTAGACAATGATAATGTTTAGTATTGAAGCACTAGATTGATTGATTGGTTCCATCGTTGAATGCAATGTTGTTTACTATCTACCCATTTTACAACAAAATACAATGAGCTCTATTACGTAACTATCTCTCACTTTTGTATCCCTCATAAGGATTCTGGATTAAAGCCTTCTTTCTCTTAGTCTTATCAGCTTTTACTTAATTTAAAACTTAAAGAAGAAAACAAAAAGCCGATTATCATCTACCGAGTGTTGGTAAAAAAATAAAATTCGATATGCATACTACTAATTAAATGAATGTCTTTACGTTCAAGGACAACATTTGTCCAATTTCGAGTGTAGCACACATGAGAATGGTCTTCGAATGCTTCCGAAATATTATGACAATTGACAGTGTATCTCCATTACATTTTCACTTGACTTCTCAATTTTTAATTTTTTTTAAAAAGTACGAAGGAATATGATCGTGATGGATATGTATTTGAATTAAGCATTATGAATGCCCTAAGTAATATTAGAGGTAACACTTTCTATATAAAAATGTATTTTATAATAGAAAAATTAATTGACCTTAATCAAATATTGAATTACTTGATATGTTATGTCTCTACCATCCAGAAAATTTTTCTAATAAATTTACTTGTAGTTGTCACTCCCTAAATTTTTAGGCTAATTCTCTAACATATAGTGTATCATAATCCTCCTTTATTGATATATGTCCCAACTATTTTTCTCTATTTCAATACACATTTACTTTTCATGATATATTCTCCCTTGAAAAATAACTTGCAAGACTTCAAAACAATACAAAGTATTAAATTACAAATGTATGAGTAAAAGTTAACAACAAAAGCACTTGCCTAATTTTCAAGGCTAGTTAGATATCATAATCTTAATATAATTATGTAAAATTAGTTTTATTTTTCAATAAAAAGAATCAAATTGGTATGTAAGGGTGATCAAGTAATTTTACTAACATATATGGCTAATAAATTGATCAAGTCTTCATAAAACCATGATTGAATAAAACAAATTAACGCCCCCTAAATGTTGACCCCTTAAGCAGTTACATAGTCTTCCTAGACTGTAATCCCCCTCTGTATAGGAAACTCGTAGCTTAAGATAATTACATATCTATAAATGCAATATAATAGTGCTTTTTCGTTTATATCATTCATGCATTTACGATTTCTCAGACTTACATTATATGAAACTATTATTTTTCTCAAAAATTTTGCAATATTATTGTGGTTATGAGGTATTCCAAACCTTGGTTATAATATATATTTATATGGCGAGTTCATGTCATAACCCTATCCTCCATTGCAGATGGCATGAAAAAGGAAGGCGCTTTATTAACTAAAATGAACTAAATTAGGTTAGCTAAGGGATAGTTAATCTAATCTAGGACAACATATAATGCAATAAATAAATGTACTAAAATAGCATGTAAATTAAATAACCAAAGTAAAGTACTAAAATAAAAACCCTAGAGTATAAGGAGAGTTAGAATGAACTCGGATGATTAGAGGAGCTCGTTGAGCGTGTCGCAAAAGTGGCTAGAGAAATAGAAAGAAGGAACGCTTATGTAAAGGCCTTGAAAAGATGGTAATTTATGATAACCTAGGTGACTATCGTAGAGCATCGGAAATCTGACTCAAAATTACAAAAACAGGAACGAATGTGCAGAAGTCTTGAAAAGACTATATTTGGAGGATCTGAGTGGACTAGGGTACGTGTAATAGGAATGGGGCACCTATAGGTGCTCTGGAAAGGAATTCGGATTCACAGTGCGTGGAAAAGCTCATAAGTTGGTCTTCATAGGGTCAGAAGGTGATCTGAAACTTTGCCTGTCTATCACATCAATTTTTTCGTACTACACCAAATTATTTGAATATTCCAAGAGGAAGAGATGATCGCCACAAGACAAAAGGAAGTATCAAAACCTTAAAAATAATACATAATGAATGGGTGGACTATCCTCGGCTTCCATAATAGTGGTCTTACTAAGCTGAAAACTACTATACATTTGGACCCAAATGTAGTTAAGGTGTGTGTGCATGTCATTCCCTCGGTGCTCTTGTGTCAATCACACTTTCTAAAATAGTGAGCAATAACTAAATGTACAAAATGTAATAGCATGTGTGCATGGAATATAATAGAATCCCTCCCCTATGAAGTGTGATGTAGATGTCCTAGCTTGTGCCTTGATGATGGAGCTATGTGGATGCCAATGTAATAGATGGATGCAAATCTAGATGAAGTGATAGTAGTGTATGATGTTAGGTCCCTCATTATGGTCTCATAACTTTATATTTATAGGGTTTTCTTGCTTTAACTTTGTAACTAACCTTAGAAAAGTTTGACCATAGAAAACATAAGGATGAAAAATGGCTAAAAGAGACCCAAAAGTGCTTTGAGAAAGTGCTAGAAGGATCGGGCGCCCTGGTGAGACAAGGCGCCCATGGGTGACCTAGTACTAAATCAAGGCACCCTAGCTATGGTTAAAATTATGTGGGATGTGATAAAATGTTTGGGCATATGGGTGTAATAGGTCACAAATTATGAAATAAAATAAATAAAATGCCCTAAGGGACAAGGGTTACTTATTAATTTCTTTACTCAAGAACCTTCTAAATAGTCGTGTGAGACCGGGATAAATAAATATCTAAAGTGCATGATTTTTTGACTATAAGTTTCCCCCACTTTATGTTGGTGAGCAGAAATCTTTGTAGCATAAAGTAGATAGAGATGCTTACCTGATGTCCATGAAGAGTGTAGTAGAAATGTATCGAAGGACTAGAAAAAGAGTGGGATGATAAAAATATGGAGGAGCGGGGAAACTATAGATGAAAAATGCGCAAAAGAAAACGCTATGTGAGTGAACCTAGTGAGGAATGTGATTGTGTAGCTACCATAATGTTTAGTATACATGTATGGTTATTAAATCATGTGTGCTTTCGTGGAATGTTTTTGTTATCGCTTGTTGTTGTCCCCATTTGACTATTTATTTCTCATATGGTTGGACTTACAAGGAGAAAATGATCAAGTAGTCAAATATGTATGTATGTAAATGTAAAAATGATATGTAACATATGCTAATGTGAATGGAAAATGTGAATGTAAATGCAAATGCAAATTTAACATGCGCATTTGATCCCATGCATGTCGAGAAAGAGCGTAGAAGGATATCGTCTACTATAATTTTTTTGGGTGATCTCATGCCACCCTGGTTAAAAAGGTATATGGAGGAAGTGTTTTGTGTCCTCCAAACTCTTATCTGCTTTTGGTTAAATGCGTGAAGAGATCTTTGTATTGTCTAAGTTTTTAGGGTGATCCGATGCCCTTTGGAGGATGTAGTGTAGGGAGGCACACCCACTATAATCTCCAAGCTTGTAATTGCTTCCTAGAAATCCTAAGGACACCATGTCTTGTAAAAGCCACTACGTGTGTGGTTTGCAAACTAGTGTGAACCCACTAGCTAAATGTAACTATTGTCACCGAATCACAAAGCACCCTGTGATTATACTTGAACTCACAGTGTGATTGGATAACATGGGTACTATCTCCAAGTTGTGGGACTTGCTACTTGAGATAGACCTCCGAGAGAAGTTGGTTCTTGCTCCTAAACTACCTGCCACAATCTACTCTAATGCAGGATAAGCTAACTGTTCTAATCTAAATTTCCAAGGGACTAGGGAAAGAGAATGCATAAAATGAAAGCCTACACTAAAGCGGTGATACACCAGAAAAGGAGGATGTGAGAGTAGTCTCCAAATGTGTGAAATACAGAGGCAAAGTGCACACTAGAAGAGGTGATGACAGTTCTCCATAATCTAGCAAAATGCATTCACAACAATATTCCAAGCACACACAATGATAATGAATTCCTGCAAGAACATAATAATAGACACAATATTCTTGTAGAAAGATAAAAGGGGCAAGAAGAATGCAAAAACATAGCAGGGGAAGATACATCCACAAACTTGTATTTTATTGCTTCCTGGTATGCACAGTTCAGTCTATTACAAGATAAGGGCCTGGATCACCATGCAAGGAGTCCACTACAAGGGCCTGCAACACACTGGCTTCACAAAGCAATTTTGGCAGAGCTTTGCTACCCAAAAACTCTCTCCTTTACAATGAGCCCAACACTCCAATTTATAGAAAAAATAGAAGGAAAAGAGAAGGAAAATGGAAATCCCGAAATCTGTCCTTCAACCACCTATAAGAGGCATTAAATTGAGTGAAATGGTTATACATTACTTGCAAAAGGCTCCCCATACTGTCCCATGTGCTGCAGCAGAGAAAGAATGATGACCATGCCTCTTAATTGCACTCCCAGCTACCAAATAAAACACTGTTCTGAACCCGGCCACGTTTTCTTAAAAATCTCAATAAATTTCTGATCAAATCTGGAATTTCTTGATTTTTTTGCATCAGGCTTGGAACCACGATTCCAACGGTACCAATTTTGTGTGATTTCGTTGAGAAATGCAAAAGTTATGGCCTTCTGAGTGCGGGCAGCTATTTTGGGTCTGGCAGGCGTTTTCTGTCATTTGTGAGAATGCGCATTAAGCGACTGGGCCGAATATGTTTCCTTATTTTGTGAAAATCCAGAAAGTCCAATTTTGTGAAAATCGGAGCTCGGATTCAAAAGTTATGGCCGTTTGAAGTTCTACGGGTCAAATGTTGACTTTTCTCCTCTGCCTTCGGCCGCTTTGGCTTTTCGCGTCCCACGCATCCCTTTGTCCCAAATGTCCCAGTGCTGCATGGGAAAAATTCTTGAACTTCTGAAATGGGCTTCCATGTCCCTTTTCTGCCGGTGACACATGGCGTGATCTGGTTGGCTTTCGGCTCCTTCGGCTTTTCGTGTCCCACGCATCCCTCTGTCCCATTTAGCACAGTGCTGAAATTTCCCATTTCGGCCGAACCAGCCGGTTCACATACTCGCGGCCCAGATGTCCCATTTGCTTTCGGACTGTTTGGGACAAATTTTCCCGATTCGCCCGGTTCGGCCGGTTCGCGTCCTTTTGTCCCGCGCGTCCCTGACTGAAAGTTCTCATTTCGGCCGATCTGGCGGTTCGCGATTACTGCGTACCTTGCCCAACCTGCCTCCGAGCTGCCTTGACTCATTTCGGCCGATCCGGCCGGTTCGCGTACTTTTGTCCCGCAGCGTCCCCAGTACTGTTTCAATGATTAGTTAATTTTACTTTTAACTTTTCGGCCATTCGGATTTCCGCGTCCCACGCGTCCCTTTGTCCCGAATGTCCCAAATGCTGCGCGGACCGCCTGGCGGCCTTTCGGCCGGTTCGCGTCCAGATGTCCCTCATGTCCCGACTATTGCAAGGACCAGGACTTAGCCATTTTTCATGATTTTTTCTGGCCCGAGCTTATTTTTTGCAATTTTTTCACATTTCCTCAGAACTTGCTCTCTTCTTCTTGGACAGGGGAGTTAGAAAAAATATGAGGGGACCCTAGAAACATGACTTTTGTCCAGACTCAATATAATTGCTTGGGACTAAAGAATTTGATGCATGTTATCAAAATTACCTTGAGGGGTGAATTTTGGATAACGATAACTAAACCAAACAGTGTAGAATTTATGTGTTAGTATGTAGAAACCCCAAATGATGCCTCGCCTTCTTTAGGGCGCATGCGACATTGCTAATAGAAGACATGTGACCCCAATAGAGGGTCAACCACATATACATTTAACAGTGATTGATAGAAACCAAGGCACACACAAATAAGAAAGGCTAGCCAAAGAAAAGTGTTTACATGCATGCATGTAGAAAATAGTGTATAAGCTACATAAAAATGTGTAAGCTACCAAGAAAAGTCTGTAAACATGCAAGAAGACAATCATACTACACACCAAACATAGGGAAAGGTTGCAAACAATAGAGGATAATGGCAGACAATGTAACAATCAAGTATGGAAACCAACATCCTTGCATAATAAATGTTACACATGAAGCACCCGTTAGCATGTTAGAAAGATAGGTAGTATGTCAAAAGCGTGTATAAGTAAGTAATGGAAAGTACTAAGTAAAAATGAAATAATAACACCGGAAGATATAAATGTGTGAATGCCCCTAGTGATCGAGTGTAGGAAGGGTAGAAGGTTGACATCCATGACACGTGTAAGAGACCCATCTCTGCGATCAAAACTAGAAAAAGACATGAAAGCACATATGGGATGATATAGATAAATGACATACAAGTAATCAAACTAGCATGTGTAATAAAGTGGTCATGAACATTAAAAGTAAGCAAGATTATCAGCAACCATGGTATCCAAGATGATGTGGATGGGTGGAATGGAATGCAAAATGAAATTATAGGAGACACGTGCCCTGCGAGTGGATGGATATGTATATAATGAGGTTCATTTTGGTTTCCCCCTCAACAGTCAAGAATGAACCATAAATAGGATTGCATCATCGGGGAAATGGTGGAGTAGTGTGTATATCATGTGTAGCGCATTGTGATGAATGTGTATATGCATAGTGGTGATGATATGCGACATGTGGAAGAGATTTGAATGGACATTAGGGCCTAAGTGTATACCATGATGAGATGAAATGTGGAGTGGTAATTTATCCCTAAGCGTATTTCACTATGAGAGGAGTAATTGAGTGATGATTTAGCACTAAGCATATATCACTACATGATAAATTATAAGGAGTGCTGATGTAACTTAAGGTTTATACCACTACAAGATGATAGGATAGGGAACAATGAAGCCTAAGGCATATGTCACTAAGTTAGAAATTTCACATGGTGAAAAATGGAATAGTAAGAGTGTGATGAGTGTAAGATCCATTTGATTTGTAAACCCTGGCAATCAAGTATGGACCGAGGAACTAAAGTGCATCATCGAATAGTGAGTGCACCGCGTAGAAGACAATGTAGTATATATAATGATATAAAACAACCATGGGATGAGTTGAATATGTAAAGACACTATGTGTAGAATGTGTAATTATGTTATGTGTAAAAATGAAAATGTATTATGTGTATGATGTGTAAAGTGTAATGTGTAGGATAATGTAGGGTGGAAAATGATGTAATGATAGACTTTAGAGATGATGAAGACTAGTATGGTATACATACTATGTGCATGATATAGTATGTATGGTGTGTATAAGTAAGATGCATAGATAATGGTATATGAAGAATAATAACTAGCATGATGTATGATGTAGAAATGCACAACACAAAATGTGGTAGACTAAATGTAGAATATATGGTATGTGAACCACCAAAGATACTTGGTCAAAACAATTTCTCTCAACTCTGCAAAAAATTGCAGTTGGCTTTTGTAGGGTTTTACATTTTATACCACCATACCGCGGCCTTTTTGGGCACTATGGGAATTTATTGCTGTAGTTTCTCCTAGGGTATCTCACCCAAAGTCCCCTATATAGTGACCTCGCCATCTTCAAACCTAGTTTTTACAACCATGGCTTGAGATAGTGGAGCTTTGAGCAATGGCACCTCCTATGAAATGACCCCAAAAGTTCTTTTGTAAAGTGTTCCATGAGGTAATTTTTCTCCTCCTCATTCGGTTTTTACCGTTCCTGAATGTAATGCTTCTTGTCAATAGTTAGAGAAGTTTTGTCTCATTGGATATTTTTGGGTGGCATCCCTTCCGAAAGTATGCTGAAATCCCGGTTCAATATAGTCTAGAATCCCCATGGAGTCATACAAGAAAGCATTCAAAACAAGACGAAGGGTTTTTAATTTTTCGCTTGTATGATCCTACCAACACCCCCAATATTTTGGCTAAGCAAGCCACCTTCAGTATGTATGAAAATCTCTAGTTGTTCTAACCCCGTGGCATAAAGACTTTGTGGTATCTATATATACCACCCTTAAAGTGCCCATATGAGTTGAATTTCTTGGCCTACCCTTTACAGTGTTCTTTTTCTATCACAAATTATCGCTTCTATTAGGCTGTATTATTCCTTGAAGTAGATAGGTTTTACCATGCTCTCCCACATAAGCGTATTTACATTGAAGTTGATTTCTCTTAGGATCTGAAATTTTTGTAGACATTCAAATGGGAGAAAAATGCTATTCTCAGCAGTCATGTATATCAACTTTCCTAACACTTATTTTTATTGTCAGGCCTCTGACCATAAGATCAAATATTTTCCTCTTTATGTCCCTCGAACCACCCTATGGCCAAAGTAACTCCCAAACCAGTCAAACCCTAATAGGAGGAAGGTTGGAAAGTTGTCGAGGGTTGGAAAAACAAGAACAAAGCCCAACAATCTAAGGCCTCTGGTTCCAATGGCCAATGGGAGCCACCTATTAAGGAACAACCCCATAACACACATGCTAAAGAGCATACTAATGTTGTTAAAAAACCATCTACCACTATCAACTCGGCTATCCAGTTTCTAAAATATTCCAAAGCACACCCAAAATGGATTTGGTTCTCACAGACATAAGACCAATTATGTTTACAATGGTACCATTCCACAATCCTTGCTCCTGCTCTTGCTAAGCGATTTACAATGGCCCTTCAAAATATTATGGATCCCATCTCGCATCTATGAGAACATAGTCTAGCTCATGGCATGGACTCAACCGAAGTAGAGTGCAACATCAAATATTCCGAATGGAAAAAAATTAAGTTGTAGGATTTTTGTAGCATAATCGCTCAATTTCGTAAAATCAATATGATGCCCTCAATGAATTGGAGG
This sequence comes from Taxus wallichiana var. yunnanensis, assembly GCA_018340775.1. Lineage (NCBI taxonomy): Eukaryota > Viridiplantae > Streptophyta > Pinopsida > Cupressales > Taxaceae > Taxus > Taxus wallichiana. The sequence continues at coordinate 575,632,214 of CM031239.1, read as the reverse complement.
ATGGTGACATGGCTCTAGACCCTCGTTTCCCATGAATTGAATATCTTGGAATGTGTTGGGTCTTATAGAATCTTTTGTAAATATATTGTTCATGAAACTCGGTAAATATTTACAAATTCTAAAGTTTTATTTTGCGGGAAGTGAAAATTACAAGTTTTAAGTTGTAGATGGTTTGTAAATCCATATGACCTGATATCTTAGCTTTCGTAGTAATCAAGAAGTAGGGTGTGTGGATTTAATTTCAATTTTTCTCCTAAATTGTGGCCTCTGTTAATTTACCATGATATAGACCCCACCAACCATGCCATATGGGTCCTATTTAATGTTCAGGGTCACCCTTTTGGCCTCATTAATATTTACGCTTCTAACGATGCGGCCGAAAGGGCCAATTTGTGGTGGTGGATAGCCAACTTAATTCCCTATGCACATTGGGTCATCAATGGAAATTTTAATATGGTTGAATCACCCAATGATAAATGTGGCCACTTGTTGATGATATGGACACCTAGGTAAAGGGATGCATGGTTTTTTATGCATAATAATTTTGGTTTTTATTACCTTAACACCTCTCCCTTTCCCAAATCAAAAGCATGGTATACTTGGTCTAATCTCCAAGGAGGGAAAACCATGTTCATAAATGGCCCGACAGAGCTATTCTATCAGCTAGAGATTATTTTTGAGTTTGATAGCATTTACTCCCTATCGTGGAGGTCATGTTTGAATTTTTCCTTCTAGATCATTCTCCAATACGATTTAGTATCACTTGGCATGATACATGCCCTTTTTTGTTGTAAAGGAAAAATATTTCTTAACACTTCCTTGATGTAGCATGGGCCCACTATCAATCATATCAAGTGGATTTGGAAGTTAATTCCCCAAATCTAGTCAATACCAATGGTATCATCCACCTTTACAAACCAGCTATATCCGATGGTGGGAGGGCATGCTAACTATGACAACTAGATTCCTATGAATCTATGGCAGAAAGCTAGCTAAAATTTGGCATCACTCATACTCTGCTAACACCTTGGCTCTTAGTTGAGTGGTGGTGGCACTTCAAGGCGATCCCTTCTCTACAACTCTACAACTACATGTTGTGAATCTTCACCAGAAAATTCAATGTATTAGCAATTACAATGCCATGGGAGCATATATTTGAGCCCATATGCATTGGCTAAAAATCAGTGATCGAGTCTCGAAAGAATTTTTCTTTCCCTTAGAGCCAAGAAACCTTCTCAGTAAATTCAAGCCATCATAAAACGTGGAGCTTGGATTATTGACCTCAACTTATGTTGCACGGATTTGTGTGCCACTACAAGCACGCTCCAAGCTCAAAACCATCTCGTAGCTTAGCGAGTTACTCTTAACCAATGTCCTGGGTGTAGTCCGTGTAAATTATTTGACACTCAAATGGTGATATGTGATAGAATTCTCAACATTGATGACCTCCATGAAGCCACCATGTAGATGGCCAATGATAAAGCATCGAGGATGCAATGGATTCCCTTGTGAATTCTGTAAATCCCTTTGGGAAATGGTCAGTCAAGACCTCTCCCAAGTTTACCTTGAGGGATTTCAACATCAATATTTAGAGACATGAATCAACAAGGGAAACATTAAATTCATCCCTAAACAAGGAGACCCAGAGAAAATTACTTGTTTCCTATCGATCACCCTATTGAATGTCTCCTAAAAAATCATTAGTAAATCTTTGGCTATGTGGCTTCGCAACATCCTCTTGGATGTTATTCAGCTAGAATAAACAAAATTTATTTAGGGAAGATACATCATGGATAACATTATTGGTATTTGGGAAGGCATGGAATGGGCTTGCAGATCTAAACTATCTACCATGTTCATAAAAAATTGATTTTGAGAAAGCTTATGATTAGATTGAATGGACATTTATTCTTGCCATGCTTTAAGCCCTTCATTTTGGCCCAATTTTTATTCAATCTGTCAAGATACTTTTTATTGAAGAATATTCTCATATCTTTATCAATGACATCAAATCTGAACCCTTTGGGAGTTTTCACTCTATTCACCAAGGCTTCCCTTTAGGACTTGCACTTTATGTGCTAGCTACCGAAGGATTTGGTTATTTATCGGCCCATGCACTAAATCTTAGGGGCTTGTTCGGGGAATCCCGTTAGATTCTACGCCTAATTATTAACTTATTAATGGTCATTTTTTTGATGATTTATTTAGTACGCTCATTCAACATGAAACAAACATTCACAATGCCATGTAATGTCTAGATACTTTTTACTTAGCTTCTAGCTCTTGTATTCAGTGGTGAAAAACCTAGTGCTATCGAAAATCCTTCCTTTCAGCCCCTGATTGCCTTGCCACTTTCGGATGGAAGGTTATGGCACATGGAGAAATTTTTAAGTTTTGGGTATTCTTTTTCCTTCCAAGCCTCCCAACCAAACTCTGGAAATATGTTATTCAAAGGGTGGCAAGAAAGATGGAGTATTGGCTTACTAGACCTTTATCTTTGGCTAGGAAATTCAAAATATGTTCCAAAGTTCTTGTGGCCACACACATGTATTACTCATCATATTGGGTTCCCTCCAAAGCCCCTATATAGAAGCTATAAAAGTAGATCAAAGCCTTTTTATGGTCTAATGACACTACAAGTTAAAGGTTTTTCCATGTGGCTTGGGAGATATGTTGCCTTCCCCACAACTCTGGGGGACTTGGCCTTATTGAAATTTAACGTCAAGGCCAGGAACTTTGTGTAAAATGGATTGTTAGAAGCATCACTAAAAAAGAAGCTTGGAAAGTTCTCATACAACATGATATGTAAGAAATCTCACCTTATGACCACTTTGCATGGAAAGGATTGGGGTTTATCAATCTGGTTGTAACCCTAGTGCCTCTCAAATTTATTAGCACTTTTGTGCATAAAAGCATTTAAAAAGTATATGAATGCATCAAACCCTAGCTCTTATGGAAAGGGGATAATTTTTGTAATAGGCTCTCTATTAATCATCAATCCATCTCGTGGTCATTGATTTTTCAAGCACAAGATAAATGTTTAGAAGAAACCCTAGTAATCTCCATGCTAAAATTCTTCAAATTTAGAATTAACACCATTGGAGATTTATTCTGCAAACATGTTCAATTCTCGCTCTCTTGGATGGACATTAAAATTCATTTTCAACTTTAAAACCAGGACCATGATACTTATAATGCGGTGACTAGCTTGGTCCCTAACCACATGTTGTAAAAGTTTATGTCCATTCCTCTCGCCCTTAGTGGATGGAATGGAAATGGTATTCGGATACTCCATTCCACAATTACATAGCCGATAAAAGCTACCATTGGCTTTCACCTCATTTTCCCATGCTAGATACACTCAACATGTGATGGGGAATTCAATCCACTTCATCTACCTTGAGTAGGCAATTTGCAACTATTTGGTCCATTTTTGTGGCACCCAATGTTTCCCACTTCCTCTCATGTATTTTGCACAAAATACTTCCTATCGGGCCGCTTGTCTAGTTCGAATTGGGATCCCAATCCACAAGTTTTCATTTTTGTCATTTTGAAACTATTCTACATCTTTTCCGGTTTTTTTCCCAAAACTCAAATTACCTAGAATTGGATTCACTCATTTTTTTTCCACTAAAGACCACATAGCTTTACCTAGAAGCATATCCTTTTGGGAGACAATCCCAAGATTCTTCCTATGTCCACCTAGATTTGGCATGTTTTCAAAGGAGAACTTCTATTTTGGATATGGAAAGAAAGAAATTTTTTTCTTTGCTAATTCTATAGTTGATCAGTCCTTTTCCATTTATAAAAATATATGGCGATATCAATGTGTTGTTGCATATAAAATTCCTCACTAAAAAAGGTTGCAATTGAGGTGGAACACCTTTAGAACATCTGCGAGACTAAGGGGAAGCCCGTGTAATGTTTCCCATGTGCCACCATCTTATACTAGGTGCTCCCCACCTCCGAGCCATGGTGTTTGATGTAGCCATTCACAACGGTGTGCTTTTAGCTAAGCTTGGACGTTCACCGAGAGCCCTTTGCATTAATTAATTTACTCACCGAGATCACTATCATGGCTGGGGGTCACCACCACCTCACCAACGTAGGATTTCTTCACCATCTCACTAGCATGGATGTGGCTCTCCTCGTGTCTCTATGACACACATTGCTAATGGTTGTAATCTACCCCTACAACCATCTTCTTTTGACAATTTCCCTTGTCTCGGCCTAACCATTCCTACTCATGGTGAGGTGGACCCGAGAAGAAAGAATAAATTGCTACTAGCTAGGAGCTCCCAGATGCTAGAAAATATTTACCTTTCTCGGGTTGGCTGGATGATCATGATCCACCCACTTCGACAATGTTTGTTGCAGATGTGTGACTTGATTTTTAACTTCTTCTAGGCGATACGTAGTTTCTTAGTTCTCCTAATTCGTCATAGTTTGTTTTTTTTTTTTCTTCTAGGCTCAAAGCATAGCTTTGTTTTTGGTTTTGAGGCATTCTCTCATACCATCACTTTTTGTTGAAATTTATCTTGTATTGTATTGAATTAACATAATATAAGATATTTTTCATCAAAAATGTATGGTATATAGATAGAAAAATAATGTAGTATGTAGAATAGGATAATGTAAGAAATTTCATGTAATGTGTGATAAAGTGTAATGTATAATGCCTATGGTGTATAAAGGTTTGGGGTTCAATGTAGTAATAATACCTCAATAGTCAAGTGTGAACTGAAGCATAAGAGTGTGTCATTGGGTATGAAGCTAGAATATATGGTAAATATGAATGTATAAGAATGTAAATGATAATGATTGTGACTATGCTAAGACTAGAGAAGGGGAGAGGCGTGATTGTCATTCCCCCAGTACGTGTGAATGAATGAATATCGAATGATGGTGAAGGATGAATTTCCATCATCGGATGCATGTGGTGAAAGCACATGACCATACTCTAATAGAGGAGGTAGAGTAGATAAACGATGTAGTGGGAATAAATCCTATCCACACGTGAGGGATGATGGATCATGGGAAGTGGATCATGGGGAACAAAATGTGTTGGTGATACAATTGATGATGTATTAGTAGGAAATGGTGAACTAATATTTGTAAATGGTTGGATAGAAGGGTATGGAGAACTAATTATAAGAGGGAATTGCTTAGAAAGTGCTTGAGTAACACTAGCCTGATACTCATGAGATATAAGAATCTAATGGGTTATATCATGCATATTAGAGTATTGTGTAGAAAAGAAAGAAGGTATAGATGATCGAGGTGTTTAATTACTCGTGACAAAGTGTGGCAAGTGTTGTCATGATGCCCATTAATTCATTGATAATGGTAATATAAACGACCTTGGTAACTCACTAGCCGATAATGAGGATAATAATGAGTATGTGATAGGGTGACCAATCGATTACTAAGGAGCTGAAAAAGAATTTCATGTGACATAGTATTATTTTCAAATATGAGAGGTTTAGGTAATGACACGCCTTGAGGTTCATTTAGATGGCAGGTAGTGGGAATAGATTGCATATGAGATGTAGAATGAGTGCAAACATGTGATTGAGAAACATCCTTAAGTTGTTAAATTTCATATCTAAGAGAGGTAATAATGGATTCTATAGCTTGAGATAAAGTATGCAGAGCATGGATTGAATCCAATAGAGATGTGTTAGATAGATGATCAGGAGGGTCAGAGTTGTTAGCTAAACATTTGAATATAGGACTTATTTTGTGTGGTGGCATATTTTCATCAATAGAAGGAAGAAATGGACAAGTAAAATATTCTAAAAGATCATCATTATCATTGTCAAAATCATATTGAACACTGCAGAAACCTGATAAGAAATGGTGTCTTGTTGGTCATTTAGAGAACATTATCTGGCGTATACATGTAAGTAATACATTTTCATGGCATATTGTTCAAGAAACTATTAAAAGGGAGGAAATGGACACCCATGAGTATACCAAATAGTAAAATTGGATGAGTAACAAAGAAAGGAGCTATTGAAAATTCAAATAGTACTAAATGGCATGGGTAAATCTATATCAATATGAATAGATCAAGCATTCCTCCAATATAATCTAAGAGACCGCCAAGATTGGTCAAGAGTAAGAGAGGAAGAAGTATGATAACGCACAAGGTGAAAAATAAGATGAAAAATGTGCAATTCATACATAATATAGGTTTTATATATTAGTTGTGAGAATAACAGATCCATGATATAAGCATGAGTCATATAAAGGAAAATGGAAGTCTTCATAGGAGGTTAAACCAAGCTGAAGGAGACTATCATGTTAACATGTGGTGGCTTTTCTAAGAAGTACCAATCAAGATTTTAAAGAAGCAAATAGTATATGGTCCTAATAAGATCCATTCATGAAGAGGGTACAAGTGAATGGTGGGTGTACTGATTTTGATGGGGGTGAAGATGTGGATGACAAAGTGATGTATGTCCATGGACTAGATAGGCCCTTGATATGGAATAATAGCAGTAGCATTCATAGGCGGCATAGAGGAAACTACATCTATCATAAAAATGGACTCTAAAATGGAGATAAGTGGGGTGATGGATGGGTAAATAAATTCAAGGAACATTATGGAGTATACCCCTGTATAAGGAAACATAACATTCATGAGATGGGGAGTTGGTGATGAAAAGTTGAAACTATATCAACCCTATGAATAGTGGCGTTAGATTCATGTGGAGCGTTGACAAACATTTGAATAGGAGAATCTTCGATATTAGTGGGATAATGAAAATAAAAAAATATCATGAATTAGTAATGGAAGGAGCTTGTGCTATGTGGTCAGATGAAGGAGCTTATGTTATGTGGCTAGATGGAGTTTGTATTATGTGGTCAAATGAAGGAGCTTATGCTTCTTTGAGAATCTATGCTAGAAAATTATGATGGATGGTATGCATATAAGAAAAAATAGTGTCATATAAAGCTTTATGATCTATATCAAAAGATGGGATATGATAAGAAAAGGGAAAGGTTGATATACAGATGGGCCATTAGGATTATTGATAAATGCATGACCAAAGATATCAAATTGTAAAATGATTGGAGATTTAGAAGGATGATTGTTATCCATGATAAGAGTCGGGTTCACCAAAATGATTAACTAAAAATAGATAAATGATGGTAGTTAATCTAATATAGAATGTCATGGAAATACAATAAACAAATATAGAAATGACACTTAAGGAATAATAAAAATGGAAATACTTTAAACTCTAAAGTGTAAGGAGAGTTAGAATAAACTCAGATGATGTGCAAGAAAGTAATGGAAAGAACTCATTTGATGACAGTTGATTGTCATCGAAAAGAGTGTCATAGTCTGTTTAGACATTCTTGGAACATGAAAAAATGTGCAGAAGTCTAGAAAATAGTGGATTTGGAGGATTTGAGTGGGTTGGGATGTTTAGAATAGGACTAGGGCACTTACGGGTGCTCTAACAAGGAATATGGGTGTGTTGGTCTCCATAAGAGCTTGGAAGTTGGTTTTACAAGATCGGAAGGTGATGTGAAACTCTTCCTACCTATCACATCATATTTTTTACTACGTACCAAATGCTCCAAATATTCCAAGAGGAAGAGATGACCTGCAACAAGACAAAAGGAAGTATCAAAACCCTAAAAAATGATGGAAAATGAATGAGTCGATGACCTCGGCTACCACAACAATGGGATTAATAAACTCGAGTGTTCAGCACTAAATTTTAGACCCTGGATGTAGTTCTAGTGTGTGTGTGTGCATATTTGCCCTAGATTCTCTTGTACCATTCACACTTTTTGAAATAGTGAGCAATAACCAATGTAGAAAATGTAATAGTATGTATGCATGGAATATAATAAAAACCCTTCTCCTATGAAGTTTGATTAGATGTCTTAGCTTGTTCCTTGGTGATGGAGCTATATGGATGTCAATGTAATAGATGGATGCAACTCTATATGGAGAGATAGTAGTGTATGATGTTAGGACCCTCATTATGGTCTCATAACTTTATATTTATAGGTTCTTTGCTTTAATTTCATAATTAACCCTGGAAAGGCTAACCACGGAAAAGATAAGGATGAAAAATGGCTAGAAGTGGCACAAAAAGTGGCGGGAAATTTTCTATAAGGATCGAGGCACCCTGGGTGGGATCAGGCACCCATGGGTGCCCTAGTACTAAATCTCGGTACCACAATTGTGGTTGAAATTATGTGGGATGTGTGAAAATGGTTGGGCATATGGGTGCAATAGGTCACAAATTATGAAATAAAATAAATAAAATGGCCAAAGGGACAAGGTTTAATTAGTAATTTCTTCACTCAAGAACTTTCTAAATAGTAGTATGTGGCCAAGATAAATAAATATCTAAAGTGCATGATTTTGTTACTACAATGTTGGTGATGGATGCCCGTGCAAGGTAGAGAAAAAGGGAGATGTAGAGGTGCTTGGGATGATAGGGAAATAGAAATGTTGGAGGAGGTGGGCCGAATGGTAGTGAAAGAGGTGAAACAACATGGAAAGTACATACTCACCTAGAAAAATAGTTTTTAGCGTGACCCTAGCTAAGGGAGGTCTGTTTTAAAATAGATAGAAAATATAAGGATGTAAGAATCCTAAATAGGGATAAACGATAGGTTATATTCCTTTCAAGTAGTTAAGATGTTTTAGGGTCGGGTTTTGAATAGGTAATGTTTCCTTGATTGCACGTATAATGGAAGCGATAACATATATTTTGATGCTGCTTTATCAACTTTGTTTTGTGCCAATGACACACATTTTAAGCACAAAGCCATGAAGCCCTCTATTGACACCACTCTCCTAAAACTAGATGATGAAGTCCTTCTCAAAGTTTAGGATCTAGAAAATATATATATAAATCATGCTCTCATCTACAAGTTCAACCATTTTTAGCCCAACCTTACATAGCTGCATGAATGGATCATTGAAAAATAGAGCCCCATAATCAAAGTTATGATTGAAATCTACCCCTACTCCAAAGCTTTTTCATTGATGTTTTTAATCTAATGAGGATCGTGAAATCATAAATAATGTGTAATGGGATTGGGGGGATCAATTTTATCTCATGAGAAAACCTCGATATCCTTTCTTTGACCCATTTAAAGACTCATTTGACATAATAACCATCAGGGTGAGACTCCCTGTCCCCCTTGAAATTTTTTTATGAATCTTGTTTGGAAGCTATAGGTAATAAGTTGTAGGACTTTAAAAAAATGAAGGTACTACTACTATGTAATCTGTATATTTCTATGCTTAGATATCTTTGGTGAATTTAGACATCTCCCAGGACCTTCTATAAAAATTAACATGTAGATTGGAGATGGATTATGGACCCAATGATTTGATTATTAAAGATGGATTTTGATTTATAGAGCTATTTTAAAATAGGTCACATGCTTGAGGATTATGGATGCTCTAATAAAAAATTATTCCAATCCTTCTGGTGGGTGGGTTCACAACCCTCTCACTTCATTGTCAATGCCCATGTTGCTCATATTTCTTATTTGGGTTCGATCCCTCCCTTTGTTGATCAACCCATATAGTGAACCCCACTCAGATGCCTTATAGTTAACCAAATACTCTCCCTCATTCCCATGTTGAGGAGTTTTTGAGAGGGTAATCCCCTCTTCCCCGGTTAGGTCTCTTTTTCGACCTATTTCCTCATTAAATATTCTCAACCCATATGATCATATTTTTGATGCTGAACATAACAAGAAGGAGGGACGATGGTCCAAAACAATAAGATAACATCTTCTAAACAACAACCAATCTCATCCCACTTAGATCAAATTCTTCATCTTTGGGTTGATTGTTGTTCTTTGCTTTTGGTGTTGCTCAGGCGTTCTTGTTGCTTCGTGGAAGCATGTTCTTCTTTTGTTTCTCTTGATATTCATTGTTGTATATTAGGTTCCTACCTTTTTGTACCAAGGTAGGATCCTATTAAAAAAACCTTTATCCTTAAATAAAAAGGCATTCCAAAAATTGAAATCATGAAATTGAAACTATAGTTCATCTATTTTTGACATATTTTTATAAAATTTTAACAATTTATTGAATAGTTATTAATCCAAAATATTTGAAATTTATAATTCAAATATAGTTTTTGTTATTGTATATTGTCTACAAATTTTAATATAATATATAACTTTAATTTTGTACAAATTTTCAAACAATGTTGCTTATCTATATATGTGTAGTGAGAGTTTAAATATTTTTGTTTCCATTCATATTCTTATAATAAAATTTTACGTTGAAGTTACAAATTATGTCAAATATCCATATAATAACATAAATAAATTACAATTAATATTTCCATATAATAGTATAAATAAGTTATAATTAATGTTTTTCAATTCATCATTCCTTATAAAATTATATAGGTGGATTGTCTACATTTTAAAAAATCAATTTAAATCCTATAATCAAGTTTTTTATTATATTTATATATCAACCTATAAATTTTAGATATTTTTCACATTTCAAATTGACATTGTATGTATAACTACAAGAGCTCATACACATGACCCCAAGACTTCATATTAAGACAAGTCCATGTCTCCATCCCACTCATTGTTAAATCACCTAATCAAACACGTTCTGCCAAAGCTAACGTATCCATCCTTGTTGCCCCACATACCCAATCAACCACTATTTTATAGAAAACCGTCATAAAATAAATTCTTCAATCTCTAGTAAAGACGTCCCTTTAAGAGCTTGTACAAACTTTACCATAACAGTTCCAAGCCATGATTGAAATACTTCAATCTATATCAGTACCCTCAGATGATCCACAAATATTTGCAAACTTTTCGGTATTCTCAACATGTCCGCTGACATCTCTTTTAAAAGTTCTCAAATATTTTCCTTACAAAATGAAGACCATGACCTTCTATAATTCATCAATTCCCAAAAATAAATGATACTCTCGTTAAGAGAGTTGTGGTCAAAAATGGTGCAAACATAAAAATTATATCATCCCACAATTTTGATCAACTCCAGCAACCCAAAAATTTCGTCACTCAGTCACTTGCAGTACTATGAGCCTTGAATGACACCATAGATCCTGCATTAAGGTATGGTATAATATTAAACATCAAATTTAGTGTCAATACCCTCGAGGAACTCTTCTATTTTCTAGAAGTAGAATTCCAATACAACATGTTATAAGGAAAACAATGGATCCGTGCCATGTTTTATATCACATCCACCCTCCATCGTTGTCTCAAATTTGAACATTAAGGTACAAATTTCACTATTACCACTGACCTAAACCCATTTAAGGCATGTCACATGACGTATTGTATGAACATAATGCTTAACTATAAAATAATCTCGGGATCATCTAATGAAGCCTCTATGAGTTATTTTGTTTCCCATCAAAATTCCTAGAAGGAAACATCTTCAATGATGTCATGAAACATATTACACTAGGGGGCTATCACCTCCTTACACTTAATTCTCTTCCCAAACCGAAGACATATGGAAGACCTGAAAAATAAACCATGTATGAGCCTAATGTAAGATATGTTATCTCCTTTGGTCCACCACATATCAAAACTAATATCATCTATGGAGGGATTAATCATCCCTCCCGCATCACAATAATCAACATCAAGAAAAATCATTCATATCAGATATTAAATACTTATATAATAAAAATTTACACATATATACCTCCATCATTGTTCTTGGAAAGGCTTTGGCTTTAGACATTATGAGTAGGGTATTCACGACTTGATCCTTGATCATTCCCGCAAGCCTCATGAAAAATATGGGTTAGGTTTCGAAATACCAACCTTAGAATCCTCCAATGCTGCATTGAGATCTATAATAAAAAATAAACCATCTTTTGCACCTTCATAGGATAACCCCATGGACACACATCATACTATTTCTATCCCATCTAATTATTTTAGTCAAAACTATCACCTTAGGACCACTTACTTATCAAACTAACAACGGTACTAAGACCTCCCTCTCATATTTCCTAAAATGATAGAGGAAGACTCCCCTACTATTGACATCCTTCAATTACCAAAAACAATTAATCCTCTCTTACATGGGAGAGAGGAATATTACCTTTAAAAGACTAGATTCCACTGGACACATTGCCACTTTGTAATGAATCCACTATTAATTTTAACATAAGGACTCCGGGAGGCACCTCACATAGTCAAAGTCAGTTAATCCTTAGATTCACAATCAATAGAAGACTTCACTGCCTCCATCTCTAAACATATTCAATATTTATCATGGTCATATAGTGACATGCTAGTTATTGATCCTAACATCATCTTTTAAAATATAATCACTTATCCCCATACTAATTTGGTCAAACAAAAGTTACGTAGGATACACCTTCATATGTCTCTTCTCATTAAAGAAGAGTTACAACGTCTTCTTTTTCCAATTTCATCTTACTCATTTTTTAGATAAAGGTAATAAGGATTTGGGTTTAAAGGGACCAAAAAACTATACAAGAAATGAATCTAGATAAAAGAACAACCAAAATGAGACAAGAATGGTTTTGAAGGGATCAATAACCCTATACAAAATGAAAGATAGGAAACAAAGCACAACAAGGTATAAATTGAAGCATGGTCCTAGACAAAAAAAAAACACCCTTGGAAACACCAACAAAAATTATTTCTAATGGTTTCATCACCTTATCCATTGTTTCTAATATTTCACCCATAACTAAGGCCTCTGAAAAGTTACAAATTTTCACGGATTTCTGAGACCTCAATCTTGCTTGTCTCATAGATGACTTTACCTTTGCTAACAACGATCAGCTCGTTGAACTCACCGCTTTCCATGAAATGATTTCCCTTATGGATGGATTCTCTAGCTACAAGAAAATCCTCATCTCCACTGATGATCAACATAAAACCTCCTTTATTACTCCTTGAGGAACATTTTGCTACCATTTTATGCCCTCCACATTTAAAAATGTAAGAGCCACTAATCAACATGAAATAACATAAATTTTTAATGATCTTATCCACAATACCGTAGAAGACTACATTGATGACGTATTAGAAAAAAAAATAATGTAGTGACCATCTCACCATCCTTGATAATATATTTTCCTTTCTCAATCAAAATTTCCTTCATCTTAACTCTCTGTCAAGTGCATATTCGGTGTCCTCACCACAAAATACGTAGGGTTCATATTTTATATTTGGAGCATTGAATTAAAATCCATGGAGATCAAATCCATCATCAAGATGCCTCCTCCATCACACCTTAAACATCTTGGGGTCCTCCAAGGTTGACTATAATCAGTCCTAGTTTCATCTCACAACTTTAACATGATTGTGAACCATTTCACCATCTCCTATGAAAGGATGTGCACTTTAAGTGGGATAACAATTGTAAAAATTCCTTTGATGAACTTAAACAATACATCTTATTTCCATCTATACTGACACCTAAATGTAAGGGGGAACCGTTCTACCTCTACATATCCACTACTAATCATGTCTTGGGTGATATGGTCACTCATCGAGAAGAGCAAGGTGGTGAACAAGTTGTCTATTATAAAATTCACACTCTCCATTATTATGATACCTGTTATACCAAATTTGAAAAGTTGTGTTGTGCCCTATACTTGGAAACTTAAAAAATATGTCATTATCTACTTAATAAAAAAACTTACGTTTTCACCACTTCAATCCCTCGACAATATACATTCTAAAATGTATCACAACAACCATATCACTTAGTGGATCATGGTCACGACTGATTTAACCTTGAATTCATATAACAAAAATATATTAAAGGTCAAGTTGCTAAAGCTCCTCATTCTAATAGTCAAATACCTCATGAAAAACTCCCTAACGAATCCATTAACACTATCGATCATGAATAAATCCTATCAAAATGACGCTCTTCTTTAATGCATCTAAGTTCCGGTAGGGGAGGTTTTGATATCATTATCAAACCTCCCTATGGGACTCCTATACCTCTCTCTTTCAAATTATACTTCAAATTTACTAATAACATGTTAGAATAGGAAGCTCTTATCATGGGCCTCAAAAACACTATCATACTTGGTGTGAAAATGTATGACATCTACGAAGACTCACAACTACTTGTATAATAGATCAAAGGAATTTATCAATGTAAAAATAAAATTCTACAAAAATATAAAACCATCATCGAATTCCTCTTATATGGCTTTCATTGTTACACCATCTGAAAAATTACATGATATTTTAATAAATTTGTAGACACTATGGCGTCTCTTGCATCATTCTTCCCCTATCAAGGAATGATTCCAAATTATTCACTATTGTGCATAGACATGATCAACCATCCCAAGATAATGAACTTCAATCTATCAACCTCATTGAAATTAATTAAATAGACCTCTAGTATACTAAAATATTTGATTATCTATCACAATAAAAATACCATCTAACATATCCAAAAATGCTAAGTGGTATTTTCTACAACGCGTTACCCGATATTTCATCGTAGGCATTGTTTTTTACAAACACATATTTGATGGCCTATTGATACGATATCTCAAATCCTATAAATCCACTAAATATATTCAAGAAGTTCACGCCAACATATGTTGGGGACACATTAACTGTATGGATCTGATGCCCCAGAATTAGCAGGAACTTGACAAGGTCATAACTTGAGTTCCGTGTGTCTGCAGTTTTTTTTTGAAACCACGTCTTTCGATGAGATGAATGCAACGACAACCGGTCTTACCGGTTGGGGCAAGTTTTCGACCCGTTTTCGGGCCCTAAATCCACCATCTTGAGGCTGAAAATTAGGATTTAAGTTATAGTTTGGTTTTTTCCTATTTTTGAGCATTAGTTAATTTTAGTCTATTAATTGCATTATGAGTTAAAAAGTTGGCAATTCCTCTAATTTAGGGATGTAGAAGATGCATGGCAATTTATGTGCCCGTAGGAATAAGCATGCGAACTTACTAAGAATAGCAGGTTCTAGTAAACTGCTAAAAATAGTAATTTCGCCACCTACAGTAGATTTAGTCGAGTTAGCTAGAGTTTACTTGGAAACTCAAGTTGGGAGTTTTTTTCCTAGTTAGGAAACATTGTAATTCATTATTTGATAACAAAGAAGGAGATCTATTTTCTTTTGGAGTTCATAATATTTGCAACATATCTGGTTTGTTCCTAATTTGGCTACATTATCTGGTATCAGAGCTGGTTTGAAGTATTTTTTTTAAAAATGGCAGGAAGAGGAAGAGGAAGAGGAGGTGGTATTGCATGATGAATAGAAATATGCAAGATTTCAGAGACAATTTGTTGCACTTGCTGCAATGATAACCTAGAGAGGAAATCAAGGTGGAGATGACACAAATGAAGAAGAAGTTTGTGAAGAGGAGGAAACACAAGCACCACCATTAGCTTTTGAAGAAAGGATGCTTCGAGCATTAGAAGGAAAGAATGATGGGATAAGAGTTGATGTTTTAGAGTATGGTGGTAGTCTAAAACCAGAGGAGCTAATAGACTGGTTGACTATCATGGGAAATTTTTTTGAGTGGAAGACTATGTCAGAAGAAAAGAAGGTAAAATTTGCATGCATGAAATTGAAAGGTCATGCTATGTTATGGTGGGATCACCTACAAAAAGAGCAGTCAAGAAAGGGGAAAGAAAGAATTAGGATGTGGAGTAAGATGGAGAAGAAGCTGAAAGATAAATTTCTCCTGTGGATTATGCACAAACCCTTTATAGGAGGTTTGAAATCTCAGACAGAACTTACAAACCGTGCAAGAATACACAGATGAGTTCTATAAGTTGTCCATTCATGTAGAGCATGAAGAAACTGAGGAACAAATGGCTGCAAGGTATGTTAATGGATTAAAATTTTCTATTCAAGATGAGATAAGTATGCATAGGATTAAAATCATGGAGGATGCCTATCAATTAGCCTTAAAGGCTAAGGAAAAACAAAATTGTCAAAGTTTTAGGAGATCACCTGGAATGAATAGGGGGCCTCAAATTCCTTTTGGGGACGAGATGGTTTCAGCCAAGGTAGGGGAGAATCATCTCGTGGATTGGAAAAGCAAGAGGATATGAGACAAGATTTCCAGAATCAACAAAGAGGCAGAGAGGATTTCCTAGAAGGGGGCGAGGATATCTTTGGTGATAGAGGATGGGAGGCTCCACGAAGACCATTTGTTTGTTATAGATGTGGTGAAGAAGGGCATCGAGCTTTTGAATGCCCACATACTTATACACATGAAAAAAGGCAAAGAGATGCTTCAAGAGTAAATCTTGTTGAAGCTGAGCAAGTAGAAGATGAATAGGACCTGGAAATCCCACCAGATGTTGGAGAAACTTTGATGATCAAGAGGACAATGATTGCTCCAAGAAAGGAGGTCAAGGGGGATGCATGGCTGTGTACAAATATTTTCAGAACAAGATGCACTTCAGGAGGAAAGGTATGTAATGTTATTATTGATGGTGGTAGTTGTGAGAACATGGTTTCAAATGAGATGGTCGATAAATTGGGTCTGCATTGTGAGAAGAATCCTAACCCTTATCGTATTGCATGGTTTAAGAAGGGTAATGAAGTTACTGTTGATAAGAGATGTTTAATAAGCTTTTCTATTGGGAACAGTTATAAGGATGAGATTTGGTGTGATGTTATCCCTATGGATGCATGTCATATGCTGCTAGGAAGACCATGGCAATTTGATAGAAAAGTTATTCATGATGGGGGAAAGAATACTTATACTTTCTGGAAGGATGGCACAAAAATAGTTTTCTACCTCTTAAAGAAGAGGGGAAGGCTGAAAATATGCTTTCTGCAAAGGAATTTGTGAAGGAGGCAAAGGAAACCAGTTTTTGTTATGCACTAGTTACAAATAAGGATGAACTTGTAAGTGCTCAAATACCAATAGAAACATCGTAGAATTAATAGAAGAATTTTTGGATGTTATTCCTGATGAGCTACCAGATGGATTACCATCCAAAATATATATTCAACACCACATTGATTTGATTCCATGGTCTTCACTCCCAAATCAAGCGGCTTATAGGATGAGCCCGACATTGCATGCAGAGTTGAATAGGAAAGTGGCAGAGCTCATGCGAAAGGGGGTCATAAGGGAGAGCATGAGTCCATGTGCAACACTAGCTTTATTAACACCAAAGAAGGATGGAACATGGAGAATGTGCATGGATAGCAGAGTGATCAATAAAATTACAATCAAGTATCAGTTCCCAATACCTCACCTTGATGATATGATGGATGTGCTTGCTGGATCTAAGTATTTCACCAAGATTGATCTTTGAAGTGGTTATCATCAGATTCGGATCCAAGAAGGAGATGAGTGGAAAATAGCATTCAAGACGGGAAATGGATTATATGAGTGGTTGGTGATGCCATTCAGGTTATCCAATGCACCTAGTACTTTTATGAGATTGATGAGCACCGTGCTACGGGAGTATAATGGTAAGTTTGTTGTGGTTTATTTTGATGATATCTTCATCTTTAGTAAAACTAAAGAAGAAAATTTGAGGCATCTAAGGTTGGTATTTGAAGTGTTAAGGAAAGAGAAACTCTATCAAAATATGAAGAAGTGCACATTCATGCAAGAGAGTTTGGTATTCTTGGGCTTTATTATTTCAATAGATGGGGTACGAATGGACTCAAAAAAAATAAAGGCAATTATTGAATGGCCTACTCCACGGAGTATAACATAGGTAAGGAGCTTTCATGGTCTAGCAACATTTTATAGAAAATTTATTAAAAATTTCAGCAGTATTGTAGCTCCTATAATAGATTGCATAAAAGGAAGGGAGTTTTTGTGGACAAAGGCAGCTGAGGATAGTTTTCAATTCTTGAAGAATAAGGTGACAAAGGCACCCATTTTGGCACTACCAGATTTTGATAAAGTGTTTGAGGTTGATTGTGACGCCTCACATGTGGGTATTGGGGCTGTTCTAAGTCAAGGAGGAAAGCCAGTAGCTTTCTTTAGTGAGAAATTGAATGAGGTAAGAAAGAACTACTCTACTTATGATGTGGAATTTTATGCAATTGTACAAGCATTAAGGCATTGGAGGCATTACTTAGTGCCTAAGGAGTTTGTGTTATTTACTGACCACATAGCCCTGAAGTTTGTGAATACCCAAAAGAAGTTGAATAGTAGGCATGCAAAGTGGGTATCATTTTTGCAGGGATATACTTTTTCTTGAAAACATAAATGGGAAACAGAATCAAGTTGCAGATGCATTGAGTAGGTGTGTGACTTTGTTTACCACTATGGAAAATGAGGTGGTGGGTTTTGAAGCAATAAAGGGTTTGTATTCTTCTAATTCTAATTTCAAGGATATTGTTGAAAGACTAATTAGTCCATTGTCAGACAATGCAGGAGATGTCCTGGATGAGTATATTTTACAGGATGGCTACCTATTCAAGGGACACCAACTATGTATTCCAGTTGGGTCTATGAGAGAGAATATAGTGAAAGAGTTGCATAGCGGAGGGTTGGCTAGGCATTTTGGTAAAGATAAGACGATAGCCTTGGTAGCAGACAAATACTATTGGCCAAAGTTGAAAAGAGATGTGGTAAGATATGTGGAAAGATGTCGAATTTTCCAAGTCTTAAAAGGCCATGCACATAATACAGGGTTGTATATGCCATTTCCTGTTCCTAAAGGGTTGTGGACAGATCTAAGTATGGACTTTGTTTTGGGATTACCAAAAACACAACGAGGTAATGACTCAATTTTTGTGGTTGTTGATAGGTTTTCTAAGATGGTTCATTTTATTACCTACATGAAAACAAGTGATGCAACAGTGTAGCAGATTTTTTTTGAGAGAAGTTGTTCGTTTGCATGGTGTTCCAAAACTATTACTTGAGATAGGGACACCGAGTTCTTAAGTCACTTCGGCAGAATTTATGGAAGAAATTTGGAACTCAACTACAGATTCAAGTAGTGCTTATCATCCGCAGATGATGGGAAAATAGAGGTGGTAAATAGGAGTTTGGGAAACTGTTAAGGTACATTGTTGGGGAAAATCAAACAATGGGACTTAGCATTACCACAAGTGAGTTTACATATAATGATTACATAAACAAATCCACGGAAAGTATCCATTTTCAATTGTGTATGGGAGTAATCCAAATGGGGTGTTAGATTTGGTGTAACTACCGAGTTGATGGCAGAGTCGATGATGATGCAAAAGCATTTGCCGAACATATACAACAATTGCAGGACGAAGTGTGGAAGAAGTTGCAGAATAGTAATGATAAGTATAAGGAAATAGCAGATGTGCATAGACGAAGAAAGGTATTTACAATTGGTGAGTTGGTTATGGTATATCTGTGGAAGGAAAGGTTTCCAAGAGGAACCTATAACAAGCTGAAGTACAAGAAGATTGGTCCCTGCAAAATCGTGAAAAAATAAACGATAATGCTTATGAGGTAGAATTGCCAGGGAATTTTGATATTTATCCAGTGTTTAATGTTTCAAATTTGTATTCTTTTCATGGGGATGGTGCAGAAGGGGATTCTATTGATGAAGTATTATATTGGAGGCAACAAGTTCCGGTGAAGAAGAAAGAAGAAGTGGATCAGATTCTAGATAAGAAAACAATGGACACATGACATGGGAAATACAACAAATATTTGGTACATTGGAAAGGACTGGAAAAAGAGGACAATACTCGGGTCATAGAGTGGGAGATTCAGAAGTTGGATGCGAGATAAATGGAAGCATTTTGAAGGAAACAACTTGCAGGAGCTGCGCTTTTTTCAAGCCAGGGAGAATGATGCGCGTGATTGCGGGAACTTGACAAGGTCATAACTTGAGTTCCGGGTGTCCGTTTGAGTCCATTTTTTTAAACCACATGTTTCGATGAGACGAACGTAGCAGAAATTGGTCCTAATAATCGGGGCAAGTTTTGACATGTTTTCGGGCCCTAAATCTGCCATCTTGAGGCCAAAAATTAGGATTTAAGTTATAGTTCTGGTTTTTTCCTATTTTTGAGCATTAGTTAATTTTAGTCTATTAATTGCATTATGAGTTAGAAAGTTGGAAATTCCTCTAATTTAGGGATGTAGAAGATGCGTGGCAATTTCTGTGCCCGTAGGAATAAGCATGCGAACTTACTAAGAATAGTAGGTTCTAGTAAACTGCTAAAAATAGTAATTTCTGCCACCTAGAGTAGATTTAGTCAGAGTTAGCTAGAGTTTACTTGGCAACTCGAGTTGGGAGTTATTTTCCTATTTAGGAAACATTGTAATTCATTATTTGATAACAAAGAAGGAGATCTATTTTCTTTTGGAGTTCATAATATTTGCAGCATATCTGGTTTGTTCTTAATTTGGCTACATTAGGATGTCACTAAATGTTTCTTACAAATGGGCTATTATTGACCTACTCTCGATTAATATTTTTGTGTATACATCAATAAATTTATTAAGTGTAAAAAAATCCAATCCCATTGACATTCCAAGTCAAGCTTTTCAGCCCGCTCAAGATCTATGACCCTTTTCATAATGGGAACTTGACCTCATAGGTCTCATCAACCCTCATCCCTCGTAATAACATCATTCTATTATCACATGTACTCAATATTTCACTAAATGAGTAGAGGCTATTCTTGTAGTCTCTATTAAATAAAACAAAATATTTGATTTCATCTTTCAACACATCATATGTCACTTTGGTATCCCTCACAAACTAATCACTGATAATGGAAAATATTTCAAGAATAAGGAAGGCAAGAAATTATGTGATACATTCAACATCAAACTAAACTTTTCATTACCTTATTTATATTCACAAGCCAATGGAAAATCTAGAGCTTCTAATAAAATAATTAATGAAATTCTTTTGAAAACGATTAACCAAGCGGGTAGGAATTAGAATCTCCAAATCTCATTTTCTCTCTCAAATTATAAAACTAGGATATGTACTCCTACAAGTGATAACCATGTTTTCTTAGTCTATGGATAAGAGATGGTCTTACCCTTATAATTTCAAATCTCATCACTTTGCGTATCCCTAATATATTTTAGCTCGATGATGATTAACATCAAGAATGTCTAGTACAACTTGAGTTGTTATAGGAACGTCACCTAAAAGCTCTCAAACATCATCAGGTCTATCACGTCTATATATCAAACATGTTAAATAATGTTACTTCAATATTGGGCATGTCATTCTCAAAGAAAATCAAAATGTCACTACTCGGAAAGGAGTAAACATGGAAAATTTTCCCTAACTAGATCGATCCATATGTCATCACTCATAAGTATGGATCACAAGCTTATCATATAGCTGTTAGGAAATAAGAGGTAAGAGATAAGATATAAAGAATAATCCCTTACAAAATTGCAACAAGAGAAACTAATATGCGAAAATATTACAAATCTCAAATAAACGTACAGAATAAATAACACAACACGAGAGAGACAAGATTTAATTTGGTTCACCCAATTTGGGCCATGTCCACCAAGAATCACTTGCTTATATTTTATTACAAGCCTCCACTCTCTCAATACAATACCCAGATCTGTTTGGAGCTATGCTCAACAAACTCTAGAGAATTCACACCCAAATTCAAACCACATCTGCAATACATTTGCTTGTCTTTCTATCATATGCATAAGACCATATAAATAGACAATTGCTTAAGCAATTTGATACAAAACCGTGGGTATCAAAACAATGGGTACCAAAAAACCATGGGCCCAAAAATAGCCCATAACGGTTACCCATTACCCATGGGTTAATAAACCACCCATGAAAATTTACTTTGGGGGCTTCACCCTCCGAACCCCCTTGACCCGCTCACGGCGAGCGGGACCGCCGAAAAAATACCCGAGTGTAACACATAGAAGGTGTACCACACTCCAACATGAAAACAGGCTCTACAAACATAACAATAGCCTCTCTTGATGGTACACCTAAAAATTAACCTTTGATTCCTTACACTTAGATAATTTCTATTATTAACACAACGATTTTCATGACAAGAGTAGTCACATCAAGGATATTATTCTACCACTACCCTTTCATTCATCATCATAATGATTTGAAATCACGTGGTCTACCGTCACTATCCTATAATAAAAACCTTAAATATGAGCACAATGGATCTATTCATCACATCATTCACATGGACAAGTTCCTCCTTAATAAGAACCCCACAATCATTACATCCATACACATTTTCTACCAACTGAAAGCATATTATGCAATACATATTTGTAGTTTGTGCATACATGTTCCCCCCTCATTGAAGTGGTCTACTAGCCCTTCCCTCAGCATAAAAATAAAAAAATTCTCAAAAAACTTTCATGGATTCTTGCTACCAAAATGTAAACTGATCCCTTAAATGGAAACTATAAAATCATATTATCAAAAAGAAGACAAACCGATCCCTTCAAGGAAAAATTCCTAGCAAAATATAGACCGATCCCTCAAACGTAGACTATTCATAAATAAAAATTCCAAAATTTTTAGACCACTCCCTTGAAGGTTGGTTACCCATGTAATTATAAAAAGCTTCCGCATCGATCAACCTTCAACTATTCAAAATATCAAAAGCATCCTAGAAAATCTTCCCACATTGATGATCTTTCCCATCAAAGAAAACATCATGCATTGATTATTTTATGTCAAACTAAAAACATATATCTTGGCCATGAGCTTACGAATCCATCAAAAGAAGATCCTCCTCTCCCATAAAAGTTGTGTATATTAACCCTTCCCATGTCTTATGAAGGTATATACAAATTCATATCCATATTTATCCAAGATCCTATATGTGACTACTTATTGATATTTTAGTGTTAACTCTAATTATAAGGCCACATAGTGTAATTCCTTCATCATACATTTTACCATCACATATGTATCAAATCTATTCTAAAAGAAAATGATTTACATTTTTATTCCCAATCATGATTAAGTAAATTTGTACATATATCGACGTTATTATACAAAATGAAAATATCATATATCATCTCTAACATATATCAATTTTAACACATCTATATCATATCATAACATTACATCAAAATTATCTTAGCATCAAATTTTAAACAGTAATCAACATCTATACATCTAAATCTCATATTGATAGTGCATCTAAACACTACATCGTCACATCAAAAACATTAAAATAAGTCAACATATGAGTAAAAATTAGAGTCATATATATATATATATATATATATATATATATCATATCAATATATCAATGTACATCATCATGAGTATCACCACTCCTTATGAAGATTATACTTTTTGGCCTCCATGGCCCTTAAAAAATTGGCTACAATCAAATTAAAAAAATTGGCTTGATTTTGTAACCCAATCGGTGAAATGTCTTCCTTTAAATAAATCCACCTTAGAGTTTTGCATCCATAACACCGATAATCCATACATCTATAGGACATGAATCCTTTGGTTCTCCTATCACTTTACTTCCTGGTCTTTTAAGCCCATGTCTTTTGGAAACATCATCATCGATAACATACCAATTTGAGATCATTAAACCTTGTAATTTTTAATTTTAGGTAGTTTATGCACTTGATAACATTTACCAAAACTTCCTAATACAGTTACTTTGCCACTATGTCATGGTTACCACAATGCAAAACCCTTTGAATGTGAAATGTCTAAATAGTGGCCATGACGTGAGCCTTTTATATAACTCTACATAGATTATCAAACATATAATTTATCGGTGCACATCTAGATTCTTATAAGTCGTGTGCTCAAATAAAAAAATATGATACACCAACACCTCTTTACATGGCTAAGATCTTAAAAAAGCTCGTGATATACTTAAATGTGGAAAAAAATTAAACAAGGTCAAAACCATATAGTTGATTTCGGACAGGGTATTTTCTTAAGATTTCAATATGTCCATGAATAAATTGAAATATCACTCAAAATTTTAGTTTCTAACAATTCTATTAGTGGTTTATACTATTTTTATATAATTATAGATATAAATGACACAATTCAAATAAGCTTAAATGGGGCATGCAATATCCATTCAAGGACGAAGCCATTGAGGGATTCATTTGGATCTAGCTTAGTTCAATTTATTTTATATATTTGATAACACAATGTCTTCTATTTGTTGATTGTAGAGGTTTCCACTCTAAATGTGGAGTAGTTATTTATTTATTTCAATTTTTGCATTCTCTATTTGGGAAAAACCCTCTTTCTAATTAATCTAATAGATTTTATACATTTAAACACCCATTCAAAGATTTATATACTCAAACAATGAGTTTGTTCACCTATAGTTTGTTGGTAGGATCCTTTTTACATTTTATAGACTCAGATTTAAATTAAATCAAGTTAAAAATTGCATAATCATAGATTTTAATTTTTCCACCGAAAGTGATGAAACCGCCACGTTGAGCGAGGCTAGAGGTCCTGTGACTGCCGCACTACCTGGGTGACGATTTGTAAACCACCACCTTTCTTGGGTGGTTTTTCAGAGATTGTTTCTCTGATCAGGCTGGCGGTTTGGAGACCGCCGTTTTACTCATGGCGGAGGTCATGTTATTTCAAAATAGAACCATAAATTCTGTAATTTTTATAAAAACCAATTCTACTAAAGAGATTCATTGTTTATCCTGGCTTGAATTTATATGCCTATAGCCACTAGTTGAAAGGTTAAACTATTTATTCATTCCCTTACATAAACCACTAAATTCCAATAAAGTTACTTTCAAGATCAAATGAAAGAATGAAACTTAATCTATTTCTAGTATCATTGTTTTCCTTTTCACAACAAGAATGTAATATTTAAACAAATAACTCATTATAATTTAGTGCATCCTTCAATTTCAACTACAACCATTTATTCAAGGAAAAGACAAATAACTATGATCTATTTAATATTTACTAAGAATACATTCTCAATGATTTACAACTTCCAAGTTTTTCCCTTCATTCTTACAATAATACAACTCCTACAAATAACAATGAACTTTCTTTTCTTTGAGCATAGCTCATTTATTACAATGCAAAGAGCTTTCTTTCCAACAATACATTACAACTTAATAAACAAAATATACAATACAACTTTTCTTTTAAATACAATACTACTAGCCTTCAACTTGAAGTGGGAATTACAAGGATTTATTGTTGTCTTCTACAAATGCTCCAAGTACCAAATCTTCAACAAGAGATCCACATTTTCTTTACTTCAATTGCAACAAAAAAAATGGGGGAGAGGCAACACTGTCCACCCAACCAATAATCCAATGAGGAGAAGAAGCTATCCTCCTCATCCGCCCCCAAGCCCGAACTAAAATGCGAAAGAACGAATTGATACAACTCATTAAAACTAACACAATGCTTCCACATCACAATATAAAATTTCACAAGCATTTAACACATATTCAAACACAACATAACAATTACAAGAATGCAACTTTCAAAATACACAAGGCTTGAAATACAAGGCCAACAAATCAAGGATATATGGGGAGATAACTTATGCCTCCTAATGGGATTAGGTTCCCACCTTAAATCCCTAAAAAAAAAAAAAACTAAAAATCCCTTCACAAATCTTATACCTCCCTCAAGATCCTCTTATTCCTCCCACATTACCTTATGCTTGCCTACAATCTCTTATGTCTCCCTCAAAATAACCAATTAAGAAAAGCAAGCATTTTCTTATCCAAAGTGGGGCACACAACTCAAATCCCTTCCAAAACATGAATCAAACTCTTACGCCTCCCTATAATATAAAATCCCCATAGCCTTCTCCTACACCATAATTAGGAATTCTACCCAATATCCCAACAAGCACACAAACCATTCACTTACATGCAATACACACATATAAAAAACAAACAAGTAAAAAGAGTGCAACTCCTACCTTTCCGTAAGAGGAACTTGATCAAATAATCACACTCCAAGCTCCTTGAATCTCAATCCAACTCCAACAAGCTCCAAAAATTCAACAAGAACTCCAAAAAATCTCTAACTCCAAAAAATACAAGTGCACAATCAAATGAAGTAACCCCAAAACAAACAAATAAACTTGCATAAATAGAAAAAGAGAAGAGGAGGGTGAGGTGGATCCATGTAGGATGCCACATCATTTATCCTCAACTCCGCCTCAAAATTCAAACCTCAACTCCAAAGTAAAATAAATTAGTGGTTGAGAGAAATGATAAGCCTCTTACACACTCAACACAAACCCTCAGCCCTAAGGACATAATTTAAAACCCATGTAAGAAAAGTGCAATAAAAATCACTTTTTCCTTACAAAACACATAATGGGGTCTATGTTTTATCCCCAATCCATAGATAGGGTTGGTATATGAAATTTAGAGGTTTGTGACAAGCTTAACTTGTTCGACAAGCCTCCAAAAATGGTCCTTAAGCCCAAATCCGTATTTCCCAAGTAATGAAGGATGTATGACAATCAAGGTCACATATAGTCAACTTAAATAACAAGATCGAAGAACCAACTACTCTAGTAAATGGCCCCTTTTTTCACATCCCTAAATGACTTAATAAACATGATTACTTAACTGAATTAAGGCACATTAATCAACAATGACTAAATGAATTACATCACAAAATAAATCACATACTCCAAAGTAAATAAAAGAAAAAGGAAAAGAATTACACACATATCACATGGTCACAATCTGAGGTCATCCACCCCATGGGGACCTCCTAAAAATCTAATAAAAAATATCAAGCATTACATAGTTGTCATGCTGACCATCACTGTATCCATCCAATATTCTACTGTGGTTGGTCTCCAATCCCCCTTTTGATTGTTGTGATATAATTACCTAAAAAAATACGTGATACCTCCTTTGGCCTTGTGGCCACATCAAATACATCAAATATAAATATACACACATCCATCAATAACATCCTCATATAATTAAATCATCATCTAGGCTTACAATGTTATCATTTTTTTATAATTTCAACAACATCTCAAATCTACCATTTCATCAATATCAACAAGATCACGAGATTAGTTCAAATGCTAAATCATAGCAAACACGATGAAAATTTTGAATGTCAGTAATATATATATGCTAACAACACATCATCATCATCAATATAAAATGTCTCTCTATGTCTCTAAGAATCCACAAAAATCATACTATGAATCAAAATCTATCAATAGTCAAAATATCTCTATCATCTAACATCATGCTAAAAAAATGATACAATAATATCCATGTCTATAGTTAATAGTAATTGAAATAAAAATATAATAAGTGTCGAAGAGGAGTGGGCACTACATACCCCTCCCCTTAGACTTGACTTCCTCCTGGAAGTCACTGAAATAGGTGTGGAAATTAGACTCGTAGCAACGTAGCATCCTCCCATGTAGCAACATTCTCATCATACCTGTCCCACTGGACTCACAACTAATAAATCTCTCGGTCTCAAAGGCCCAAGGTCTTGCATTGTAAAATATACATGGGCTCCACCATCATCTATCCATTCTCTTTTACCTACAATGTAGTCCAATCCAATGTTAGCATAATTTAGCATAGGCATATTTAATGCATTTTATTGCATTGTCTTTTATTTAATAATGTGCAACATGTGCACTCTAGTCTAGTGAGTTGCATTCAATATTGTTATGTTGGATAACATTCAATATTGGTATTAGTAGTAATTACATGTGCTTGTGAGATGGGTCTTATCATCTCGTAGTTGGTGTCTGCTAGGGTGTCATGTCTATCCATATGAGGTTGTCTAATATCTATAAATATTACAGCTCTTGCATTGTAATGTAATCTGATTTCATGATCAATAATATTTGTGAAGCTTCAGTCCCTCTTTGGTCATTGCAATCTTATTCTATTCTATCATTTGGTATCTAAGCTATACCATTATTATCATTTGGTATCAGAGCAGGTTCTATCC
The DNA here is from genome assembly GCA_018340775.1 of Taxus wallichiana var. yunnanensis. NCBI lineage: Eukaryota > Viridiplantae > Streptophyta > Pinopsida > Cupressales > Taxaceae > Taxus > Taxus wallichiana. Next base: position 575,604,299 of record CM031239.1, on the reverse strand, counting down.
AAGCAAGGTTGAAGAGGAGCACTATTGGAGAGGATCCATTGGAGAAGAAGATCTGCATCAAAGGAGAGCCATTGAAGCATCTCATAACCTCCATTCCTTCCAAGCATCCCTCAACTAAAATTTGACCTATCCACTTATTTGGAAGGTAAATTTTTTTATTAGTCATTGGCATAGCCAATTGATCTAACATATTGGTGGAATATTTCAGATTTAGAGATCTTTAAAAAAGAGGAGAAAGATCTTGGAAAAATTGCAGATCTAAAAAAAAAAAAAAGATTTGTGAAAAAAAAAAAGATCTTAAAAAAAAAAAAAAAAGGAGAGAGATCTTAAAAAAATTCAAATCTAAAGGGAAAAAAAAAAAAAGATCAGATCTTAAAAAAAAAAATCAGATCTGAAAGTGGAGGTGTGAAGAATTCGGGAGCAAAGGTTGAAGCAGTCCCGTCAACAAAATTCTAGCAGATAGCTCTTAGAAAAAAGGATATAAATTTTTCATACAGTGTTGGATTGATGTGTCATTTTTTTTGTTAGAAAGATAAGAAGGAGTCTCACAACTTTTCAGTTTACATCATCTTCAGATTCGGCTTCTAGATATGACGAAAAGTCTGTACAAGTCGGATCATTGTTTTCTGAAAAAAATCAGATCTAGCTGGTAATTTGGTAAGATCTCAAAAACCAAGATTTTTATTCTTCTAAAATTTTGTGGGTTTCAAGAAAAATATTGTATGATGTTGCTGTAAAATTTTTAGAAAAACCCAGATCACGGTTTGTGAGAAAAGGTGAAAACAATATTCAGATTGTTTGTTTGGATCTTGGGAACAAACAGGTCAGCGGTTCAATTCCCACTCTCTCCATATTTTTTCTTAAATTATTTTTTGGAAAATTTAGAGAAATTAATAAATTTTGGGAGATTTCCAAATTTAGAAGCTCACCAAACACATTTAGAGCCACCGCTAAATTTAGCGGAAAAACACCTATTGGGGGTAAAAAAATATTTTTGGCCTAAATTGTGTATTTTGTGATTCTAAACCCTTTTTTGTAAAGAGGGGGGACACAAAAACTTCATTTCGATGTACTTTTGGAGCATTTTGTACTAATCTTGGTGCATAAAGTGAAAAAAAAAAGAAAAGGGTACAAATTTTTTATTTTATGTTTGGTTCTATCACACGAGATCTTTGATCTCATAGCAGCGTTCGGTATATACGGTGCCTCTGGGAAGTGCTTACGGGTGATGCCGTCGCGACTACTACTGCACTTAACGCCTAACACAGCTGCCTAAACATCGTCTAGGCATCGACCCTATAAAATCGACGGGGAGTAATAAGGACACAATACACACACATTTGAGCCCTCCCATCCGTTTGTGCTTGCACAAACCCCTCTCCGTACTGTCTAAGTACCACGTACTAAATTCTTTCACGTGCGTTAACACCTCTTTCCGTACTGACGGGTATATTGAAAGGGTGATCTTCTTCCATGTACCGACGGGTATATCGGAAGGGAGCGTATATAGAAAGGTTTGGTATATCGGCCTGACGGTATATTGAGAGGGAGACCATAAACCTGGAGTGATAAGAGCCTTACCCTTTGTCGAAATTCGAGTTCAGAAATTCAGATTACGAAATGGGTGGACAAGCACCAAAGTTCTTCTTGCCAGATTCACAACTACTTAGAGGAGACAACTATGCTGCATGGAAACCGAAGATCAAGACGTTACTTGAGTTTGAAAACCTATAGACAGTTGTAGATGGAAAAACAACAAGATCACTTGATGATGGAAGACAACAAGTTCAATTTGACAGGGCCAATCAAAATGCCAAGTTGATCATCTTGTTTAGCATAACAGACGATGTGCAACCCCACATTAGAGATGCCACATCGGCGAAGGATGTATGGGATAAGTTGAGCACAACACAACCTGCATACTCTCAAGTTCAAGCACAATGAGAAGGTTGAAGTTTTTTTGAGACGAGTTGCTACTTTGAGGGCATCTCTATTGGCATTGGGAAAAGAGATAAGTGATGAAGACCTCGTACCAATTATGTTGCGAGCACTTCCTCCTTCCTATAGAATCTTTGTGACAACTATCAATATGAGTGAACACACAGTCACCTTTGAGAAGTTGGTCAATCTACTCCAACAAGAAGAGGCAATGAACAGCAAAGATCATGAAGATGAGCAAGCACTATCTTCCAATCATAAAGGAAAGGGGAGATTTCAGTCCAATAACAAGAAGTCCCAACAAAATCAAAGTCAACGAGACAACACCAAGAAGTGTCCCATTTGCAATAGAGGGGGACATGACATCAAATATTGTTGGTACAATTCCTACAAAAAGGGTTCATCAAGCAATTCAAAACCCAATAACCAACAGGGTAACAATAATTCAAATAAAGGGAAGTCCAACAACAACAACAATCAAGGGCAGAAAAATGGTAATTGGCAAAGAAAACCCAAACAACAAGGGTACATTGCGAACATGAGGATGATTCAGATGAAGGACACCACATGTATTCTACTCAATTTGATGAAGAAACCAAGTCCACACAAGATATCTGGTATGTTGACTCGGGTGCAACTCGACACATACCTGGACATAAGGATTGGTTCTATACACTACACGACTCACCTAACAAGAACCATGTGTTATTAGGTGATGACTCATCATACAGTGTCAAGGGGATTGGAAACATTTCACTACCTCTTGGAAAGCATGACTACAAAATCACAAATATATTGTATGTACCTGGGTTGACCAAGAATTTGCTATCAGTTAGTCAACTCCTTGATCACAACTTGAAGTTGGATTTTTGACAAATAATAATGGAGAAAAAGTGTGCTTGATAAGAGATAAGTCAAGAGGTTCCAAGATTGTAGCAAGAGCCTCCAATGTGGGACTCATGTTCCAACTTGATTTTGTCCACAAGGATGATCAATCTCTAGTGGCCAAAGACACACAATTTGTAGAACTATGGCATTGCATATGTGGTCACATCAGTTTTGGCTATCTCCAAACACTTCAAAAGGGCAACATGGTGAAAGGATTGCCTACACTCAAGCACAACACTGACAAGTGTCACAATTGCCTAGCTGGAAAGCAACACAGAGTACCCTTCTAGAAGAACACATATAGAGCTAAGGGAAAGCTTGATTTGGTGCACACCGATCTTTACGAGCCCATGCAACCAAGTCATTATGGATGTCAATACTTCATGCTTTGTGTTGATGACTACTCAAGAAAGATGTGGATATATTGTCTAAGAAACAAGAGTCAAGCCTTTGAGACATTTCAGAAGTTCAAAGCACTTGTTGAGAATGAAGTTGGTCGCAAGATCAAAAATCTCCGCTCGAGGGGGGGAATTCACAAGCAATGAGTTCAAGACTTACCTGGAAGCTCATGGGATTCGTCGACAAATTCCTCCTACTCACACACCACAATAGAATGGCATAGTTGAGAGAAGGAATCGTACTATCATGGAAATGGTGCAATGTATGATTGATGACTCAAGTTTAAAAAAGATATTTTGGGTAGAATCTACAAGAACCTGAGTCTATTTGTTGAAGCAGTGCCCACGTGTAGCTCTTGAAGGAGTGACACCTCAAGAAGCATGGTCAAATCAGAAACCATCAATTGCACACCTAAGAGTATTTGGGTGTAAAGCTAGCATGCACATACCCAAGAAGAACAGGAACAAGTTGGATATGAAAGCTGAGAAACTGATATTCATTGGATACAGTGAAGAAGCACTTGGGTACAAATTATGGGATCCGAAAGCAAAGAAAGTATACACAAGTAGGGATGTTGAGTTCTTTGAGAAGAAACAAGCAGATGCTCCACTCAATGACTCAACAAACATGCAGAATACACCTCTTGTGAAGACAGAATTTGATGTTCCCACTGAAGATGACAGTGATGAATTGGATGATGGTGAAAACTTGGATCCACCACAATCCAATGGAACAGCTAATAAGTTACCTAAATGGTATACTCAATTAATAAGAGATGCAAATTTGGATGAAGCACCTAGCACATCATCTAATCCTAGACCTAGAACTCGCAGTCAAGCTCGTGAAGAGGTCAATTATGCCCTAATGAGCAAGAGTTGTTGAAATAGTTGAGCCATCTATAGTTCAGAAAGCCCTACAATCAAAAGATTGGAAAGATGCCATGGATTCAGAGTATCAGTCAGTGATGAAAAACAACACATGGCAACTTGTCGACCTTCCACCAGGGAAGAAACCCATTGGATGCAGATGGATATTCAAGACTAAGTACAAATCAGATGGGACTATTGACAAGTATAAAGCAAGGCTTGTAGCAAAGGGGTATGCATAACAAGAAGGCATTGATTATGAGGAGACATTTCCTCCCACAACCAAGATCAAGACAATCAGGATGATCTTTGCTCTAGTTGCACAATTTGGTTGGAAAGTCCACCAAATGGATGTGAAAAGTGCCTTTCTTAATGGATATTTGCAAGAAGAAGTCTATATGACTCAAATTTAGAGGGTTATGTAATACCAGAAAAAGAGATGATGGTATGTAGACTCATAAAATCTCTATATGGCCTAAAACAGGCACCCTAGGGCATGGTACATCAAAATTGATGAGCATCTCATAAGTCATGGATTCGAAAGGAATCCTTATGACCCCAATCTCTACCTCAAAAAGCAAGGGGGGGAGATTGTCATTGTGGTTGTTTATGTCGACGATCTAGTCATTACAGGTAGTTCTGTGAAGATGATCGATGCAACAAAGAAGGATTTTAATCGATCGTTCGACATGACAGATCTCGGGCTCATGCACTATTGTCTTGGGTTGGAAGTATGGCAAAAAGAGAATCATATCTTTGTGTCACAGTTGAAATACACCAAGACAATGCTCGAGAAATTCAAGATGATGGACTGCACTCCTATTGCTACACCTATGGAAGTGAGACTTCAGTTATCTCGTTCCGATCCATCACCACCGGTGAATGCAACTCTCTATCGACAATTGATTGGGAGTCTCATTTACCTGACATATACTAGACCAGATATCAGCTTTGCAGTCAGCTATTTATCACGCTTCATGCAAGAACCGAAAATATGTCATTGGAAAGTAGCAAAGAGAATACTAAGATATCTAAAGGGTACAGTTGACCTTGGTCTAGAGTACAAGAAGAATGACAATTTCTTCTTGACAGGATATTCAGATTCAGATCATGCAGGAAACATGGATGATAGGAAGTCAACATTAGGCTTTGTCTTCTTTATGGGATGCGGGTGATATCATGGGGAAGTAAGAAAAAAACTTTGTTTCTCACTCTTCTACGTGAGCGAGTATCAAGTGCGCAGGTGAAATTTGTTTGTGAAGCAATATGGCTACGCCGAATACTGGAAGGAATTGGTCTACCACAACAGAAATCTACTCCAGTATATGTTGATAATGAAGGAGTTCTAAAGCTTGTTCACAATCCAGTATTTCATGAGAGAACCAAGCATATTGAAGTACATGTTCATTTCATACGCGAGCATGTCTTGAAGCACAACATACAACTCCATTTTTGTCCTACAGCTGAACAGAAGGCAGATGTTTTCACTAAGTCACTTGCACGTGACAAATTCACACTGTTCAGAGAGTTCCTCTCCACTTCATTGGAAACTATGCAAAATTAAGGGGGGGAATGTTAGCATAATTTAGCATAGGCATATTTATTGCATTTTATTGCATTGTCTTTTATTTAATAATGTGCAACATGTGCACTCTAGTCTAGTGACTTGCATTCAATATTGGTATTAGTAGTAATTACATGTGCATGTGAGATGGGTCTTATCATCTCGTAGTTGGTGTGTCTCATAGGGTGTCATTTCTATCCATATGAAATTTATGTCTAATATCTATAAATATTACAGCTCTTGCATTGTAATGTAATCGATTTCATGATCAATAATATTTGTGAGGCTTCCATCCCTCTTTAGTCATTGCAATCTTATTCTATTCTATCATTTGGTATCTAAGCTATACCATTATTATCATCCAATACATGAGAAGGATTTGGGATATATCTTATAAGAACAGATACATGGAATACATCATGCACGAGAGACAAGTTAGGTGGAAAGGATTGATGATAAGCTAAGGGAATGATCTACTCTAAGATCTTGAATGGACACACAAATCTTGGAGATAACTGTTATCACTGAATCACAGCACCCTTGTGTTTATACAAGTGCATATACTTGAACTCACGGTGTGATTGGATAACATGGGTACTATCTCCAAGTTGTGGGACTTGCTACTTGAGATAGACCTCCAGAGAAAGTTGGTTCTTGCTCCTAAACTACCTGCCACAATCTACTCTAATGCAGGATAAGCTAACTGTTCTAATCTAAATTTCCAAGGGACCAGGGAGAGAGAATGCATAAAATGAAAGCCTACACTAAAGCGGTGATACACCAGAAAAGGAGGGTGTGAGAGTAGTCTCCAAATGTGTGAAATACAGAAGCAAAGTACACACTAGAAGAGGTGATGACAGTTCTCCATAATCTAGCAAAATGCATTCACAATAGTATTCCAAGCATACACAATGATAATGGATCCCTGAAAGAACATAATAATAGACACAATATTCTTGTAGAAAGATTAAAGGGGCAAGAAGAATTCAAGAAAACACAGCAGGGGAAGATACATCCACAAAATGATATTTTATTGCTTCATGATATGCACGATTCGGTCTATTACAAGATAAGGGCACGGATCACCATGCAAGGAGTCCACTACAAGGGCTGCAACACACCGGCTTCACAAAGAAGTTTTGGCGAGCTTTGCTACCCAAAACTCTCTCCTTTCTGATGAGCCCAACACTCTAATTTATAGAAAAATGAGAAGGAAAAGAGAAGGTAAAATGGAAATCCCAAAATCTGTCCTTCAACCACTGTAAGAGACATTAAATTGAGTGAAATGATTTTACATTACTTGGAAAAGGCTCCCCATACTGTCCCATGTGCTGCAGTAGAGAAAGAATGATGACCATGCCTCTTAATTGCACTCTCAACTACCAAATAAAACACTGTTATGAACCCGGCCACGTTTTCTTAAAAATATCAATCAATTTATCATAAAATCTGGAATTTATTGATTGTTGTGTATTGGCCTTGGATCCACGATTCCAATGGTACCAACTTTGTGTGATTCTGTTGAGAAATACAAAAGTTATGGCCTTCGAGTGAGGGCGGCTATTTTGGGTCTCATGCAGCGTTTTGTTATTTGTGGGAATGAGCATTAACTGACTGGAGCCGAATATATTTCCTTCATTTAAATATACCTACCCTCATTAAAAATAAGAAATCCATTTTTTGTGGCGTAGAGGATGTCGTGCTCGTTCCAGAAAGTCCAATTTTATGAAAATCGGAGCTCGGAGTCAAAAGTTATGGCCGTTTGAAGTTTCGGACCAAACGTTGACTTTTCTTCCTTGCTGTCGGCCGCTTCAGCTTTTCACATCCCACACGTCCCTTTGGCCTGGATGTCCCATTACGAAAGTCCTCATTTCGCCAAACTGGCCGGTCGATTTGCGTCCGCGCGTACTCTTGTCCCGCTTGTCGGCCGCTGGGACAAATTCTTCCGATTCGCCGGTTCGGCCGGTTCGCGTATTTTTTTATCCCAAGCTGTCCCGATCACGAAAGTTCTTATTTTTGCTGATCTAGCCGGTTCGCATACTTCACGTACCTTCGGCCCAACTATTTCGGGCTGCCTTAAGTCTTTTCGGCCGACTCGCGTCCTCCACGCACTTAATCGCCGGATGTCCCTGTGATCACTGTTTCATCAGATTAGTCAATTTTTCCCCTTTTCAGCCAGTTCGGATTTCCGCATCCCACGCGTACTTTCATCCCAATTGTCCCAAATGCTGCGCTTGAACCGCTGGCGGCCTTTCGGCCAGTTCGCGCCCTGACGTCCCAACTGTCCCAAGGACCGCCTGGACTAGGACTTAGCCATTTTTCGTGATTTTTTCTGGCCCAAGCTTGTTTTCTGCAACTTCTTCACATTTTTAAAACTTGCTGAGTTTTCCTCTTGGACATGAGAGTTAGAAAGAAGCCAAGGGGACCCCAGAGACACGATTTTTTGCCTTGAATCAACATAATTTCTTAGGATTAAAGAATTTGAAGCATGTTATCAAAATTACCTTGGGGGTGAATTTTGGATAACAATAACTTAGAGCCTTTTCTGTAATGAATAGGACTCTTATGAGGTCTGACATGAAGGAACACCTTCATGCCCATGTCATAACTACGCTAAAATCTCCACGATCTCGCATACATATTCTACCTATCTTGTGCCTCCTGCAACCTCTGTCAAACCAAAACAACATGCTTCTCCATGTCTTGTAACATAGCTGGCCCAATAGATACTTTGTCCTCAAGTCTTTCCCAACTCAAAAGTGTCTTGCACTCCCTACCATTTAAACTACCTGAAATGAAGCCATAAAAATAGAACTCTAAAAACTATTGTTATGAGAAAAATCCACCAAATACAAGTAATCCTCCCACCTTAACTAATGATGACATACAACCAAAGAATTTCTTCTAAAATATGATTCACCCACTCCATCTTTCCATCTGTCTCTAGATGATATTCTATAATGAAATTGATACTCGTCGTAAGGGCCTACCGCATGGTCATCCGTAGAAGTGTGATTTGTATAAGGGATCACGCTGGAGATGATCTTCCTTGGAATCTGTGCAATCTAAAAATATCATCCAAGTACAATCTCACTACTACACAAGCTATATAGGTGGTATTCACCGAGAAAAATGAGCCACTTTTGTCAATCCATCCACTTTGACCATGATGAAATCGTGGTGGTATCTCAATGACGGTAGCCCTACTATGAAATCCATGGAAATGGTGTCTCGTTTCCACTTTGGTATAGCATGTGGAAAAAGAAGGCCAACTAGATGTTGATGCTCAACTTTCACCCTCTAATACTCCAAAAAACGTGGTAAAAATTGTGCTACATCTCTCTGAAGACCTCTCCAATGGTAAAGTTGTCTCAAGGTGGCATACATCTTATTCACCCCTGGATGGGATGAATAAGGTGCACGATGAGCCTTTGCCAAGATATCATGTCTCAAAAATCCATCCCTAGATACATAGATCTAGGCTCTGTGTTTGAGAAGTCCATCTGAATCTAATGCAAAAACATCAAACTTCCCTTAAAGGGGTCTCTGAGCCTTAATCTATGATCTATGTACGGGGTAGAACTTGTTCTATCATGTGGAAGTTGTTACAAAATCCTGCTCTATAGATCCATACCCCTTTGAAGTAGCCATATTCAAATGTCTCCATCTACTTAAAGTGTCAACAATATCATTTTCCTTCCCCTTCACATGCTTCATCTCTATGTCGTTCTTGCATAGCAACTCCATCCAATGCCACTGACGAGTGTTGAAATTGGGTTGCGTGAAGAGGTGACGTATGCTCAAATGGTTTGTCCTAATAAGAACACTCCTACCAAAGAATGAAATGTATCCATGAAACCAAAGCACGCACAACTACTTCAAACTCAAGGTCGTGAGTAGGATATTTGAGCTCATGATCATTGAGTTTGTGAGACCCAAACTCATGTACATGACCATCCTTCATCAATACATAACATAATCCTACCAAGGAAGCATCCGTACACACAAATAAATCCCTCTCGAGTTCGACACAAGAAGAATCAAGTCTTGACATAAGGCATCCCTTCAAATGTCTTGAATGCCTGCTCACATCCATTGGACCAAAAAAAATTCTTCCCTTTCCATGGAAGGAAAATGATGGGGTGAAAAATATGAGAAAAGTCCTAAAAAAATTTCATGTAGTAACCTGCCAACCCCATGAAATTGTGCACTTCGGTCACACTAGTTGGCGCGGGAGAATCCATAATAGATCTAATCTTAGAAGGATTGATGAAACTACCTTCCCTAGAAATAATGTGACCCAAGTATTGCACCTCTGACCAAAAGGATGCACACTTCTCTAGGTTCTGTAAACTCTTTGCTCTCTAAGACAACTGCAAAACAGCCGAAGGTGCTTCTCACGCGTACATGAGTAAATAAAAATTTCATCAATAAATATGAACATGAAGTGATCTAAAAATGTCCTGAATACTCCATTCATCAAACTCATGAATACTACGGGGCATTTGTTAGACCAAAAGGCACTATTGTGAACTTGTAGTGGCCATATCACGTACGGAAGGTTGTCTTATGAATATCTACATCTGTGATTCTCAGCTAATGGTATTAAGACTTAAGATCTATCTTGGAAATTTTTTTGGCCCCCTTCATATGATCAAAAAAATCATCAATATGTCGAAGAGGGTAACGATTCTTGATCATTACTATGTTCAATTGACGATAATCGATACATAATCGCAAAGATCCATCCTTCTTCTTTACAAAAATCACCGATTTACGCCAAGGGGACACACTAGGAAGGATTATACCTTTCTCGAGGTCCTTATATCTTAAACTTGAGCTCACATATCTCAGGGGTAGTCATCCTATAAGGCACTCGTGAGATAGGCTCTACTCTTGGAACCAAATCAATGTGAAAATATATCTCACGTGGGGGAGGTAACCTTGCCAGCTCGCCCAGAAAGAGATCTAAAATATCCCTCAACATATGATGATCATCAAGTGATGGCCCACTAGACTCATCCTCCAATCTATTGCTAGCCATGACAACATACAACTGGTAACCGCGTCGTGCACACCGCTTAAGCTACATAATGAGATATGGTACGAATAGAGGTGGGTCTCCAAACTCCCACTATCACTGTCTCCACTCCCAAATCATCTGCACATGATATTAAATTACTATAACAATCAAATCTATCCATGTGTGTAGATAACCAATCAATGCCTAAAATAATCCCATATGAACCCAACGAAAGGATACGAAGATCCAAGGTCGTGGAAAAAGGTCCTAGGTCAACTATGCACTCCTTGACTAAGGATTCCACTATGAGCTTGGCTCCAGAAGCCATCTCCACATCCCAACTATGGCTCTACCTAACTGCCACCATCTGCATCACTCTACTACAAATGGAGAAATAAAATAATGAGAGGATCCTGAATTAAATAAAATAGAAATAGAAATAGAAATGCCATCAATGTTACTTGTCATATTAATCAGCATGCCACCGGTGCTCTGCTGGTGGTTCTCTGCCACTACATATATATTGTGTCTCCTATCCATATCACCTATTGTAGGCTCTAAAATCGGTGCCTTACCCTTGTTATTAGGGTTCTGAGGACACTCTCTCCAATGATGCCCAAGTACACCGCACCCGTAGAAACTACTAGGTCCCCTCCAATGTGAAGTGGCTCCTACATGTAATCTACACCTACGGGTAATCTAGTGGTATCTATCATGGATCTTGATGATCTTGCAATATAATTCGAGGTCGGTCTTTGTGAGCCCTTGTGGAATTATCTCTAGGTGGTGTCTCGAGCCTTGACTAGCTCCATAGGATCTCTGTGGAGGCATAAATGGAGGATGAGTCTTCTTCTACTGCTGAAGTGGTTGTTGTGGTGGTTTGAATGAAGACTATGTACAACCATGTCATCCATGAGGAGGATGATCCCTTCCCCTCGATCGATATCTTACATTTGTTGGATACGGCTCCGCACTCTATCTCTAGCCTGCAACATCTTCTACTTGGTCTCCTCCATGATGTATGCCCTATCTACAACCTCTACTAATGTTTGTGGACAATGAATGTGCACTTCCCCTCCTAAGTATAGGTCCAATCCCTAATGAACATGTGGATCCTCACCTACTCATCCTGCATGTAGTCTATATACTGAAGTAGGTCCAGAAGTGACTCTCATACTTTGTCATTGTCGTGGATGCCTGATGTAGGTCATGGAACTCATCTATCCTCTGCTAAATGAAACTCCTGGAGAATTATCTACTTTTGAACTACTCCTCGAAGAGCTCCCAAGTGATTTTCTCAAAATCCACATGGATCTTATGCTCCTTTGTCTTCCACCAAACCCCAACTTCTTCTCCGAGAACGTGGATCAAAATACAAGCCTTCATGTTTCTACTACATGGACATAACTTGAAGCATCCACTCAATATGACCAACCATTCCTCCACCTAAAATCCCTGAGTGTCCCTAAATAAATGAGATGGATGGATTTTCATGGTCTCTTTGATGTAATCTATCACTGTAGACTATCTACCTCTAGGTCTTTCAACATAATCATCACACTGCCTAGGGATACTAGATATGTCTCTATGTCCTATAGCCAAGTCTCCATGACCTCTCTGTGGTGAGTCTCGTAGGGATAACTCCATGTGAGAGTTCTTTTCCCTATACTCATCACTATGTCGGGAAGGTGCATGAGCCTCTACTGATGGCTCTCTGTCCTGTTTACTAGGTCTCCCTACTAAAGATCCTCCGCATATAACGACATTAACATCTTGTAGTTTTTAAGTATACGAGGCAATATGCATACTTTTCCCTACTCGGGGTGGTAATTATAGGTCCACGTGTAATAATCCCTTGTCTAGTCTGCACCTCCTACACATACTAAGATGAGAGTAAGTTTACCATTCTAGGTTTTGTTTCAGTTTTCAAGATTTTCTACATTTTACAAACATCATGCAAGATTATGTGATCTGGTTTAGAGTTGCGCTAGTTTTTCTTGTTATGTCTTATGTTCCCAAGTATGCCTGAGGTCCAAGCATTGAATCCATGGCTCTGATACCAAGTGTAACAACCATAATTGTTTTGATGTTCTAAAACCACATTAAACCTTAATAATCATCTAGAAAGTTGCGAACAATTTTTTTGTTGTTTAAGATTGCTAATGGTGTCAAACCTTATAATACATTTAATTAATTCCTACCAATAATTTTCTACATTATAATGGATGGATCAGGTCTAGATTAATAATTAAATATTCTTAATCCATTTCTAATGTCAATTTAATTACAATCCACTAGAAAAGTGTCCATTAATTATTTTACTTGATTTAATAGTTTTCCCCTTCTTAAATTAACATTCAAACCCACAATAAATTAAACCCTTAACCTTAGTTACCTTAGTTCCCTTAAATCACTAGCTTCAATATTTCCATTGAATCATTTACTAAAAACATACTAAAAGAGTTACATTTTTATCTTAATCCACTAGAGCACTAAGTGGCCACATTCACTTATTTACAAATACCTTTAAATTATTTAAAAACCCAATATATATATTCACACATAACAATTGTAGGGTGATTCCTAACACTTGGATCAAATCAATTATGGCCACTATATCCTAGGGTTCCAAGCTAACCCTAACTATGCTAATGAAATTTTATTACACCTTTTTCTTTTCCCTAGCCTCCTCATTTGGTCTCTTTTCTTTTCTTTGATTTTCGGGTTGGACGCGTGGAAGCCATGGGAGCAAGGTGGGAAGTAATGGAGGGATTATTTTGGGTCTATCTTAGTTTAGTTTAGTTTATAGATTTGATAAAGCAATGTCTTCTATTTGTTGATTGTAGAGTTTTCCATTCTAAATATGGAGTAGTTATTTAGTTATTTCAATTTCGAGTTGTCTATTTGGGAAAAAATCTCTTTCAATTAATATAATGGATTTAATACATTGAAATGCCCATTCAAATATTTACAAACTTAAAATTGAGTTTGTTCACCTATAGTTTGCTAGTAGGCTCCCTTTTAGATTTTTAGACTCATATTTTAATTAAATAAAGTTTAAAATTACACGATTGCAGATTTTAATTTCCACCAAAAGTGATGAAACCACTGCCTTGAGTAGGTTGACATCATGTGACTGCCACCCTACCGGGTGATAATTCATAAATAAGCTTGCCTTACCTAGGTGGCGGTTCGAGACCATCACTCACGATTAGGTTGGCGGTCTGGAGACCGCCTCTCTACAAAGGGTGAAAGTCATGTTATTTGAAAACAGAACCATCAATTCCGTAATTTTTCCAAATACCAATTTTACTAGAGTGATTTATAGTTTATCCTAACTTGAATTTATATGCCTAAAGCCACTAGTTGAAATGTTAAACTATTTATTCATTCCATGACTTAAACCACTAAATTCAAAGATTTTCTATTTCAATAGTAAACAAGAAAACAACTACAAGAACACTTTTCCAATAAAGTTTCTTTCAAGCTCAAATGAAGGAATGAAACTTAATCTATTTCTAGTATCATTATTTTCCTTTCCACAACAAGAATGTAATTTTTCAACAAAGTAATTCACTATAATTTAGTGCATCCTTCCATTTCAACTACAACCATTTATTCAAGGAAAGCACAAACAACTATTATCCATTTAAGATTTACTAAGAATACATTCTCAATGATTTACAACTTCCAAGTTTTTCCCTTCATTCTTACAATAATGCAACTCCTACAAATAACAATGAACTTTCTTTTTCTTTGAGCATAGCTCATTTATTATAATGCAAATATACAATACAACTTTTCTTTTAAATACAAGTACTACTAGCCTTCCACCTTAAGTGGGAATTACATGAAATGTTCCTACAATGAAGGATTTCATGTTGTCTTCTACAAATGCTCCAAGTCCCAAATATTCAACAAGATCTCCACCTTTTATTTACTTCAATCACAACAAAAAAATGGGGGAGAGACAACTCTCTCCTCCCAACCAATAATCCAATGAGGAGAAGAAGCTATCCTCCTCATTGGCCCCCAAACCCCAACAAAAATGTAATAAGGAATGGATACAACTCATGAAAACTAACAAAATGCTTCCACATCACAATACAAAATTTCACAACCATTTAACACACATTCAAACACAAGATAACAATCACAAGAATGCAACTTTCAAAATACACAAGGCTTGAAATGCAAGGCAATGGAGCAAGGATCTATGGGGAGATCACTTATGCCTCCCAATGGGATTAGGTGCCCACCTTAAAGCCCTCAAAAACAAAACTCAAAACCCCTACACAAATCTTATTCCTCCCTATATATCCACTTATTCCTCGCACATTCTCTTATGCATCCCTACAATCTCTTATGTCTCCCTCAAAAAAACCAAGAAAGAAAAGACAACATTTTCTTATCTAATGTAGGGCATCCAACCCAACTCCCTCCCAAAACATGAAACAAGCTCTTATTCCTCCTTACAATAGAAAATATCCATATCCTTATCCTACACCATACTTTGGCATTCTACACAAGATCCCAACAAGCACACAAACCATTCACTTACATGCAATACACACATAAAAAAACAAGTCAAAAAATTGTAGTTCTTACCTTTGTAGAGTAAGAAATTGATCAAAGAATCACACTCCAAACTCCTTATAGCTCAATCCAACTCTAAAAATATCCAAAAATTCAACAAGGACTCCAAAAATCTCTAACTCCAAAAATACAAGTGCACAATAAAATGAAGTAATCCTAAAACAAACAAAGAAACTTGCATAAATAGAAAAGAGAAGGTGAGGGTGAGGTGGCTCCATGTAGGATGCCACATCACTTATCCTCAACTCCACCTCACAATTCAAACCTCATCCCCAATACATAATAAATTGGTTGTTTAGAGAAATTACAAGCCTCTTACACACTCAACACAAACCCACACCTCGTAAGGACATAATTTAAAACCCATGTAAGAAAAGTGCAATAAATGTCACCTTTTACCTTACAAAACACATAATGGAGTATGCTTTTGATCCCCCAATCCATAGATAGGGTTATATGAAATTAAGAGGTGTTGGACAAGCTTAACTTGTCCGACAAGCCTAAAAAAATGGCCCTTAAGCCCAAATCCGAATTTTCCAAGTAAGGAAGGATGTATAACACTCAAGGTCACACACACTCAACTTAAATCACAAGATCCAAAGGACCAACTACTCTAATAAATGGCCCCTTTTGTCACATCCCCAAATAACTTAATAAACATTATTAATTCACTTAATTAAGGCACATTAATAAACAATGAATAAATGAATTACATCACAAAATAAATCACATACTCTAAAGTAAATAAAAGGAAAAGGAAAAGTATTACACACATATCCCATGGTCACAATTAGAGGTCATCCCCCCATGGGGACTTCCTAACAATATAATAACAAAACATCAAACATTATACGATTGTCATGGTCACCGTCATTATATCTATCCAATATTCCAATGTGGTTTGTCTCAATCCCCCTTTTGATTGTTGTGATATAATTACCTACAAAACACATGATACCTTCTTTAGCCTTGTGGCCACATCAAATACATAAAAGATAATTATATAGACATCTATCAATAACATCCTTATATAATTAAATCATCATCTAGCATAACAACGCTATCATTTGTTTATAATTTCAGCAACATCTCAAATCTACTATTTCATCAATATTAATAAGATCACAAGATTATCTCAAATGTTAAATCATATAAAACACGACGAGAATTCCGAATGTCAGTATATATATATATATATATATATATATATATATATATATATATATATATATATATATATATATATGCTAACAACACATCATCATCATCAATATAAAATGTCCATTTATATCTCTAAGAATCCTCACAAATCATACTATGAATCACAATCCATAAATACTCAGAATATCTCTACCATCTAACATCATGCTAAACCAAAATGATACAATAATATTCATGTCTATAGTCAACGATGAATCGAAATCACAATATAATAAGTTTCGAACAAGAGTGGGCACTATAGTTTCAGAAAAAGGGTTAGGTCACACAGCTAAGAAACAACACATATCACATTGTTACAAAACTCAATACATATAAAACCATATGGATAACCCTCTATCTCTTTGTCAAGAGACACAAGAGTACCCTTTGGGTGTAGTTTAGCTACACAAACATACACATGCACTTAGGAAAACTACATGAGGCTTGTTTATACAATGAGTATATGTAGCACAACACATGGATTGGCTCAACAACTAGGAGATGGACGTCAAAGGGTCATCCAACCTCAAACGTATGCATAAGGTTTTCTTATTTAGTTTGGTAATTCTCTAATGAAGGGTTCTACAAGTTGCTAGGGTTTCCACTTTAATGCTGTGATCTCAAAGTTTTGTGAACAAGAATGACACATAATGAGTACCATATCTATGTGATCAAAACATACTTGAAGTTGTAGAACAATACTTTCTTTGGGATCGCTAATGTACAACTCATTTCCTACATCATACATCTCTTATTTAGACTACAAAATATTTGTAAGGTACAACACCTCCTCATTTTCTAATTCAGAATATTTAGTACATAATCAAAAATTCCAAATGTTCTTATTCCATTTCCTTGCACACCCAAATCATCCTTGAATCATGTTGAGAATCTAACTTTATCTCTTCTCTTGTATATTTGAACTAGGTGCTTATCATTTTACTCATTTCAAGTCTCTATGTATTACTCTAGTTATGTATAATTTATTTTGGTAGTTAATTTATATCATAATAGTTTATATGTTGCAATCCCTTACATCTTTCATAGTTGTCATACAATAAAATTATAAAATCTAACCATGGTTCTATACACATGATGGCTGTAGTGCCCACTTCCCTTTGACACCTTTTGATGGTGATCATGATACTACTGACTATATTATGGGCATTATTATAGTTTTAATTTAGTATGATGTTAGATGTTAGAGCATAGATTATTGTTGACTTGATTCTTATATGATGCATGATGATTATTAGAGACATTTTATATATTGATGTTGATATACTGTTTGACATGGTTATATTATAGATTTTGTTTGGACTTGTGATAATTGGGCAATTTGAGTAGACCTAGAAAATGAAAATTGAATTAAAATTGATGAAGATATAGTTTTTGATGAAATTGTAAGTGATATTGTTGTTTTCCTTGATGTTATTGTGATTCATATATATATATATATATATATATATCCATTTTGGATGCCTGATGCGACCACAAGGTCAAATGAGGTATTTGTATTTTACTGAGTTTAAAATATCACAATAAACATTGGGGGATTGGAGACCAACCACATTAGAATTCTAGATGAATTCAACAAGGTCACCATGTCAATTTGTATTTGTTTATTTTTGTTTGATTGTTGTTAAGGCTTCCCATGGGGGATAACCTTTAAATTTGAACAAGGGGTTATGTATTTATTTTAGTTGGTCCCTTTATGTTTGCATGTATTTATTTAGTGGTGCTTTGACCCCTTCATTATTTATTAAATGGTGTGTAATTTTGTGAGTAATCATGTTGTTAAGTTAAGTAATTAAATATGTCATGAGAAAGTAATTAATAGAGTTGTTGGCCTTGAATTAAAGTGTTGTAAGAAATGTGTAAGTGATGTGTAAGAGATATGTAATTTGATTTTGGATTATGAAACACTCCACCCTCTTTGAAACATAAATTTTTCCTTGGAGGCTGATTTTGGAGGCTTGTGGGATAAGTTAAACTTGTCCCACAACTCTTAAATCTATTTACCAACCTTACCTATGGTTGGAGAATTAAATTTAGAATTTATTTATGCACTTTTGTAAGTCAAGTTGAATGTTTTAATTGCACTTTTCTTTCGTGTTTTAATTTCAGTCTTTTTGGGTGTTGGTTTTATTTGATTGTGTAAGTAAAACTGTCATATTATTCACCCACTTATTTAATATGCATTGAAAAATGAAGTTAAATTTTGTGTTGGAGTTGAGGATGTGTGAAGTGGCATCCTACATGGATCCACCTCATCCTCTTCTCTACCCTCTTGTATTTATTGGAATTACTTAGCTTTTTTTGGGTTGATTCACTTTTCCATACTCCATTTTGGGTGAATTTTTTGTTTTGAGAGCTCTTGCTTTTGGAGAAGATGGGAGATTGTTGATTACTTATGCTTGGTTGATATTTGGATTGCTTACATTGGAAGAGCTTGTTGTTTTGAAATTGGAACAAAATACATCATGGAGAGATAAGAGCTTGGCTCTTGAAATGCTGTTCTTTTTTCTTTTATTGTATATGTAAATGGTTAAATGTTATTGTTGTGAATGTTTTAGCATGTTTGTGGGATGTTGGGTAGATGGCCTAGGAATGGTGTAGGAGAAGACTATGGGGTATATTTTGTGGGAGGCATAAGTGTTTTGGGGAGGTATAAGTGTGGAGAGAGTTACGATTTGGGTTCCACCTTATAAAGAAATAGATTGAATTTTTTTACTCGTTATTGGGTGCCATAAGAGGTTCGGGAGGCATAAGGAAATGTGAGGAATAAGGGGTACTTGGGGGAGGCATAAGGGCATGTCAAGGATTTAAAATGTTATATTTTGGCAGTTTGTTCTCAGGTGGTGATACCCATTTCCCCTTTGGGAGGCATAAGTAGCATCCCCCATAATTTCTTACTCCTTTGGCTTGTATAGTGAATCCACGAGTGTTGTTTGTTGTCTTTATTCTGTGGTTGTAAATTGTAGTTTTACTTTGGATTATGTTTAAAATGTGATATTGCATGTGAGAGATTGCCTTTGTGTTGTGGAAGCCAGTTGTTGCCATGTGTTGAGTCACATTTCTTATTGCAATATGGTTGGTGCTCAGGGGCCAATGAAGAAGGATGGATTCTACTTTAATTGGATGTCTTGGCTGGGTGGAGAGCGTTGCCTTTCCCCTGCCTTTGTTGTGATCAAACTGGAAAATGGAGGATCTTCATGTTGTTGTTATGGAGCAAAGGAAAAGATAGTTTTGAAAATCCCTTGTGAGATTTCTATTTGTAAAACCATTTCCCCACTTCAAGTGGATGAAAATTTAATATGTTTTGTGATGAAGAGTTGCTCTATTTTAGAAATGAAATTGTATATTTGAATGTGAAAGACATACTGTGTAATATGTTTTGTGAAAGATGAGCATTCATGTAATCTGAATTTTGAAAAAATGGGAAAGAAGTTGTTTAAGAATCATTCAAATAAATAGAAGTCATATTATTTTCCACAAATGGTATTGTTATATTTGAAATCTGATATGCCGTCATTCATAGAGCTAGATTTGGAAAGAGATCCAGAATGACCATAGCAATCATTTCATGATGGCGTCATAATGACAAATGAATACATGGGGAAATGTTTTGCATAGAAATATCATTAGCAAGTTAAAATGCACTTACCCATGCCACATTCAGTCAGCCGATATCCGTAGATTCCTACGCCCTACAATTTGGGATGAAACATGATTAGTGGCAATAGAAATAATGAAAATTCCTACATTTATTGGAAATTACAATAAAAACTGCTAACTAAGGGAAGAAGATCGAATGAAGGATCATATTCCTTTATTGAATTTGTAAGAGATTGATTACTCCATCCATGAGAGGTAAAGAGGCTCCTCAACATGATTACTCCATTCGTAATGCAGAATGTCGTCGGTGAAAGTCTTCTTATCTAGCAGTTGGTGATAAACTTGGAGCCTATGCCCATTCACCAGAAGAGTCCATTTGTCTCCATCAATCGGTATCAATCAAACAGAGCCATTATCAAACACTTGATTTACCTGATAGGGACCTAACCAACATGTACAACTTGCCTTTAAACTGCTGATAGTGGGAATCAAAGAGTAAAACCCACTGTCCTTCATGAAATGTCCTTTTTTTATGTGAGCATCATGCTAGGTTTTCGATGATGTTGTAGAATTTTGGTCTGCTATTGTGCCTCCATCCACATTTCATCTAATTCATTCAACTGCAACACTTGTTCACGTTGTGCTTCATCCAAATCGATCCCAACTTCCAACGTTGTTCACCAGGTGTGCAACTCGAACTCAACAGGTAATAGTGGCTTCTTCCCAAAAACCAGCTCATAGGGAGAGAAACCAGTAGTTGTTTTCCAAGTCATGTTGTAGGCCTAGATGGTCTCAGGAAGCTTTGGTACCTAATTCTTTCTATCGGCATTGACCACCTTAGTTATAATATTCTCGAGTTCTCGATTGGTTACCTCCACTTGCCCATTGGATTGGGGGTGATATGGTGATGATTTCCGGTGCCTGATTATGTAGATTCCTAAGAAAGCTTCAATCATATTTGAAACAAATTGAGGACCTTGATCAGATATAATGGCCCTTGGTGCTCCAAATTGCAGCAATATCCGGTTGTAGAGAAAATCAGCAACAACATCTTCATTGGCAGATGCCAATGCTTGAACTTTAGCCCATTTGGTGACATAGTCCATGCATACCAAGAGATACTCCTTCCCGAAAGATGGAGGATCAAATGGTCCAACAAAATCAATACCCCATTTCTCAAATGGTCCTAGAACCAACTGAGGGTTCAGAGGCATTTCTATAGAAAGTGTAGGTTTTCCCATTCGTTGGCATGCATCACACTGGCACACATACTTTTGGATGATCTTATGGAGGGAAGGCCAATAGTACCCTACTCCAAGGATCTTGTGAATTGTTTGTTTCATTGAATAATGTCCACCTCCTGGCTCATCATGACATGCTTGTAGTATGTCATGTACCTCATTCTCTCGAACACACCTGTGAAGAACCATGTTAGGACAACATTTAAATAAGAATCCATTACACCATTTATATGTTGCACTATTTCTAACCAATCACCTTCTTTCCTTATGAGTAAAATAGGTAGGAAACTTCCCTATTGTTAAATAATTTGTGAGATCTATGAACTAGGGAGTCTTAGTAGAGATAGAAAACAAGTGTTCATCGTGAAATTGGTCTTGGACTGCTTCGTCATCACCTGAAACATTTATTCTGGAAAGAAATTCAGAAACAACGTTAGATTTCCCAGGCTTATCTATAATAGTGAGATTGAATTCTTGCAACAAGAGTAACCAACGAATGAGCCTTCTACCAACCACTGGTTTGTTCATCAAATATTGAATGGCAGAGTGGTCAGTGTAAACAAATTTTTATATCTAGTGATGTAATGGTGAAATTTATTCAAAGCATATACAACAGCCAAAAACTCTTTTTCCGTAGTAGTGTAATTCTTTTCCGTAGGAGTCATATTTTTGCTGATAAAATAAATTACATACATATGATCTTCTGAGTCTTTTTGTCCAAGGATAGCGCCCATGGCTGTATTAGAAGCATCAGTGTGGATATGGAAAGGTTGTCCCTAGTCAGGGCCACATAAGACAGGGGCTGTTGTCAGCTTTTCTTTGATAGAATCAAATGCCTGTTGACACTAAGAAGACCATTCAAAAACACAATCTTTGGTTAGCAATGAAAACATTGGGGTGGCAATTTTGCTAAAATATTTTATGAATTGGCGGTAATAACCTACATGGCCAAGGAAAATTTTGATGTTAGTCGATTAGCGAGTGTAGGTAATTCGGTGATGGTGATATCTTTTTGGGATCCACATGTATACCTTGGGCTGAAACATGGTGACTTAAGACAATTCCTTGATAAACCATCATTAGAAATTTTTCATGACTCAGAGATAGTTGGTGTTGTTCACATCGACTGATTAATTTCTCAAGATTATTCAAAGATTCTTCAAAAGTGGATCCATGGACAGTGAAATCATCCATGTAAATCTCAACACATTCGTTAGCAAGATTTGCAAAATGGCCAAGACTACCCACTGAAATGTAGCAGGGGCATTACAAATCCCAAAAGGTAAGACTCTGTGAGTGAATGTACCCCAAGGGCACGTAAAAGTAGTCTTATCTCTATCTACAGGGGCAATACTAATTTTATTATACCCACTAAACCCATCCAAGAAAGAGAAATATTTCTTACCAGCCAAATTGTCTAGGACTTGGTCAATGAAAGGCAGGGGAAAATAATCTTTCTTGGTGGATCTGTTAAGTTCCTTGTAATCAACACATATTCGCCACTTACCATTCTTCTTGGGAACAATAATTAATGGGGAAACCCACTGACTATTAGATATAGGATAGATGAAACCTACCTTTAGGAGCTTTTTGATCTCGG
The DNA here is from genome assembly GCA_018340775.1 of Taxus wallichiana var. yunnanensis. NCBI lineage: Eukaryota > Viridiplantae > Streptophyta > Pinopsida > Cupressales > Taxaceae > Taxus > Taxus wallichiana. The sequence goes on along the minus strand of CM031239.1, from coordinate 575,581,366 downwards.
TTGACTGTCTCTCAATGCTTTGGATTAATTGTTCATTCGCAGATGCCTTATAGGTTTGACATCATTGGTGTAAATATGATGTGTACAAATGGTATGATGAATTCCTTTCATATCAGTGTAATCCCAAGAAAAAGCATGAGAATGTTTATTCAGAACCTCAAGCACCCTAGCTTCTTGATTGACCTCCAAGTTGCTTCCTATAGTCGGCTCTCTACCCATACTAACAAGCACCTGTTTAGTATCATTCGCAAGAGCAAGATATGTACTAGTGATAAAAGAATTCAATGGGCAAACATTTCTTCTCGATTTTGCTTCAGTTTGTTATTGATTTTGAAAATTATAGTCAGGAGAATTTTGGGGCTACTTAGCAAGCTTGTGATAGGAGATGGGATACTTTAAGCCTGCCTTTGAAATGTAAGGAGGTTCTCTCTCCCTAGAATTTGAGCTGGAGCATGCATAGGGGTGATACCCTCATCACCATTATCAAAAAAACTACAGAGAAAACTAGCCAGTAATACACTGATGAATGGCTAGGCCTCCAAGTATGGCCACCACTCCTCTTGAGCCCTCTCACGACCTAGCGAGACAATGCGGCATAGTCCCATGTGGTTTCACTTTGCTCTGGGTGGAAATTACCTCAATACTCGGGAATGCAAGAATGCCACAAAGCAATTATTGATCAATTCGAGTATGACATGGCTGAACAACTTGGAAGGTGAGTAGGGTGCGAGATGAGTTGCATTGGGACATGCAGTGAGGTAAATTGGTGGAAAATGATGAGTGCATTGTTTGGCTCATTAATATCATTTCTTCAGACCGGAAATACTCTTTGTGATATGACTTATTAGTATATGGGGATGTTTTGTGTAGTTATATCTTAGTAGGTTTGATGCATTTTCCTTGCTATTATTTATGAAAACTGATTATCACATGAACCTCCTACTAACTGTCTTTGTGAGATCAAACGTGATGATGTGTGTAGGGAATGATGGAAGTTACTGGTGGATAAGAATCCTGAGTTCGAAGCATGCAGCTGAAGACTGTTTCCATCGAATTGACCTATTAGCTTGGGCTTGATTCTAACGGCCCATAGGAATCTATGAGTTTTAATTGATATTTGATGGACAATGTTTAATGCCCTTGATATGGTGGATCTTGTAACCAACATTATCTATATGAAGACTTCGTCTTCAGAACTTGGTAGTACCACTTTTTTATTATTGAAGAAGATTATCTGTATACTGTTCTGGATTTGTTTTATGTGTTATGAACTCATTTTGAAGTTAATGAAAGCCATGGAATTTTGAGAATCAGAATTTGTTGATCCTCTATCTTGAGGAAGAGCAAGGGCCCACTCAACCGAGGAGATACGAGGTTACTTTGAGTTCATGCATACAGTCCTTCGATTAGTTTTACTGCAATTATCATTTGATGAGTTTTACATGCATGCTTTGATTAACTATATCTGCTTTCTCCATTACTACTTTCACTTAGAATAGATGCTTTTGTTATGCAAATCTAGTTCATGAATAGTCTTGCTTTCTGCTAAAAATTCCATTTATTCAGTTGTGATTTAATTTGTTAAGAATAAGTGTGTGCATATTTTATTTTACAGTAGAAGATTAGTTGCTAAAATTCCTTTCATTGCAAATAATTGAATTCCATAGAATTGTATTTAATTTACGTATATTTTAAGCGCACTTTTGTAGAAAAGTCACTAAAACTAAGCAACCCCTTGCAATGACTCAACGTATAAGCTGGTTCTCCTAGACTCCATTGCATATTGCCTAGACACTGACCCTAGTTTAGAATGACATTGAAAAAGATTATGTTGGTTAAATGATTGGAAAATACAATGACCCATCACCCATCTAATTAGAAGAAGCCACTTAAGTACCAAAAGAACCAATCAGAATTGAGTGGAGCTACGGGACCAAATTTTCCTTTTTACCAAAAAGGCAAAAAGTGATAAGTTAAAACATTTTCCCACCATCCCTTGACCAACCAAAAGAAGCCACGTAATCTGTAGAGATACTTGAGGAACAATTTTGATAGGAAAAGTATGCCCTCCAGACCTTCAAAAACACAGGACTTCACCATTCATGCCCAAAGTTTGATTTTTCGCTAAGGATGAAATTTTTTGAAACAAAACCAAGTGAATCATGGTTCCGAGCATCTTTCAACCATGGATTTGGATTTTCAAAGGCATATAAATGTAAATTGATCATTCTCAAGCTTCCATGGTCGGGTAAAAATAAGAAAAAATGCCATAGCTCGTGGATTTTAAAGAAATTAGGCTAAAAAAAGCAGGGGCAAATGGTGCGAGATCTAAATGAGCACAAAAAGAATGGATATAGATGATGATGAATGATGATAATGGATAATTGTTTTTTAAAAATGGAATGTGTTAGGACAGAGACATTTTTGCACATTTAAAATAGATAAATAATTGTTTTAATAATAATTGGAGTGTCAGGATTATGATAATGATATGATGACATTAGATGTGGATGATGACATTAAAATATATATGGATGATGATGAATTTTATGTGGACGTAGATTTAGCTTCAAGCATGATCGTGGATGATGAATTGTATAATGGATCGTGGATTATGAATTGTATAATATGGAAAAATCTTCCTCTCTTTGTAAAATTCGATTGTGTGATTTTATCCCACAAAGTTTTAAAATATATCAAAGCATTTTGCAAATATAAAAATAAATTAAACATAATTGTAAAAAATCAAGAAATGTCATATGATAGGGTTTAAGTTACCTCTTGTGTTTTAGATGGCTATGAAATCATCCTTCGTAGTGTGCTAGATCTTTGATTTAAGAAAACTCAACATGAGAAATGGATTAGTAGATAGATGGGTGAGTTTCCTGACATTGTCAGTCCCGAGAAGTGCGAGCTTCCTCGGATGGATGTCAACCCACGTTTTCAAAAAAAAGATGAAATAATTGTATTTAAATAAATGTAAATATATATACATGTAACATCTTTAATGATAATAAGAGTTGAAACAAAATTTAAGGTGAAAAACAATAAAAGTAAGGTGAAGGATGCGCCAATTCCACTCTCATCATTGGGAATAGTTGTACTTGTAGCTGTATTATTCACACCTCTTCTTTCACAAAGGGAATTCCAATGCGCAATAAGTTTGTCGAAAGGGAAGGTTTCCATGAAGTAGTGAGATACATAACACCTCATGTAACTTTGCAGATTTTTATCCAACCTGTTTCTCAGTTTTGATTTTATAAATGATAAAGCATTGAAAACCCTTTCGTCCTCCACAGGCCCCAAAATCATTGTTTGGCATAGCTTATATAATCTGAAATATTCACCGATGTCTTCTTGTAAGATATAACTTTGATAGATTCCTCACCAGTAACCTTGTAATAGCACCATTTTAAGAGGGTTCATCTAAATTTTTATATTGGTTCCTCATTGTTGTTGGAAAATTTGTTGATTAAGACTTTAATAAATCAACATTCAAGATACCTTTGATTTCCATACCCTTGAACTCAAGTCTTTGTGAAATGTTCCATTATTGTACTGTGGATTTATGGAAATGCTTTCTTACAAAGTCTCGTGTGACCACCTTCAATATTCCAAAAATTAGGATTCATCACACCCATTGCTTCAAGAATTTTATCTTTTGAGAAACCTTCCTTAAGTTTTGATGATAAGGATTCTGAAATTTTTAAGATGTATTCTTGTTTCAACTATAATAGACTCAAAGAGATTACGTGTCACGGGAAGATCTTCTCGTTCGATCTGTAATATCTTGACATTTTTGAAGATCTAATAAAGCTTTCCAATTCTTGAAAACAAGTGCATCAAAACTATCTTGAAAAAAGATAAGATATCAATACATTGATATACCATTTTTCTCATCCGTTTAAAATCAACAATATAGATTAATCTCTCCTGTGCATGCTTCATCGATTGTATTGATCTCCCGCAACATTGGAAGAATACCAACCAATGTAAGCAATGTCTCCAAATTAGTTAAACGAAACAAAAATTCCCTCACCCTATCAACTTCATGATGATATTTGTGCATGAAATCAACCAACGAAGGATACTCCTAAAAAAATATGCATCTAGGTTCATACAAAGAGATCCATCTTGTCTCAACATCTTTCGGAAAAAAAAATTTCCATCTATAATTCTAGTTGCGAAGTTCTCGGAACTCAAGAAATCTCTTTAGGATGCTTTCCATATAGGCATGAAGTTCTCTTATAAGGTCTTCTAATATAGCAACATTTTCATAGTTGCTTACCATTTTATATGCTAAATTCATTCTGTGAGCCATATAGTGAATTAGTAGCATATATGGGGCCATTGTTGTTTGTAATCTAACACACAACCCTGTTCAGTCACCCTACATAACAGATGCACCATCTGCTCAAAGCATACCAAATTCGTAGCAATTTCATAATCAGTCATTCCAGCAATATCTTTCAAATGCGAAACAACTATTTTATGTAGGTTTTCGGCATTACAATTTTCAACCATTTTCATAACACCCAGCAGATGAGGTGTCCTTATATGCATTTTCTAAAGTATAGATGTGGATACATACCCATGCAGTGTTGTCAACTGCTTTCACTTCATCAATTGAAAGAGAGATAAACTTTGAGTTTTTCACATTCTCTTTCAAATCTTCCTTTTCTATCATCGAAAGGCATTTTGCCATTTCCCATTTAGTACTTTTAGACTAATGAGACTAAGGTACGTTTAGCATTCCATTTTATTGATACAAAAATTTGAAATTGAGTCCAAAATCGGTCTTCCTTTATTTAGTATGTTAAATAAAGTAGAGAACTTTATGAGTTTTTCATGCAGATTTGTTGGATTCATCTTACAAATTTACGATGTGATCGTTCCTCCCTTTTCCATGAGATGTCGCATTTTTTCTTCTCTGCTTCATAATTCGTTCTGTATTTAGCATTCATGCATTATTATTCAGATTTTCCACCTCTGTGTTTTGATTTTACGGCCATCATCGCCCCTTTGTTATAGTCAAATATTGTTTTCCACAATGTTTTTCTATAGTGTGTAGCTTCATTTGCAATTTTTGTTGCTTTCCCAATTTCCATGTACATATTGTACATGTACATTCAGATGGGATCTCTTCTGAATTAGATGATTGTAAAGGTTCGATAAATGGAAATTTTTCAGCCCAATCAAACTTTTATGTCCTCCCAATGGTCCACATATTCTTGTTTATTTTCAATGTTTCACTTTTCTTTAGTAGAATTTTGAGCAATATCACAATCACCTAGTTTCCTCTTTCACAAAAGAGAATTTGAATTTAATTTTTTTGTTCCATTTTTCTAAGTATTTTTATGTGCGATGTCTTGATGAACTCCTGGTTGCACCCCAACATGAAGAATATCTTCACAATCTGGCATCTCAACAGTTATATCTTCAAGATCTAGCATATTATTGTAGATGTCATTTGTTTTATCTTTGTGTATAATGTATGTCCACCTCAATATTAACTCCCACATAGTCAGTATTCTAATTATTTTAGGTGGTAGTTATATGGTTGTTGGTAGTTGTAATATCTGTATTTGCGCAAAGTTTCCCAAATACTTGAACAGGAACTTCAAAGTTTTCTTAGTTACTTTTTAGGTCTTCACATTCTGAGGACTAGCACCTTCCATTATTCTTAATAGAGTCTTGCATCAGCAAAAGAACCAAGTTACGTGTCAGAGACAAAATTCTTGTCACATGTATGCAATACCTCCTTGTCATGCGTCAACAACTAACCCCATTGGCGCGCATCTATAATAACTCCTTGTCACACGTCAACAATGAACCCCCTTGTTGTGCATCTGTAATATCTCCTTGTCACACATCAACTATATCTCTGTCATGCATTAACAACTAACCCCTTTTCACGTGTCTACAATACCTCTTTGTCATGTGTCAACTATATCCTCGTGCGTAAAGGCCAACAACTAACCCTATTTTAGCGTGCATCGAGAAAATTAAATGGGTCATGTGTCCAAATATCATGTCACACCGACTCTAAACTACTAACAGGCTAACAACAATCTCTGGTGCTTAGAGTATGTGAGTTCATGAAATTGGTAAGGTACTATGGTAGTACCGTAGTATACTACCCGATGAATCACCTAGGTTCTTATAGGATATTTTTTCAAATGTAGGCAATGCTGACCCCAAAAAATATATATAATGTAAATTTTAGGTGAACAAGACACCGACCCACTTTGAAAAAATTACCTTTTCAAATTTTCCCAAAATGAAAATTTCACCATATTACGAATATTCACCACTAAAATTATCCCTACCCATTCATTTGAATTTTTTTTTTTATGGATTTGATACTTGTTTCTCTTCTACATGTATTCAAACATAATCTTGCTTCATTTGGTAAGTTCAAAGCATAGTTCATCAAATCCCAGTGTGACAAATAGCAAAGGTTACAAAATATTTTTGGCCCTAAAAAAACTAGCTACAGATCTTTACGAGAGACCAGGTGCCTATTCTAGTAAACTAGGGCACCCCAGTGGTATTCCAGTACCTTCCTTGGCACTCTGATCCATTGAGATCCTTCGATCCACCCTTTTCGTGAGCTCTATGCGGTCATTCCCGATCTTAGAATTTATTATCATACCTGTGACACCTGTGATAGCCACCTGCAATTATTTGAGTTCTTTAATCACTTTACTCTTACATATTAGGTTTTATTTCTATTAGTGTAAGTATTTATCTAATTATCATTGATTTAGAATATTTATTTACAACATTTATTGTCCTCCTAGATTATATTAACTATCATTATACTTTCCCCTAGTTAGTTAATTTTAGTTAATCATTTTGTTGCATACTCCTTTCACCCCTGCCATATCAGCATATCCATTATTGCCCAATTTTTTTATCACCTAAGCTACCTATATTTAAAGGTCATGGAGACCCACAAGAACATCTTCGAGCATTTCATGTAGCATGCCTAGACTATGCAGATGATCACATTATACTAGCTAAGATTTTTCTGCGTAGTTTGCAAGACTATGTCATACGTTGGTTCTATGACCTACTTGTACATTCGGTAATATTTTTCACACACTTGGTTGATGCCTTCCTTGCCCACTTTCATATCAACATTGGCTCCAAAATATCCTACACCCAATGGAACAACTCAAGTAGGCACCTAATGAATAATTACCTAATTACGTCTCGCAATATAAGAATAACTTAGCTAAATTTTCAAATCTACTTCCATATTCCAAACTTCATGATTTATTTATTCAAATCCTATTACCATCTCTATAAGAGAGTGTTTTCTTTGAGACATCCCCTTTGGTTTATCAAATTTTCTATACTCTCAAACTCCATGAGACAAAAATCTAAACCATTGGCAAACACAAATATCAAGAGCACCTGTCGTTTTCCACCCACTTCCCAAGAAATCCAACTTTTAAGCCTTCTAAAAATAAATCAATGGATAAAATACTAATTTAAACACAATCTCTACCCCAAAGGAACTTCACTCATAATCATATAAGCATCCCCTTACCAAACTTAGTACACCTCCATGTATTTTGTTATCCCAACTCATCGAAAGTAATCTTATCACCTTACCTACTCCCTTACAACTAGATCCATCTCACCCCAAAGGATGTTGTTTCAATGAGAATTCCTATTTTGATTATCATCAGTGCATAGGACATCCCATCGATCATTGTTTCCAACTATGATACCTCATCCATGATTTTCTCGATAATGGTAAAATTAAGCTTCCAAAATTCGAGCCAATGCCACATACAAATGACAATCATAAAATTAAAATCTTTAATAAACCATTACCAAAGCATAACGCATGAGAAACAGATTCAACTCACAATCATATTTCACACACCATGTCTCGTACTATGTCTAGAGCTTTAGATTTCTTAGTTACTAATACCGAGGTATCCTTTTGCCTGTCATTTCCTTTTCCAATTTTGATTATCAAGCCAAGTTTACATCTGACCATTTGCACATCTATGCATCTATAGGTGTCACCCCCATAAAAACACTAAGGTTGAACCATCATGGCCCATTAGTGCATGTTCTATATCACTCCTTAAATCTATCTTCTATCCTCTATCTCAAGTCAAATACCCTTTCAAAAAAACTTTTGGTGTTATTAAGCTCCATGTTACAATTGGTCCTCTTACTATCCTTGTACCTTTCCTTGTCAAAGCAACACCATTGATGGTTACAACATGTTGTTAGGTCTTAGTTGGATTTGTCACTCACAATATACAATTTCCATGAATCATTTTTGTCTCAATTTCATCCATAACAACTAGGTCATCTCTATCGATGATGTCCCTCCATCCACTATGTGGCCTTCATTTCATCGCACGACACCACGTGCATCCTGTCCTTGATCGAACACATCACACTCCATGTTACCCAAAGAAAAATATACTCCTAGATTGCCTAATTTCATATCCTCTATATGACCACGTCATGCCGCTAGCCCTACACATAAGTATGAGACTATTCATAACAAAATTACTATATCACGACATAGGTTACTACCTTGATTTATTCCATGAAAACCTTCTTCACCTTCACATTCCACCGTACGTAGATCCATGTCGGTGAAAAATTTTGTAACATCATGACCTTCTTCATATATTCATCCCTCGCATGCACATAGGCTTCATTCCCTAATACATCATTTTCCTATATACTTTTGTTATTAGGGCATTGTCATATGCTTTCATCCCCGCATCAGTTGAAGGAACTCTATCCTTCAAGATTCATTGGATATTCATTCATTCACACATACTTAGGAGGATTGAAACTCCACCTTACCCCCTCTTTATTTAATCTTACCATTATCAAACTCATTATTATTCAAATGATTTTATATTCATATTCAATATATCTCTTAGCTTTGTTCCTCGATGACAAACCTTTGTGCTTTGGTTCACACTTGACTGTTGAGGGAATACCATCAGACCGAACCCCACACACTAAACTATAGGCTCTACACATTTACATTCTATCACAAGCATCGCACATCATACAATGTCTATTCTACTGAGTTACTCTAAATTCTACATTATACTAAATACACATATCGGCCACTCTATGTATTACCTACACCATTAGGCTATTTCACACTTCATATTTATACATCAGGTTGGACTATTGTTACGCTCGACACTCCTATTACGGCTAGGAGGGTGGTACGTGCATGAGGGAGAGCCGGTGCTCCTCAGGCACCCTTACTTCAGATTGTTGCCGGTCCCACTCATAGCAGTGATGAGCCCATTGACGTGGACTCGAATCTAAGGAGTTCACTGGGGGAGAGACCGAGGAGGAGACAGAGGACATGGAGATCAGTGAGATGGGTGGTGGGGGGATGATAGTGATCCTGAGTGGCATGATACCTGGAGATCTTGCGAGGCCAAGATGTAAGAGCGGAGCACAGAGAGGGTGACTCGGTTTGAGAAGAGTTACTCTCTTGAGACCCAGTGGAGATGGTGAGTCTATTGTAGGTCGTCACATTGCCCCGAGATGTGGGAGAGGGGAACCGATTAGTGGCAGCGTCGGTGGCGGCGTGGATCCTAGAGATCCTTCTTGGAGGCCTGGCGATCCTAGTGAGTTATCACTCTTCTTCTGAAATTTGTTTTAGTTGGACTTGTCTTAGTTTGTTATTTATTTTCATTTTTTTACTCTTGGTTCTATCGTGGATTCTTTTCTAACTTGTTTTCTCCTTTGTTTGCAGTGACTGCTGATGAGTGGCGAGACTTGATTCACCGAGTGTGTACTGATACCTTGCTTCTCCCCTTAGAGAAGACTTGTGTTGAGCTTTCCGTGGATGTGGGGGAGCCCTTAGTAGCCGATAGGCATACTGATGTGTTTGCCTCTGTCTGGCATGTGGCAAAGATCATGACTTCTCTCCATGCTAAGGTAGCTAGATACAGGATGGCCGAGCGCTTGATGAGGAGGAGCCATTCTCATAATGAGACGGTAGCTACCGGGTGTGACCGCGAGCCCTCAGTGCATTCAGAGTGCCAGCGTAGCCGGAGTCCTAGGTGTGGCCGTGCACCTCTAAGGATCCCATAGGGATTGAGAGACTATTTTTGTAGCATTTTTCCATATATCTGTATGAGTGCTTTTGTATTTTCTAGGCTCATTGAGCATTTTGACCATGCCTAGTGCATGATGGCATTGTATACGAAACCTGATTTATATATATATATATATATATCTCTTTGGATCTAGACTCTTGGCATCTTGAATTTTGTGACTCATTTCTATATGTGTATTTAGATGCTTTTTAGAATACTATTTTCATGTTTTCAGAATGTATGCAATGGATAACAAATGATAGTAGATAGAATATTTTACTCTATATGTTTTTGTAGTGTTGATATGAGATGATACTAACATATGGTAGTACTGAACTTTTGAACTCTTTGGGAAATGTGTGCAATTTCCTCTTATGTTGGAAAGACGTGATGAATGTATAGTGATAAAGAGATGAACTTGCCCCAATCCTAAATCCACACAACTAGTAAGATGCGAGGGCTCAACACCAAGAGTTAGGAAGGGCACAAGTTGTATGAGTTTGACTAAATGGAATGATGAGAGATAGAAAAACTAGTAATGAAACCAAATTTGGACCTACACACCTACCCTACTTAGAACTACTACCACGCTTAGAAGGCCACTTACTTTCAAGTTTATCTAGACTTAGATTCATAAATGGCAACCTGGTTGACAAAATCTAGTTTTGAGGATCGATCTCTTTGGAATTTGGATATTTGGATATTTTGATTTCTCTTAATAGAGGTGAATTTGTGTTTTTAGCATACCAAGATTTGTTAGTTTGTGTGACTGGACCCCCCACACCCTGCCTCACGCCACTGGTAAGAAGCATGGGTTTGTCACCAAAGGCAAGATATAGGTGAGTAAGGGCACTTCTTTCCTTTCCCAACCTCACACCACCAGTAAGAGATGTGGGCTTATCACCGAAGGTTGATGGGGCAAAGAAGTGTGTAAAATAAAATATTCTATTTGCTTGGTGCTTTATTTGATCTTTCTATGACTTTGGGATATCCTTTCATTCCAAGAGACTTAAGAGGGATAGATGTGACACCAAGAAGCTTCTAGAACAGACCGTAGGCAAGGAAAAATTCACCTAGTAGAAAGAAAGAGCAAAGCCAAGTATGCAGGCCTTGGTATGGTTTTCGTCAATGCTTGTCTGTCAAACTTGATGAGAAGATTTGAAAATAGTTGGTGATGCTCGAAGAGATGTGTTTTGAATGCTTTTGCCAATATTTTTAGAAATTTGCAACAAATTTTTTTAAGAGTAAGCTCTTAGACTACCACTTTTACAAAATGGACAAAATGAAGCAGCTAAAAGACTAATGCAATGTAGGTAGCTATAATGTACAAGTAATGACTTTGATGTTTTATGCATAAAACCGCTTAAGATGCAAGGAATTAACAGTTTCACCAAATTCCTCACCTTTTAGTGTGCACAAAAGATACGCACCATTTCTGTAGTCCTTCATGACTCGGTATGGGCCCAACCATTTAGGCCGGAACTTCCTTCCTTCGCTGGTTTTCTTATCGATCCGGCTGTCCAGTCTTAGAACTAAATCTCGTTCATATATTTCTCGCTCGTAGACTTTTTTGTTGTACTTCCAACACATCGGGTCAAGTATAGGATATGTGTCATTGTTCGTCATTTAACCTAGCCTTGTCAAGGCTTTCTAGTTGAGATAGGTGTGCCTCCTATAAGTTTCTTCATCTAAAATCCCATGTAATGAGATATGGAGACTAGGTATTTCAACCTCAAGTGGGAGAACCACTTCTGCTCCGAATACCAATGAGAAAGGAGTTGCTCTGTTAGTGTTCGATTGAGGTTCGATGGGCCCACAAGGCTGGATATAGTTTTAAATGCCAATCTTGTTTGTTATCCTTGATTGTTTTGAGGATAATAGCTTTTAACATTTTGTTTGTCACTTTAGCCTGCCCATTGTCTTGAGGGTAGTAAAGAGAGGCTGTGTGATGGTTTATCTTGAACTTCCTACATAACTCACAGACTTCATCATTTTTAAAGGAAGTTCCATTATCTGAGATAATGACTTGTGGGACACCATACCTGCAAATAATTTGGTTCAGAATAAATTTGGCAATTACCGAACAGTACGATGGTGAGAGGCATGTCCTCCACCCATTTGGTAAAGTATTCCGTGGCTGTAATTATAAAATTATCGCCATCAATTGATGAGGGAGAGAATTTCCCTATCAAGTCTAGACCCCACGTGTAGAAGGGCCACAAAATCGCTATTGGTTGCGGGGATTATGTTGGCATGTGGATCTCGTGAGAGAATTCTTGGCATTTTGGCACTTACACACAAATTCCACTGCGTCATGCTCGAGAGTGGGCCAAAAATAGCCCATCCGTTGTATCTTGCGAGTGGCGGCATGACCACCGAAGTGGCTTCCACATATCCCATGTGGGATTCATGAAGAATCTTCTTGGATTCTTCTATGTTGACGCATCTTAGAAGCATCTTTGTTAAAAGCTCTACGATAGAGTACCTGGTCTAAAAAAACATATTTAGCGGTAATAATGCGTAACCGCCTTCTTTGTTGTGACGTGGCACCTTCTAGGTATGTATGGTCCATGATAAAATTGATGATATCAGTATACCAGGGACATGTAGAGATGGGGGGCCTGGTTTCGACGAAGTATACACACTCATCGAGAAAGTCTAGATTTACCAGCTCGCCTCCATCTAGTGGATTTTCAGCTAACCAATCTACAATGATTTGTCCCTTAACGGATTTCTAGTTCACGAACGTTAACTCAAATTCTCCCATTAAGGTTATGAAACGGCCAGCCTTTTTAGATAAAGATCCTTATGTGAGAAATGTTCGTAAATGGTCTATCTTTACAATGACCCTTGTTTCCTAGTTTAACATGTAATGTCTCAAACATTTTGTTGCAAAAATTATGGCAAGGCATTCTCTCTCTCTGCTTGTGTATAACTTGTTTCATAATTGAGCAACATTTGACTAATGAAATAGACCGCGCATTCTTGTTTATCATTGTCTTCTTAAGACAACGTGCAAGCTAGCGAGACATGAGTGGCTCATGAATATAGGATCAAAGGGTAGTTTGGTTTGGGAGGCATTAGCGTGGGTGGAGACAATAAGAAGAATTTAATTGCTTCGAAGGCCTCATTGCATTCTTCAATCTAATCAATGCTATAATATTTCTTCAATAGATTGTTGATTGGATGAATGGAAAAACTTAAATTTGGGATGAACCTTCAGATTGCACCAAGTTTCCCAAGAAATAACTGATTCAGGATCGGTTCGATGGTGGGATCATTTTGAGAACAACCCATATTTTGGCTAGATCAACATCAATCCCAGTGAAGATATAATGTAGCCTAGAAGTTTGCCTCTTGTCACACTAAACACACACTTCTCTGGGTTTAATGTGACACCATATTCGATTAGTTGTGAGAGGATGATACAGAGCACTTCCGAATGATCACAATGTTTCTTGGCTTTAGCCAACAAGTCATCCACATAGGATTCCACGATTTTATGGATAAGATCGTGGAATATATAAGTCATTGCCCGTTGATATGTAGCGTCGGTGTTCTTAAGTCCAAATGGCATGATAGCATAGAAATATGTTCCCCAGGGAGTTATGAATGTGGTTTTGGCTTGATCCTACTGACTGATTGTACCCTGAGAACCCATCCATGAGGGACAGCAGTTCAAATCCAGCTATTACATCAACGATAACATCAATGGATGGTAATGGGAAATCATCCTTGGGACAAGCTTTGTTAATATCCCGAAAATCTATGCAAATGTGTATTTTCCCTTTCTTTTTGAGGATGGGAATGATATTAGATACCCATTGTGAATAGTCTACAGGTTTGATGAATCCCACATGGAGAAGTGTTATTACTTCTTCGTTTACCATGAGGGCCACTTTTGGCTTCATTGGTCTTGACTTCGCTTGATTGGCTTCGCATCTGGTTTAGTGACAAGATTATTTACGCAACTTGTAGTGCAATGCTAGTCATTTCTTTATAGTTAAATGTAAAATCCTTTTGATGTTCTTTAAGGATTTGGGTGTGTATTTCTATCTCCTCTGGAGTTAACGAGGATCCCAACTTCAAAATTCTTGGTTCCTCCTTCGTTCCAATGTTTATGTCAATGGTTTCTTCTATTAAAGAAGCATTACCTTCTTCAAATTCAGGTGGGGCTGGAGGTAATTCCAAGCTCTCTCTATTTTCTACCTCGTAGATATCAAGATCCTTCTGTGGAGGAGACTCTATCGTGGGATTTCCAAAATAGGAAGAGGAATGTGGTATTAGGGAAAGATCAACTATACGATGAGCAAGATGTAGCTCCGCATAGGTGTTTAGATATTTGAGAGTGACTCTATCATCGTCAAAGTGATCCATGATAGAAAAATCATCCTTGGCTTCTCCATGAGTCAAGAGTGAGTTTGTTGGTATTTTACACACCAACAGCTTGGTACAGAGTGATATCGTGAAATTTGTATCCTCTAGCTTGCTATTTGGGGTGAAACGGGAAGCTGACATTTATTGAGTCTGCGAGAAGGTTTTGCTCTCGTGGGATTGCTTCAATTGATATGAAGTTGAATCCCTTGCTTAAATCTAACACGGTTGTTTTGTATAGTTGTAAATGTTCAGCCCTAGTTTCATATACCTCGGAGACTTGGTTTGCAACTAGTTGCGAGTCTCCTAGCACTCTAATGTTATTGACACCCATTCTTTTAGCTAGGATGAGGCCAAGGAGGAGAGCTTCGTACTCAGCTCCGTTGTTTGTACATTCAAAGTTTAATTTAAAGGCGAAAGGTAGGATCTTTCCCTTAGGTGAAGTAAAGATCACCCCGCCCCAACTCCAAAGCAACATCTAGCTCCATCGAAGTGGAGAGTCCAATATTTGTTTGGAAAAATTGACGTTGGGATATTTTTGTATCTATTTCTTTTGCTTGATTACCTCTACCATAAAAACTTCATCTGATGGAAGAGAAGCGATTCCTGGGTGTGTCCCATACCCATGGAATCAAATGGTAGGAGAATAGGTAAGTCTTTCTCCAAGCAACTCAACAATTTTTGTGGTAGTCCCTAGTGATACTACTTTTATAGCATTGGTCTCACTTTTGAGTATTGGAACATCTTGGCTGGATTTGAAATTTCCAATTCAATGGTGGGTATTAGCTTTTCTTTTGGTTGTGAATTAGTTGGTTTGAAAAGCTGATTTGTTGGAAGTTCAAACTCAGAGTGAATACCTGGTCTTTTCTTCAAATCAGCTAGGTGTATATCGAAGGGTTTTGGGTCACCTTGTGCCATGAATATTTTCCCTAAGTGTAGAAATCTTATTTCTTGGAATAGCGTGGAAGGGATTGCCTTCATGCGGTGTATCCATGCCCAACCAAAGATCATATTATAATTGGTTTCCCAATCTATAATATAAAACTCGGTGAGGACCGTCTTGGGTCCCAAGTGACTAAGTAAAACTATGGTTCCAATCGAAGTGGCTTTGAGGCTATCATAACCTCTTAGTGTATTTCACGTCGTGGAACAGTTTGTCTCTCCATATCCTAGCTTTTGAAGGAAAGCAAAGGGGACTATGTTGACTGCTGCCCCATCGTCAACCATTGCACGTTTAACATAATTATTGTAGACCCAAACTTGTAAATGTAAAGTTGGGTCGCCTCTTCATGTAATTTCGGTGTCTATTGGTTTTTGCTTATATCGAATATAAACTCAATATCCCTATTTGGTTGCCTCGGAGGATAAATGTCGAAATCCACATGGCTTACTTGCGTTTCCAGGAGAGGAGGAGTGATATTGATTAAATGGCTAAGGCCTAATGCTTCTAAGAGGGCATCCCTATGGGTGGGAGAGTTTTTTAACAAATCCAAGAAGGAGATGCATGAGAAGGTTTTAGTTAAATCATTAATTAGATCATAGGTGCCTATAGGTTTTACCAACGATTGTTGAGTCTTTATCTCGGCTCTAATGAATAACTTGGAGTTGGTTGAGAAGAATAATCCCGTGTTCTTGTTATGGTTTCTATGGGTAGCTCGACATCTAACTCCACTAAACCAACTATCTTAGTTTGAGGTCAAGTTCCTAATTGGGATGTGGTGGTGGATTTAATGAAGTTGAAGCTTCATGATCATTGTTTCCTGTCATGAAACTCTTATTTGTTCCATTAGGATCTAACCTGTTGTTGTTAGAATGGTTTGGGAGTGGGTCATTTAAGATCTTGAGGGATGCATTTTGAGGGGAAACTACCCCTGCATAAGCATTTGGCGTGGGTACTCTGAGAATTTGGTAAAAACATATCTATAAAGAGTTGTTTTTGATATTTTGGCAACACTTGCATGGATTTATTGTATTCACGACAAGTCCTAGTATCGTGGCCTTGAATTTTATGTAAGCTACAATATAGATTGGGATTGTAATTTCGAGGTTGTTGATTTAAAACCTGTTGTGGCTAGAAATTCTGATAACGTTGCTGGTTTTTAGAGTTAAAATTTTGAGGCTGTTGCCTTTGGTTTTGACTCTGATATCCAATTGGTTTTTGATTTGGACTTTGTGTTTGGACTTGTCGTTATCATCGTTGTTTCCGTGGTGGATGATTAAAATCCACCACATTGATTGTTGGGGTAAAATTATTATTTCGCTGATTATTAACAGGTGGCAAAATGTTTACAACATTTTCCCTTTTTTTAGCTTGATCGATTACTCCTGTTGTAATGCTATGGTTCTTGTTAAGGATCTTAGGTCCTTGATTACCATTCCCAATAATAGGATAGCCGCGGTGTTTTGATTGGGAGTGGCTAATTTCCCGCTTGTCCCATATTTCTTACGACCACTATCAATCGCCACTTGGTCGATTCGGAGAGCACTCTCAAGTACTTCATCATAAGTTCTTAGTGGGAACTTTTGGACTTCTTCCTTTATCTCTCTATTGAGTGAATTAAGGAATAAATCGCATAGTTCCATTTGATCCATATTTGGATCACTCATTGATGAGTAGAGAACTATATGCCATCTTTGGATAAAATAAGTGGCGGATTCATTATGTTCTTGTTTGATATGTAAGAACTCCTGATTCCCATTCTTAACAATTTGTTCATGTCGAAAGCTTTGATGAATTCTGACACAAGTTGTTTAAATGAGTGTATCAAAGCTTCAGGTATTCTATAATACCAATCAAGGGTAGTACCTTCTAGGGTCTTAGGGAATATTTTAATGACAACCCCATACCAAGGGAGTAACTCCCATATGGCTATGGCATAGGCCTTAATGTGCGCGTTTCGGTCCCCTTCCCCTTTGTATTTGGGAAAATCTGGAAGAGGTCTCAGAAGCATAATGCTTCGTATGGTGAATTCTAAAGGTTCTTTTAAATATTCGAATAAGTCCCCTATTGCGTAGGCCTCAACCATCGACGGGGCTTACTGAGGGGGTTGAGGTGGAATGGGTTGTTGATATGGCATAGCATATGCATTTGTAGGGACATAAGGGAATCCCTGTGGTTGAACAAACATCCCGGGAGAAGAGAACATATCTCCTTATGGTGATTTTGAATATATGTTCAAATAAGGAGGAGCATTTTTTCAGTACGGGTTGTTTGGTGCCAAGTCGGGTGATGTCATGTTTTATTTGGAGCGGCGTTTGAAAATGTTGTCTTAGTTGGCGTTTGCTATGGATAATTATAAGGATTTTGAGGAGGCATGCCCAACGTGCTGTTCTTATAAGGAGGTCAACTTGACTGGGGTGATGCGAGAGGGTTGGGGATTCCGCTTGCCTAAAATATGAATTTTTGTTTGTTTGAGCAAGTTCTAGCCCTCTAACCTTCTCTCCTAAGGCTGCAATGAATTTTGGTTTGAATTTTGGTTTTCTTGAGCAAGTTCTAGCCCCTCTAACCTTCTCAAGTATTGAGGAACAACTATTTGTTTCACGTCGGGTTCACCAATTTTGTATGATGGAAAAGTGACAAGCGAGCATGGGAATCTACAAGTACCTCTTCCTCATACCCGACCTCTCGAGGTCGTGTTGAGACAATCGGTGAATGTTGAATGCGAATGGATATGTATAAGCTAATCGGGTAATCTTAAATCCTCAATATACAATAACAGAATCTATGAATCTAAGGTGAAGAAGGCCCTCCTAACCTAGATTGGTGTAATGGCTTGTTCAGATATAATGGCTACTCGGAGGCTCCAATCAATGTCGAGCTCTACCGAGATCCTATTTCTTGGTTGTTGGATACGTGGGAAGTGACCTGTGGGAGCTTCGTATATATCTCCAGACAAGGTCATGAAAGTAGTGGTAGGTGGTTTAGTGGATTTTGTGGTTAGCTATGGGTGGTTTTCTGGTCTAGCCCAGAAAATATTAGATTGATTGGCTTCTATGTTTAATATGGAAAACTGTGCTATAATATCTGGTAGGAGTGGTGAAGATCTAAACACCAACGTTCGTAAGCTGGTGTCAATACTTGACTGATTTGTAGGCCCGTTGGGTTGTGGGACTTGGGGATCACAACCATGAGTTCGTGGTTGTTGTGGACCTGTTATGGTCATGTGAAGAATCAATCCCTTCTCCCAATTATCCAGTAATCATATGCCTTTTCAACTTCTACGTTTAGAACTAGAAGTTGTATGATTTCTCTGAGTACCTAACTGGTGTTCTGGAAACTTGGATATGTAAGGTAGTGTCTATATCAATGAGGAGGTCTCTTGCATTAGGTTGTGGAACCAAAGGATTGCAACCAAATGTTTTTTCTCATTTGAACCCTTGCATGGTCATTTAGGTGTTTTATCAAGGCAATCTATAATTCAGATGGTTTGACTAGAATGTGTAAGCTTTGTCGTCTTCGATATTCAATCTTCTTAGTTGCTCACTAATTGCTTGTAAGTTTGTTGTTGCTCGAAATACCTGTATCCTAAGGTCCTGATCTATATTAGCTAAAGTTGTGGGTAAATTTGGTTGAGGTACTATAGGTTCAAATATATATTCTCTAGGCTCTCTAGGTCATGTGATTGTCATACAAAATGATTCAACTTTTAACCAACATTTAATAAACTGATTATGAAAGAGGTATTACACTACGTAAGCATTCTTCTATTTTTGTATTTTCAATGACGTATTTTAATGAAATTAAAGAGTAGCTACTCTAGTATATCTATAAAATGAACAACTAATCTAATAACAGAATAAAAACAAGCAACGTAGCCTGGTATGGCTATTCGCCTGTGCAGTTGTGATTTTATCCTAAATATCTAAGCAACTATATATTTTGAATTTGAAAGGCTCTCGATCCTACCTCGAAGTGAGGAATGAATCACTGATTTCTCGAAACTATCAATCCCCACAAATTCCATGGTGATATCAAGAGTAAACTTTTAACCGAAATAAAATAATGCACTACTCTATTTGATATGTCGTAACTAGAACTTTGATAGCTCAAACCTGGTGTTTACAGGACAGTGGTAAATCCAATTGTGTGTGATTCGTCCCCTCAGTGTGATCTCCTCGTTCTTTCATGTCCTCGTGAATCCAGAAAGTGTGTATATGATAGTATCAACAGAAGATAGCAATTGAACAATTACAGCTTTGTATATAGACCGAATATAATGCGAGAAGGAGAGGGATAACGCAAGTGAACAGAGCTTGACTATGTAATTACTTGCGAGATTTATTGTGGGAATACAACACAAGTTTAACGAGAGTTTCAAAAATTATCCTTTTGACAAAACAAAACCTGCAACTTTAATGGATTCTAGTCTAGAAATGAAGCTATTCTATGTTTAAACTGATGTATGAAGCAAGTAATTGAATAAGACTGAAACAAGAAGATTATATAAGCTCTAAAACACCAACAATGGAAACAAAACATGAAATGACAAAATTCTAAGTAAGAAATTGAAATATTGAATAAGAGAATTGAGAAGATGAAGTGCTGTGGGACCTTAGAGGTATTCACTTTCATTACTGATTCACTGGCATGCCAGATGGGACCTTAGAGGTATTTACTTTCATTACTAAAGCCAGATTGATGTGCACTTGTTGTAAGTTCTAGCTTTGAAGGAGTTTTAAATCACACATCCTGGCGACTCCAAAAGAGGCATAATCCGCTGGTTTCAGCGGTCAAGCCCTGGCAATTTATGAGAAGAATACGAGACTGTCAGGTCAAGAACTAGGGAGGAAGGATTGTTTGTTTATATGCATCTATCTCTAGGCAGAGAAAGAAGGGGAAGAAGAGCTCAAAGATCTGCGTCTCCACCTAATAGAACTTTGTCTACACCTCCACCTGGTAGACCTTTTCTCGCATCAACAAGGGTTCTCAGGCCAATCAGAATGGCGCAACCACTAAATCCCTTTGTCAATTTCACTGGCAGCAGCCCACTTGCCCTCAATGCACAGAATCCAGTTCCAATTGCAGCATTGAAGAACATTCCATTTTTCACTGGAGAAAATAGTACCACTCCTGGTGATCATGTCAAAGACATTGCTAACGTCTGTGCAATCCATGAGATAAATGAAATGGATGTGGCTGTCAAACTGCTGGCATCATCGTTCAAAGGGAAGGCATTGCAATGGTTCAGAAGCCTTGAAGCTGGTTCTATCACAAATTGGAATCAGTTGTGCATAGTTCTCCATGAGTAGTTTGGAGAGAAGGGAGACAACTTGTCTCTTCTAGAACAATTGACAACTATCAAGAGAGCCTCCAACGAGCAGCTGACTGACTTCAATTTCAGATTTCAAAGGTCTTGGGATAGGATTCGGTGGCGGTCAGGGCCTTGGCAACGAGAAGGTGCTTTTCTATATTACCTTAAAGCTTTGAATTCGATATTTCTATGTTAATTCAATCTATGGGAGGCACAACCTTACTCGCTGCTTATAACACCGCCATTAGGGCTGAAAACTGTCTTATTCAAGCCGGTAAGCTATCTCCTAGGCCTCCCATGCCCTTATATCCGAACTTAGAAAATCCAAGCACTAGTCAAACACCCACTTTGGCTCCTATTCCCACTCCTAGAAATCAAAGTTCAAATGAGACTTCTACCTCATCCTCTAGTGCTTCAAACGAACTCCAAGAGGTCATGAAACAATTGCAAAATTTGGGAAATGAGCTGGTTACTATCAAAAGACAAACAAGCACAAAGTGCTAGATCGTATCGCCTCAAGCTCACCTATCGAGGCAACCATATCAACCTCAAAGACCACCCAATCCAGCTGCAAACCAGAATCAAGCAAGGCCTCCCGCTAATAGACCATTTTAGCCCTATAACCCCAATGTTGCATCTGCATCTAGAGCTTTGGTGCCAGTCCAAAATAACATGGCCCAAGAATATGATTGGTGTTTCCGTGCAGTCAGCCACATAACCAATCAATGTGCTTTAACGTTGCATTAAATCAGGCTTTGATGGTGCAAACCATTGGTGGGTCGCAAGAGTCCAGCCACGAAGAAGATCAACAGCAAGGGGCACCTCAGCAAGGAACATCTCCGAATGAAACTACTCTTGTCAATTGGCAGGCTGAAGATTTCTGTGGTATGAATCAAATACCCTCTCAAAGTGTTGCAGCCAACACAAGGTCAAAGAGGAGAAATTTGGGAGAGGAACAGCCATTGGCGTCGAGTAATCCACAACCTTCTACCACTCCACAAGCCACTGGCAAACAAAATATAGTTCCAAACATGCAAGGAGCATCCAAACCAGCTCCTAAACCAACTCGGACACCACCATTATTTTTGCTGCCATGTGCAAGGAATGAATGTGCAGCTAAGGGACAACAGAGGGATACTTCATCTCCATTCAAGATTATCATTGATCGGATGAAGAAGACAAATGCAAACATATCAATGTGGGAATCACTATCTATCCCAGGACAAAGAGATCTGCTACAAGCTGCCATGAAAGACTGGTCAACTTCAAATCAACAGGTCCAAATGCAAGAGAAGGTACTCACAAATGCTGCCCAGCCTGAAGGAAATCATGGAGGACAGCAAGGTAAAATGTTGAAGCCCCCTCCATTTTATGTTTCATTGATCATAGGAGATAAGTTGGTGCATAATTGCATGATCGATTCGGGAGCAAGCAGCTCAGTCATGCCAAAACAGATAGCTGATCAGCTAGGACTCCAATATGAAGTCATCTCCAAGGGTGTAGTGCAATTAGATGGGACAACAGTGACAACGGTTGGAGTAATCAAAGGTTTGAGCCTCACACTGCACGCATGTCCTAACGTAACAGTGTTACAAGATGTGTCAGTCATAGACCTACCACCACTCTTTGCATTGTGCTTGTCAAGAGACTTCACTGCTAAAATTGGAGGCTATCTTTCGGCATATTGGTCACACATGTTGTTCAAAACAAGGTATGGAACCAAAGCCACAATCAGGTCTGAACCTATTGCAAACTTTCATATTGAGCCTTACACTCCAAGCCAAATCAATACCAACTGTTCAGCGTTTGATCAAGAAGATTATCCAAGCACTGATGAAGCTGACACCAAGGTTGGAAGCATCCCAGATTTGACTCTTGATGAATGGGCAAACAAGGTGCATGCTTTTGATCCTTATCAAGAAATAGAAGAATCTGAGCTGGGAGTCTATTGTTTACATGAAGAGAATCAACCTCTTCCTAGCATCACCAAGCCAGATCATAAAGACAAGAATGAAGTATGGCAATTGTTCTTTGATGGGTCAAGGAGTAGACAAGGTGCAGGAGGAGGAGCTATGCTCATTTCACCGCAAGGTATAAGGTATTACTCAGCCTTCCGTTTCCAGTTTTCCTGTTCAAACAACACGGTGAGGATGAAGCCTTAATTCATGGATCTTTGGGCAAGGAAGAAAGGCATCAGGAATTTACAAGTATTTGGTGATAGTGAGCTGATCGTAAACCAAGTCAAAGGAAAAAATGCTGCCAAAAATGATCTGTTGAAGAACTACAAAAATCGGGTATGGGATCTTATTGAAGATTTTGAAGCTTTTAGCATCATTTCCATCCCAAGAAAAAAAAGAATGAAGCTTGATTGACTTGGCAGCAATTGGGGCTGCGTTTGATGTCGTAGAAAGTATCAAAGTGAGAAGTCTCAGCCTCATATCAAAGTGGTTGTGAGACCGGATGTTCCGGATAACAACACAAGTTGGAAAGTCTTCGAGAATGATCGCAGATTGTTAATTTCTGCAAGAAGAAGTGAGTTCTCCATGAGAAATCAAGACAAATTGGAGCAGCAGTATGGTGACCAAGTGGTGCGGTGACAACTAAAAATTACCAAAAGGCCTCATAACCTTGGAGTCAATCTTCAACCCAAACGATCAGTTCCGGAAGGAGAAAGTGAACAATCAAGTAAAGGGTGAAGATTCAGAGCCTATTTTAGTGGAAGAAGGCAAGACATTGCAAATTGGCAAAGTAAGTACTCCACAAGAGAAATCTGATTTTGTTCAGCTTTGTCAAGAGTTCCCAGATGTCTTTGCTTGGACTTACAAAGATTTAAGAGGTTTCAATCCAAAGTTGGCACAACATACTATTGAGTTGGATCGAATCCAAGCCTGTCAGGCAAAAGCAAAGGCTAGTAAATCCTCATATCGAGCCTCTCATAGGAAAAGAGTTAAGCAAGCTCATTGAGGCTAGTATCATCTTTCCCATCAAACACTCAAGTTGGGTTGCAAACTTGGTACCAGTAAGAAAGAGGAATGGAGAAATAAGATTGTGTGTGGACTTTCGTGATCTAAATAGAGCATCACTCAAAGATCATTATCTGCTTCCATCAATGGAACAAATATTGCAGGTTGTAGCTGGTTCAGAAAGGTTTTCATTGCTAGATGGATATTCAGGCTATAATCAGATAATGGTAAAGGAAGAAGATCAATTCAAGACGGCCTTCACTACAAAATGGGGCATGTATGCTTACAAGAAGATGCCATTTGGACTGTCAAATGCTGGAGCAACATTTCAAGCAAGCTATGGATATGGCATTCAAAGGCTTAATCAACAATATAGTGCTGGTATACCGGACGATATCACTATCTTCTCAAAGAATGCAGCAGACCATCTCTTTCACCTCGACATAAGTATTTCGAGGTGTAGAAGGTTCTGAGTGTCGTTGAATCCAAAGAAATGTATATTCTTGGCACACGAAGGCAAGTGTTGGGCCACATTGTCTCTAGGGAAGGGCTAACAATTGATCTCGAAAGGGTTGAAGCCATCCGAATGCTTCCATTGCCACACCACAAGAAATCTCTTCAAAGCTTCTTAGGAAGGATAAACTTTGTCTCGCAGATTTGTGCCCGATTTTGCCACTCTTGTGAAGCCCCTAACAATGATGTTGAAGAAGAGTCTGGCATTCAAATGGACAGCAGAAGGCAAAGAGAGTTTTGAAAACATCAAGCATACAATATCACAAGCTCCAACTCTTATCAACCCAGATTTCTCAAAAGATTTCATGTTGTATGCATTTGGAGGATCAGATACAATCTCAGCTATCTTGATACAGCTGAATAGAGAAGGTTCAGAACAGCCCATAGCATTCTTCAGTCAAACCTTGGAAGATTACGAAATAAAGTATTCTTTCATTGAGAAGCATGTCCTTGTTGTCATCAGGAGCTTGAAGAAGTTCAGACATTTGGTCTCAAACAATAAGATCCAACTGTTGGTGTCTCATGCTGGTGTCAAGGACTTCCTCCTAAACAAGGATTTAAATGAGAAGAGAGCAGGTTGGATCACTCGGGTGATGGAATATGATATTGAAATCAAAGTGACCAAGCTAGTTCGTGGCAAAGGCTTGTGTGAGCATCTCGCTTCCAAACAACCAGACGGGTCAAAAAGTGAAGAAGATGCCGTCCTACTACTACAACATGATCAAGAACAACTAGCTGATGATGCACCCATCCCGTGTTGGACTCAAGACTGGGTGCATTACCTCCAAACAGGCTTGTGCCCCCCAGAAGTGAGCAAAGCAAAGAGAAGATACTTCAGATTACAAGCCATTCCATATGTGCTTGTTGACGGAGTTTTGTTCAAGAAGGACATCAATGGTGTTCTATTAAGATGCATTGGAACAGGTCAAGTTGAGAAGATCTTACACGAGTTCCATGACGGGGAAGCAGGAGGCCACTTTGCTCCACGAGTGACAGCTCTAAAAATCATGAAAGCTGGTTACTATTGGCCTACTGTGTTCAATCATTGCTACTCATGGGTCAAGAAATGCAAGAGATGTGCATTCTTCATGGGGAAAGAAAGGTTAGCAGCACTGCCCCTTCGTCCAATTTCAGTAAATCAGCCATTCATGTAATGGGGATTGGACTTCATCGAAGTTATCAATCCCAATTCAAGTCAGGGCCACAAGTGGATACTAACAGCAACAGACTATTTCACCAAGTGGACTGAAGCAGTGGCACTCAAGGAGGCAAATGAATCTAATATCTTAGATTTCTATGAAGGAATAGTCACGAGGTTTGGTGCCCCTACCACTATCATATCAGACAATGCATTGGCATTCCTTGGCACAAAGATCACTGAATGGGCTGTCAAGAATTGTGTGTATCTCAGCACTTCATCGAACTATTACCCTCAAGGTAATGGCCAAGCCGAGTCTACGAACAAGAACCTACTAAGAATCATCAGAAGGACTCTAGATGAAAACCAAAGAACTTGGCACGCAAAGCTCAAATCAGCCCTATGGGCTGATAGGATCACACCCAAGAGATCTACAGGAAGCTCTCCATACAAGCTTGTGTATGGGAAAGAAGCAGTTCTACCTATATCGCTTGAGTTGCCAGCACTGGAACTCCTGAAACAGTTGGAGCTGGCTGAGTTTGAACCTATGGAAATCAGGTATGCAGAGCTGATGGAATTAGAAGAGACAAGAGAGCACGCAATGCAGACCATAGAAAAAGATAAAGCATTGGTCAAAAAGAGTTTTGACAAGAAAGCTAAGGCCAGGATATTGCAAACTGGAGATTTGGTACTGAAGTGGGATGTTGATCATGCAAAACTAGGAAAGCACTCCAAGTTTGATGCCATTTGGAGTGGCCCATACATGATCATTGAATGCAAAGGTAGCAATGCTTTCCGACTGGCTAAGTTGGATGGTGAAGAATTACAGATTCTGGTCAATGGGATCTATCTCAAACGTTGCTACTAGAAAGAAAGCTTCTCACCCTTGTAAATATTAATTTAGAATTTCCATTCCTCTAAGTGCTTATGCACATTGTACTGCTGTTAGAGTAGTTTTTATTTCCCTAAGTGCTTGTGCACATGTCCTATTGCTTCTAGTATGTGCATGTTTGCAGTTCACCGAGCTCCTGGAAAAGAATTTGCAGCCACAGGAAAACCAGCTCAACGAATGAAAAATGGCTCAAGGACACAGGTTTTCAAATTTCAGATCAACTGAGAGGTTATCAAACAGACTCCATGCCCAATGGATTGCTACAAGCAGCTGGCCGTTCTTCATCCAGTAGGCGATGACCTTGAAGTAGCCAAAATTGTTATCCAAAATTCACCCCTCAAGGTAATTTTGATAACATGCATCAAATTCTTTAGTCCCAAGCAATTATATTGAGTCAGGACAAAAATTCATGTTTCTAGGGTCCCCTCATATTTTTTCTAACTCCCCTGTCCAAGAAGAAGAGAGCAAGCTCTAAGAAAATGTGAAAAATTGTAAAAAAAAAAACAAGCTCCGGCTTTAAAAATCATGAAAAATGGCTAAGTCCCAGTCCTTGTAATAGTCGGGACATGAGGGACATCTGGACGCGAACCGGCCGAAAGGCCGCTAGGCAAAGGTCCCGCAGCATTTGGGACATTTGGGACAAAGGGACGCGTGGGACGCGGAAATCCGAACTGGCCGAAAAATGGAAAAAATTGACTAACTGTTGAAACAGGCAGTCTGGGACATCTGGGCAATTAGTACGCGAACCGGCCGGATCGGCCGAAATGAGTCAAGGCAGCCCGGAACAGTTGGGCCGAAGGTACGAAGTACGTGAACCGGCCGGATCAGCCGAAATGAGAACTTTCAGTCCGGGACGCGCGGGACAAAAGTACGCGAACCGGCCGAACCGGGCGAATCGGGAAAATTTGTCCCAGACGGTCCGAAAGCAAATGGGACATCTGGGCCGCGAGTACGTGAACCGGCCGGTTCGGCCGAAACAGGGAACTTCAGCACTGGGACAAATGGGACAAAGGGACGCGTGGGACGCGAAAAGCCGAAGCGGCCGAAGGCAGAGGAGAAAAGTCAACATTTGACCCGTGGAACTTCAAACGGCCATAACTTTTGACTCCGAGCTCCGATTTTCACAAAATTGGACTTTCTGGAACGAGCACGATGTCCTCTACACCAAAAAAGATAGATTTATTAATTTTAATGAGGGTAGATATATTTAAATAAAATAAACATATTCGACTCCAGTCAGTTGATGCTCATTCCCATCAAATGACAGAAAACGCCTGCCAGGCCCAAAATAGCTGCCCGCACTTAGAAGGCCATAAATTTTTCATTTCTCAATGAAATCGAACAAAATTGGTACCGTTGGAATTTTGGTTCTGAGCCCGATGCACAGAAATCAAGAAATTCTAGATTTGATTAGAAATTGATTGATATTTTTAAGAAAACGTGGCGGATTGAGCAAGGTGTTTTATTTGGTAGCTGGGAGTGCAATTAAGAGGCATGGTCACCCTTCTTTCTCTCTGCGCAAACACATGGGACAAGATGGGAGCCTTTTGTAAGTAATGTATAACCATTTCACTCAATTTAATGCCTCTTACAGGTGGTTGAAGGATAGATTTCGGGATTTCCATTTTCCCTTCTCTTTTCCTTCTCATTTTTCTATAAATTGGAGTGTTGGGCTCATTGTAAGGGAGATTTTTGGGTAGCAAAGCTCTGCCAAAATTGATTTGTGAAGCCAGTGTGTTACAGGCCCTTGTAGTGGACTCCTTGCATGGTGATCCAGGCCCTTATCTTGTAATAGACTGAACTGTGCATACCAGGAAGCAATAAAATACAAGTTTGTGGATGTATCTTCCCCTGCTGTGTTTTCTTGCATTCTTCTTGCCCCTTTAATCTTTCTATAAGAATATTGTGTCTATTTAGTATGTTCTTGCAGGGATTCATTATCATTGTGTATGCTTGGAATATTATTGTGAATGCATTTTGCTAGATTATGGTGAACCGGCATCACCTCTTCTAGTGTGCACTTTGCCTCTCGTATTTCACACATTTAGAGACTACTCTCACACCCTCCTTTTCTCGGTGTATCACCGCTTTAGTGACGGATTTCATTTTATGCATTCTCTCTCCCTGGTCCCTTGGAAATTTAGATTAGAATAGTTAACTTATCCTGCATTAGAGTAGATTGTGGCGGGTAGTTTAGGAGTAAGAACCAACTTTCTCTGGAGGTCTATCTCAAGTAGCAAGTCCCACAACTTAGAGATAGTACCCATGTTATCTAATCACACTGTGAGTTCAAGTATATCTCTAGGGGGTGCTTTGTGATTCGGTGATAACAGTGCCATTTGATTGAAAACAAGTTGGCTATTTATAACCAATGCATTTACCATAGGGTAACTCCCATTTGATCTCTTTTACTATAAACAAAGGAAAAACACTATTCCCAGGGAGTAGAAAACATTAATGCAAGCCAAAGTGGTTGAAGAAAGCGTGTAAAATCCAATATTTATGTTTGACGTGATCGTTGGAGGAATCTGGAAAACGTGAACAAAACCACCGCCCATTCCTGGGCGTATTGCCACAGACCGCCTCCCAGCGGGGGACGGTGGTTCCGTCAATATAGACAAAAAAGCAAGAAGAAAGGGGAAAAAGGGGAAAACCAAGCATGCAGAGGCTAAGCAGGGCATGCGGGATACAAGCATATACTTTATGAACCTTTTTGGATTCCAAACACCTTGCAAGGAGACCTGTATCATCATTAGGGCATGTGTAACATCGTTCTAGTGGTGCAAGACTCTACAATTTCATGTATATACAGAACTCATTCTCTTTTATACCATGTGTGTGTGTGTGTGTTTGTGTGTGTGTGTGTATATATCAGGCCTAGATCCATCTACAACGACGTGGTTCGTGGGGTTATGGAAAGTATCAAAGTAGCTGATTTCTTTGTATGCAGAATTTCCTCTCCTCACTATTAAAGGATAATATATCAGATATACTACAATCTTTGATGCATGGTATTCTTCTTTGATGGGGTGCATTAGTACCTCTTTCTTCTTCTTTTTCTACCTTCCACTTAGTGTTAGATTACATGCACCCAATGTTCTAGTTTCTCCTCTAACATAATTGGGGACTGATCACCCCCAACCACTCAAAATTTTTTATCAACAACAATCAAAACCTCCTATTCGCAAGGAAGGAATGGGATTCTCTTCCCTTCACAACAAAATATGTGTAATCTTTCCATGTTTTGGATGAATATATAATTTATTATTAATTTTTAAAGTGCACACATCCCAAAAATGAAATATTGGTGCGTACACTACCGTAACCTTGAGAAAAATATTCATTTTTAATGCATGTAGAATGGAGTTTATACGAGCCATTTTTAAAAAAATGGATGAAAAGATAATAAATTGTGTACAAAACCATATGCATACGTTTTGGCAAGAAAAGAAGGCACTAGTAAAAGAAATTAAGGATGAAAGCCTTAAACTAATCAGATTTTAGAAAGAAGTATATCATCACCAAGGTAAAACCAAGCTTGATGTCATAGTATAATTTTTTTAGAATATTATGTTATAACACATGAGATATCGGGGTGTAAACGTGATATTTTGATTTTTTTTAAAACACGGATTTATTCATAGATTACACAAACCAAACCTTAGGTTTGTATATCAAGGAAAATCCAAACCTATCGGTTAGGAATTTCAAACCCAAAGAAGATGAAACATGCTCGCGTTATAATGGGAACACGCTATAACACGTTCACATTCTTGTTTGCAATGTCATATATGTGCATTTGGGAGGGATATATTTACTAAAATAAATGTTTATGTATACGTTTTTCATTTTTTAATCTTTATACTTAATTATTTATTATACTTTAAATTTATTTTAGTAAATATAAGAAATTAGGGTCACTCTGCACCTTATGGAACTAGTCTCACAGCTCCATGAGTCACGGTTTAGGAGATAGTTTTTATAATCTAATCTGGTTAGTACATAGGTATTTTTCAGATTTCAACATTTAGCCTAAATCTTTTAGGGTTTAAATTCTACAATCAATGTCTATTTTGGGAAATAATATAGTCATTGTTTAGGTTTTGGGGCCTTTGGATTGTTTACTGACATTTGTAGGAGTGTTAGATGTGTCAAAATTAGAATTTACAAACCTCACAACTCCCAAAGGTAGTGACAATTGATCGAATATATGGACTCATGAATTTTCCCATGAGCATGGATTTGAATCCCTAATTTCATCTTAGAATATGGTAGAATCATACTATGGATGAGTACCTACTTTACAAGCTTAGGGAATGCATCTTTAAGAGGACCACTCGAGTGATCCTCACAATAAATAATGCAAAGGAGTGACATTGGATCCTATATTGGCATGTATATAATCCCTTGATCCTTATAATATATATTAACAATAGTAAGGTGTGGGAAAGAAGATGATCTAAGGACCTCATAATATATTCATTTGTTCAATAGAATAATAAGACATAACTTGAAGAGCTAGAGGCTAAAAGAGTGCATCACATTGATATATTTTTAACGCTCAAGAAACGTTAGGGTAGGAGTATGTGAAAATGTGCAAAATATTCGACAAATTCATTTATTTTCTATGGAGAAAGAAACTCAAGAATTTCATCAATATTTATGCTAAGTAAATTAGTTACATTCTCACCCTAGTGTAGGAGTAGGAAGGTTGATTCAGGTGCCACATACTTCACAAAAATCAAACCTACATCAACATTCAGAGAAATGATTTTCATATATCCTTTTGTAGTTTTTCCAAGAAACCTTTCAAATAATTTCATATACGGACAAGACACCAATGAAATAATTTAGTGCATTACAAAAAAGGAATTTGGTGAAAGTGGTAAGAGGGTGTTGTTATGCAAAATGTATGGCATGAAAAATTGAAACTTTGAGCATGAAAACTAAGCCCACAAGTTGAATCTTTCCCATTTCTGTCACTAGTGCATCCTTCCTCTAGCCAACCTTCCTCAACATCACTGTCAACATCACTTAGAATAAATTATTAACAAGGTTTTTAAGTTTGTTTCAATGTGTAGGGATGATTGAATACGATGATTGATGAGTTCAATGTGACTTGATGGAAGATAACTTCCTCCGGAGGCCTAAAAAGGCCATTATGAGCTAATCAAACACCCTCTGGGAAAGTTCAAGAAACATATTAAGCATTCAAAGGTGATTTCGGGGAATCTTGGAAGTGTTGGAGGAAATTTATGAAGATTTAGGAAAGGTTTTCTCTTTCAAGGATAATTTGCTCAACAACGGGTTTTCTAGGTGCAGGGAACAAACACTCTAATGGTGAAATATGACTAATTCATATGATAATGGGAGATCCGTAAGGAGTTAGGAGGAAAAAAATAGGCACTGGAAATATATTTGAATCCTATACATTTTAGTAACATCCATTTTTCTCTAATAATTTAAGGTTTCATGAAGAATTTCAAAACAATTTAGCTACCCCTTTCAGTTTAGACAAAAATGACCCTAAATTTTCAAGCTCTAGAGAGATGCTCACCACATAGTGATAGGTGAATATTTGTAAATTTTGATAAGTACCTCTCGAAATGTGTACTATCATAAATATACTATTGTTTACCATGGGTAAGGATCTCATGAAGATGGGGCCTAATTTTGTGAGTTGAAAACACCTTCTTAACACCCTAGGTTGTGTTTTTGAGTGAAGAAAATTATAACATGAAAAAGTGCTAAAAATGAGTTAGCATGAGTTGAAATCATATTTCTAAAACCTCAACTAATGACTTAAGTGTTTAGTAAAATTGTTATGAGATCTGCATTGTGATGGGAATATGATGCTCTCTATTTTTTAGGCCTCAAAAGCTAACCCAAGTGATCATAAATAAACTCCATGATGCTCAAACCATTTTCTGATTATCTATCACTTACTGAAATAGGTATTCGCCATGTATATGGAAGGATTTCTCATTGAATGATATTCTTGTCATGTGACCACCTGTTGGACTGAAATGAGGTGGTTGCAATGTCTTTCCTCCTTTGAAGTGTGATCACACTATAAGGTTTGAATGAGTGTTTAAGAACACTACCAAGTGAAATTTAGTGAAACTTAGAAAATTTCTCATTCTTACATACATGGTGCTCTAAATGAAGATCATCCTCTTGTTTCTCCTGGCTCTATAATTCTCCACAGATGGAATCAACTTTAGGATACTTATACACCTCTTTTCTCATATGCCTCTCATGGAGATAGATGATGTCTTAATCCTTCACACATGATGGTCCTGAATGCCTTGGTAACTTGAATAGATCATCTTGGTTTATTCCTTGAAGATGTTTGAACATGATAACAAAGTAAAGATATGATGATCCTTAACTTATTCCATGAGCTTCCCATTTCACATTTGAACATGTTGACACCATTTTTAACTTCACAATTCACTTCCCTGACCAAGATGTCACAGGAGTATATTTTAGTATCTGGACACAACTTCACTTGATTTATCCTCATAGAAATAGGTTTCCTCCTCTATATAGAAGGATTGATCCCTGAATGATACTTAAAATAATGTTTGAGGGTGAGCTCCATCTTCTTAAACTCCAACTACATTAAAGCACCGTGAAAGCCACTCCTTGAATTGCAAGATGTGAGCACATCACCGAGTATTGATTAAGTGTTTAGAAATAATATCAAGAGATATGCATTGTTTTTAAGATTGAGATGACTACCATCACCACTCATGATGATCCTTTCTCATCAAACTGATGATGATTATTCATTTGATGACTTGAATTTCAATGAGGTTCTTGATGTTTCAGATCCTTTACAGACCTCATGATTATTCTAATTGCACCCATTTTCCAAGTGACTGTCTATTAGACATTTTGATGTGTATTTTTTCCTTTTAAATCATTCAGGAACTCCCTAGAATCTTCCATAGAAGACAACATTCATCGTTGAATCTCTCATTCCATACACCTTGAAAAACCCATTGTTGAACAAATGGATCCTTAATGATATTTTATTTCCTAATTTTTCCTAAATTACTTAAGACACCTTCAATTCTCTCCAAAATCCACCTCATATGTTTTAAAATTTCCCTAAACATTCTCAAAGTGTGTTTACCACTTGCAAAATGGAATTTTTAGGCCTCTAGAGGAAGTTATCTTTCACCGAATCTTACTGAATTAATTTATCATCTTGGATAATCATCCTTGCAAACTAAAAAAAAATTAAAACCTTATTAGGAATTTCCTCTAAGCCATGGTGAAGGTTGAACTGAATGTAGGATGGTCATAGGAAGGATGCACAATGACTTGAAGGATACACACATTGATGTCTATTAAGATGAAAGAGATTGAATATTGTTGTGTCCTTAGTCCTATAACTTATACTTGCATATTGTGATCATTTATCTACATTTTTGTATTCTTGGTGTTATATTGTTGTTGATATTCAAATCTATCTAAGTAATTTCATTACAAATATACAATGGTAGTTCATGACATCTAGCATTTACTTCTAACCTTGACTTTTTGTCTTGATTCTCATGGTTTTTTTCACCTAAAGCTTAATGTTGGGAGCATATAATGCATCCGAATATCTAGGTTATAAAAGAATAAACTTGAATTTAATCCTCCTAAAGCTTATTTAATAGGTAAATGAGTCAAGAAGGGTGTGTATGATAAGAAATATGAATTTTCTCCCTATCAAGTTATCTAAAACCCTATTTTGGGGTTTTAATAAGAAAATATTAATATGTTAGATGATAAGGATTCTTAGAAGATAAATCTACCTAGAATTGGGTTATAAAACTTAGGAGTCTTCTTGAGCCATACCATTGTGGAGAATAATCTGATGCCATTGTGGAGAACACCATTTTGATCAATTTTGTGCATGCGGAATTAGAAATTGAAGGTGAATCACATGTTCCTGACCTCCACAATGTATTGAGCTCATTACCAAGCACTAATTACGTGTTTAGAAACACTCTAGGGAGGTATGCATTGCTTGAGAGTATGAGATGATTACTAACATCACCTTCGTTAGCCTTGGATAAAAATGGATTCTCCCACAATGTAAAGGATTATTCAAGATTTCTGGTGCCTACCATTTTTCCTCCTAACTCCTTAGGGAGCTCCTAGAATCAGTTGGAGAATTCAAGGTTCACAATTTGACTGCTCATTCCTTGCACCTAAAAACCCACTATTGAACAAACTATCCCTAAATGATAAAAAATTTCATAAATATTCCTAAA
The DNA here is from genome assembly GCA_018340775.1 of Taxus wallichiana var. yunnanensis. NCBI lineage: Eukaryota > Viridiplantae > Streptophyta > Pinopsida > Cupressales > Taxaceae > Taxus > Taxus wallichiana. Next base: position 575,546,847 of record CM031239.1, on the reverse strand, counting down.
CTTATTCCAACACCTTCAAGGCTTACAAATACCACCTTTGGATAGTTAATAAATTTTCATAACCCTCGCGGAGGATGCACAAAGGCTCCGAAATGGCCAAAATTTTCCTTTCTAGGCTTGCTAGAGAATTAGTCTTTTACTGCACTTTAATGAATGGAATAATGCACCTTAGTAATTTTTTTTGCAAATTTATAGATGTTCACCAAATACATTAGGACTACCTTCAAGGACAAGGTGATCATGACATAGGAGGCTAGGTTGGCCCAGAGAGGGATTCAAGAAGATTTGGGAGCAATTTTTCACATTGTGGATTGGTTTTCATGGTTTAAGTTTTGCATTTTTAGGGTTAGTCAATTCGCATGACAACATATACTTATGAAGGTCATCCTATTACCATTATAGGCTCAAAAATAATCCTTGAATGGAATTAAATTTAGGATGCTTAAACATTTCTTTCTCATATCCCTCTCATGAGAATAGGTGAATTCTCGATCCTTCACATATGATGGTCCTAGATGCCTCAGTAGCTTGTCTAGCTCATTTTGATTTTTTCTCAAAGAGATTTGGAAAAAATGGTAGAGTTAGGATATGATGATAATTAATTCAATCCTTGAGCCTCATATTTCACCTTTGAACATGATCATCTATTCTTAATCTGATCCGAAAATAACCAGATTATTACTACCTGATCTCGGAACCTTATAGGCTTTAATTATTTGCCGATAATTTACTCCTTTTAAGTAATCAATTTAAAATAATGCAAGAGAATAACGAAAATTGCACAAGATTGATTACGGATTTCGGCAATTGCCTACATCTTTGGGTTCGTGATCAAACCGTTCCACTAGTCAAAACTTGTAAGTTACAATAGTACTTTCACAAGAAAACCTAATGGAATTTTACTTGCCTATCAGTACACCAAACCTTCTTGACGACAAGGGTGAAAAATAGCATTTGGACTTCCACCTTCTTGATGCACAATCTCCTTCGGCTGTGATCAGCCTTCCCGGTCCACAAACAATGCAAAGCTAGCACTCCGGCCGACAATCCAAATTTACAAGTACTTGGTGTGGCGCTATGGGCCAACTAGGTAGTTTGAATAACTCCTAGCCACAAATATTTCATTTATTATTGCCTAACAAATAATAGGTCAATAATAAAAAATATACAATGCCTAAAAATTTAGGTCTTCACACAACAATTTCTCATTCTCCTCTTGGCTCGGACTTCACCTCCAAAGTGCTCAGGAATGAGCTTCTCTCCAAGTTTGTGTGTAATGTGTGTGTCCACAACAATGAAATAGGTACCCTATTTATACATTTTTAGGGTTCTCAAATATTGCAATACACATTATCCATAGGATAATATTAGCCTTCACCCGTACATGAAAAATGGGATTAAATCCCAAGTTGGGCAGATGTAATTTTAAATGGATTAAAATCCATAAGGAGCGGCATGCATTTTTAATGGGATTAATACCCATTTTAGCCGCATTTGAATATTTTAATGGGTTAGAACCCAAGTTTGGCGTGGCTGCATGTGTTAAGGGATAAAAATCCCATGTGGAGCGGCCATATGGAGAAGAGGGTGGTTTTATATGCTAAAGTGGGTATTCAACCCACATTTGACCGCCTTTATTATTTGGGTAAGGTTTATCTTACCTACTCCATCCTTCACGTGGGACAGTCCACGCATGGGCCCCCTTACCACCGCTCCAATTTCCTTCTTCCACGTGGCAAGGCTTAATGCCTCCCAAACAACTCAAAACATATGCATGTTTTAATACTAATGTATACACATTAATATATACATGTGGCGTTTGAAAGTGACCTTACCAAAATAATATTATTTCGACCCATATAATGTGGAATAGAAATAATCCTGTAGTCCACTTGTCATCTCCCGATAGGCAAATCGAGTGAATTCGACGAGTGTTGGCAAGCCACGTGTCACAGTGCGATTTGGTCCAATATTGACCAGTTGACCAGAGTTGACTTTCCCATTGACCGAACTTTGACCGAACATATCTAGAGCTCCCGATGTCCGTTTGTCGCATTCTCACAGTCGTTGGAAAGCTCTCAAGATGATCTTCTACAATGACACCATTTAGGGATGTTTAGGGAACTTTTGAAAATGATCCCCTGATCACACCTCCCCACTGAGAAAAGCTTTTTGTCCCAAAAAGCTTCCATACTGTCCTGAATCTGAAAACTCTGCTGCCACCTCGGAAGTGCTACTGTAGTAGACCCTTGGGTCTTCTCCTCCAACCTTCTCACTTCGACAACTCTGCTCTAATCCTGGGACCTGTGGGTTATGGGTCCATGATGCTTCCGCTGCGCCACTCTGATATCCGAAGAAGACCTCCACGCCTCCGCTTTTTGGTGCTAAGTTTCTGAATGAAACCTCAACGCTCCTTCTGTGTGGTGCTAAGCTTCTTGATATCTGACAACAAGGATCTTCTTTTACTCTATAACACAGCTCCTAACTCCGAGTTGATTCCGCAGAATCCGAACTGGTTTGAAGGAACTCCATGTTACGTAGAGCTTTGATTGATCCGATGTCAATGATGGACAATGCCTTGTCCCTTTACAGACCTCAACACCTCTCGATGCATGATGTTAAGCCTCTTTCAAGACCTCGAGCCTCCGATGCATGATGCTAAGTCTCTATAGACCTCAACGCCTCCGATACATGATGCTAAGCCTTTTTCAAGACTTCGAGCCTCCGATGTATGATGCTAAGTCTCTGTAGACCTCAACGCCTCCGATACATGATGCTAAGCCTTTTTCAAGACCTCGAGCCTCCGATGTATGATGCTAAGTCTCTGTAGACCTCAACGCCTTCGATGCATGATGCTAAGCCTTTTTCAAGACTTCGAGCCTCCAATGCACAATGCTAAGTCTCTGTAGACCTCAACGCCTCCGATGCATGATGCTAAGCCTTTTTCAAGACTTCGAGCCTCCAATGCACGATGCTAAGTCTGTTGATCAGCTACCATTCGTATGTGTGGTTGCAATGCCTTGACACCGAATGACATTCCGAGATGATCCTTTGAGAGCTCTTCTTTGTTGACATACTAATATCAGGTACCATTCTACTGCACGGTCGCAATGCCTCTACACAGAATGAAGTTCGACCCTTACGTCAATGCCAACGGTGATTCAGCTACCATTCTGCTGCATATCACAATGCCTCTACACATAATGAAGTTCCGAGCTGATCTCTACGAACTCTACTGTCTGCACAAATGGCAGATCAATCTCCAAGCTTTATATGAGTCAAATCCTGTATCCAAGCTGTAACAGGTACTCACATGCTAATTAGGAGATATGTTAGGAGCATTAATCAAATTTTCTAAGTAAGAAAATCCACTGAGTATTGTAAACCTTTCTCTCAGCATTTTCTCACAAAATCTGATCTCCAAACTTAATACTGCATACGATCCATCAATCTGAATTATGCAATATATAATTGAAAAATTGTTGACTTACCCATTTCAAAGGACTTTCACTTTCAGGTATTACCTGGTCCTGGGTTGACTTGTCAACTGGTGGTGACGTAGAAACTTCCTCTGCCTTTGCAATAGGCCTCCATTCCATCTTTGGCTTGCCATTACTCTGATGGCGAGATGGATGCAGTTTCCAGCAATTTTCTACCCAATGCCCATTCCTCTGGCAATGAGCATAAAAAAAATCCTCTTAATCTCCTTTTTCTGGGATGAGGAACTCTTTTTGCCATTTCTCGACTCTGCATGACGAGATTGGTCTTTCTCCACTGCATTGCAATGTGGATTGACTTCATTTGTCTCCTCCCTACCAGAACAATGACTAAACAAGGAAAATATACTGCATTTTATGGTGTTAGCAAAATCACCAAAATAATTGCCCTCCGGGGTCTTACTAATGCAAGTATAACAGAGTACAAACATTGCCCAAAATTGGGTCTTTAACTAATGTGCCATGTCTGGTTAGATGTATACAAACGTTGCCCTCAAAGGGGTCTTACCAATACATTCTACCTAACACAATAGTTTTTTTAGTTTTATCTGCATTTGAGATACAATGGAATCATCCAAATAGAAATACGAGAAAATTACTGAGTATGGTAAACCTGTCTCTCAGTCTATCCCACCAATCTGGAAATCCAAAAGTACAAGCCAATGCCATCCCTGTCAAAGAAACCTGTACTGATTAACCTGCTCCATACCAACTTGCTTCGAAGATTAGTAAGTTTGCAGGTGTCGATTACCAGCTCTGATACCAAACATGATCCGAAAATAACCAGATTATTACTACCTGATCTCGGACCCTTATAGGCTTTAATTATTTTCTCGATAATTTACTCCTTTTAAGTAATCAATTTAAAATAATGCAAGACAATAATGACAATTGCACACAGATTGATTACGGAGTTCGGCAATTGCCTACATCTCCGGGTTCGTGATCGAACCGTTCCACTAGTCAAAACTTGTAAGTTACAATAGTACTTTCACAAGAAAACCTAATGGAATTTTACTTGCCTATCAGTACACCAAACCTTCGGACGACAAGGGTGAAAAATAGCACCCGACTTCCACCTTCTTGATGCACAATCTCCTTCGGTTGTGATCGGCCTTCCCGACGCAAACAATGCAAAGCTAGCACTCCGGTCGACAATCCAGGATTTACAAGTACTTGGTGTGGCGCTATGGGCCAACTAGGTAGTTTGAATAACTCCTAGCCACAAATATTTCATTTATTATTGCCTAACAAATAATAGGTCAATAATAAAAATATACAATGCCTAAAAAATTTAGGTCTTCACACAACAATTTCTCATTCTCCTCTTGGCTCGAACTTCGCCTCTAGCGCTCTAGGAATGAGCTTCTCTCCAAGTTTGTGTGTAATGTGTGTGTCCACAACAATGAAATAAGTACCCTATTTATACATTTTTAGGGTCCTCAAATATTGCAATACATATTATCCATAGGCTAATATTATCCCTCACCCGTACATGAAAAATGGGATTAAATCCCAAGTTGGGCGGATGTAATTTTAAATGGATTAAAATCCATAAGGAGCGGCATGCATTTTTAATGGGATTAATACCCATTTTAGCCGCATTTGAATATTTTAATGGGTTAGAACCCAAGTTTGGCGCGGCTGCATGTGTTAAGGGATAAAAATCCCATGTGGAGCGGCCATGTGGAGCGGCCATGTGGAGAAGAGGGCAGTTTTATATGCTAAAGTGGGTATTCAACCCACATTTGACCGCCTTTATTATTTGGGTAAGGTTTATCTTACCTACTCCATCCTTCACGTGGGACAATCCACGCATGGGCGCTCCAATTTCCTTCTTCCACGTGGCAAGGCTTAATGCCTCCCAAACAACTCAAAACATATGCATGTTTTAATACTAATGTATACACATTAATATATACATGTGGCGTTTGAAAGTGACCTTACCAAAATAATATTATTTTGACCCATATAATGTGGAATAGAAATAATCCTGTAGTCCACTTGTCGTCTCCCGATAGGAAAATCGAGCGAATTCGACGAGTGTTGGCAAGCCACGTGTCACAGTGCGATTTGGTCCAATATTGACCAGTTGACCAGAGTTGACTTTCCCATTGACCGAACTTTGACCGAACATATCTAGAGCTCCCGATGTCCGTTTGTCGCGTTCTCATAGTCGTTGGAAAGCTCTCGAGATGATCTTCTACACTGACACCATTTAGGGATGTTTAGGGAACTTTTGAAAATGATCCCCTGATCATAATCTCGCAATTCACCTCCCTGCCCAAGATGTCACTTGAGTGAAAGCATGCTTATGATGTCTAGACGCCCTCTTTCTCAATTGATCCTCATGGAGATAGGTTCCCTCCTCTAGATAGAAGGATTGGTCTATGAATGAAACTTGGATGAATGTACGAGAATGAATTCCATGTTCTTGACCTCCACACCGTGCTTCAACACTGCAAATTCCACCTCGCTAGCTTGCAAGATGTGAGTTCATTACCAAGCATTGATTAAGTGTTTAGAAACACTATCATAAAATATGAATTGTTTTTGAGCCTGAGATGATTGCCACCATCACTCATGGTGAAATTATCTTATCATGCTCTTGAGGAACATTCCCTTGATGATTTGAATCTCGATGAAGCTCTTGATGTTTCAGATCCTTCATAGACCTCATGATTTTCTAGATTGCACCCATTATCCTCATGATGTTTCAGATCCTTCATAGACCTCATGATGACCATTCCCTTGATTATTTGAATCTATAAAAAATTACATATGGGTTTTGATTTATTATGTGTTATCAGGAATTTCATGAGTCCATATATTTGAGCAATTGTTGCTACCTTTGAGAGTTGTGAGGTTTATAAAATATAGTTTTGACACATCTAAAAATCCTAAAAATGTCAATAACCTATAAAGAAGACCCCAAAACCTAAAAAAATGACTATATTCTTTCACAAAACAAATATTGATTACAGAATTTAAACCCTAAAATCTTTAGGTTGAATGTTGAAATCCTGAAAAATACTTAAGTATTGACCAAATTAGAATATGAAAAACTATCTTCTAAACCATGACTGATGGAGTTGTGAGACTAGTTCCATAAGGTGTAAAGTGACCCTAATTTCCTATATTTACTAAAATAAATTTAAATTATAAGAAATAATAAAGTAGAAATATTAATAAATGATAAACAAACATTTATTTTAGTAAATATATCCCTCCCAAAAACACATATAAACATTACAAGCAGGAACATGAGCACATTATAGTTCAAGCACGTTATAACACACTCATATTTTAGGCTTGGTAAATCTTTGTTATCCAAAATTCACCCCCAAGGTAATTTTGATAACATGCATCAAATTCTTTAGTCCCAAGCAATTATATTGATTCAGGGCGAAAAGTTATGTTTCTAGGGTCCCCTCAGATTTTTTCTAACTCCCCTATCCAAGAAGAAGAGAGCAAGTTCTGAGAAAATGTAAAAAATTGCAAAAACAAGCTCGGGCTAGGAAAAATCACGAAAAATGGCTAAGTCCTAGTCCAGGCGGTCCTTGGGATAGTTGGGACATCGGGCATGAAGCCGCGAGAAGGCCACCACCGGGCCCATCTACGCAAAGATTTGGGACATTTGGGAAAAGGGACACGCGGGACGTGGAAATCCGAACTGGCCGAAAAGTTGAAAAAATTGACTAACTGTTGAAACGAAATAGTCTGGGATGCGCGGGACAAGAGTACGCGAAGCCGAACCAGGCGAAATGAGTCAAGGTAGCCAAAGCTTGATGCTGGGACGCGCGGGACAAAAGTACGCGAACCGGCCGAACCGGGCGAAATGGAAAATTTCAGCACTATACCAAATGGGACAAAGGGACGTGAGGGATGTGAAAAGCCGAAGCGGCCGAGGGCAGAGAAGAAAAGTCAACGTTTGACCCGTGAAACTTCAAACGGCCATAACTTTTGACTCCGAGCTCCGATTTTCACAAAATTGGACTTTCTGGAACGAGCACGACGTCCTCTATGCCACAAAAACATATTAATTTTAATGAGGGTAGATATATTTAAATAAAAGAAACATATTCGGCTCCAGCTACCAATGCTCATTCCCCGTCAAATGACAAAACGCCCGCTGGACTCCAAAATAGCTGCCCGCACTCAGAAGGCCATAACTTTTGCATTTCTCAACAAAATCACACAAAATTGGTACCGTTGGAATCGTGGTTCTGAGCCCGATGCACATCAATCAAGAAATTTCATATTTGATTAGAAATTGATTGAGTTTTTTAAGAAAACGTGGCCGGGTTCGAATGTGTTTTTTTGGTAGTGGGAGTGCAATTAAGAGGCATGGTCATCATTCTTCTCTCTCGCTGCAGCACATGGGACAGTATGGGGAGCCTTTTGAAAGTAATTTATAACCATTTCACTCAATTTAATGCCTCTTACGGTGGTTGAAGGACAGATTTCGGGATTTCCATTTTCCCTTCTCTTTTCCTTCTCAATTTTCTATAAATTGGAGTGTTGGGCTCATTGTAAAGGAGAGAGTTTTTGGGTAGCAAAGCTCTACCAAAATTTCTTTCAGTGGAAGCCGTGTGTGTTGCAGACCCTTGTAATGGACTCCTTGCATGGTGATCCATGCCCTTATCTTGTAATAGATTGAACTGTGCATATTATGAAGCAATAAAATACCAGTTTGTGGATGTATCTTTCCCTGCTATGTTTTCTTGCATTCTTCTTGCCCCTTTGATCTTTCTATAAGAATATTGTGTCTATTTATTATGTTCTTGCAGGGATTCACTATCATTGTGTATGCTTGGAATATTGTTGTGAATGTATTTTGCTAGATTATGGTGAACTGTCATCACCTCTTCTAGTGTGCACTTTGCCTCTGTATTTCACACATTTGGAGATTACTCTCACACCCTCCTTTTCTGGTGTATCACCGCTTTAGTGTAGGCTTTCATTTTATGTATTCTCTTTCCCTGGTCCCTTGGAAATTTAGATTAGAATAGTTAGCTTATCCTGCATTAGAGTAGATTGTGGCAGGTAGTTTAGGAGCAAGAACCAGCTTTCTCTGGAGGTCTATCTCAAGTAGCAAGTCCCACAACTTGGAGATAGTACCCATGTTATCCAATCACACCGTGAGTTCAAGTATATCTCCAGAGGCCTTGTGATTCGCAATAACAAGTACCAATGATAGTAATTCATAATGCGATTGTGCCTTCCAAAATGCGCTTGCATTTTTCTTCAAATAAAAAAATTTGGCCGTTGTTTAGCCCCCATCTCTGTGTACTTTCCCATTAGACAACCTATATGGTTCTGCGCACCAGATATTTTCCATCTCTGTTTTTAGTGCAATATCATTTTTTGGGTCTTTTCATCTTATGGAATGGACTTATCATGAAAACTTACCTTCGTAACCATATATAAGTAAGTTAACATCACCTCATTTACTCACTTAGCAATCACATGGGACTCTATTGACACAATCACTTGAAAAAATCACAAAATGTACTCAAAGATCCCTAAATCTTCCTAAACTAGATGCACATATATTAGGATGGCCACTACTATAGTTTTGAATCACTCGACTAGGTCAAGGAGTCTATCTTCCTTCATTTACAAGAACACCAAGTTCCTCACTCCAAAGTATTAGCAAGATCACAATTCTATCAAGAACGATAAAAGTGGTTTGATTTTCTAATTAGTTGTATTCATACAAATGTTACATGCTAAGTGGAGAAATAAATGTGGTTTAAGGTCTCTTTGAAGTAGTACCGATGTAGGTGGTGCACGAATTTCAATTTAACCCAAACACTAACCTTCGTGTAGGGTATCCTACCCACGGGTAGGGTTGTGACATGATTTAGCTTATTATATATGGTTTCAGGACTACAAAAATTATGGTTTGATAACAAAATACGTTTTCAGGACATTGAAGGAAATAAATTGTTACAAAACTCAATTTTGAAGGATTTAGGGAAAATTTTAGCTATAATTTTTTCTTAATTCATGAATCTTTCAATTTTTAAAATTTGTATTTGGTGATTTAGAGCAGTAGTACACAACACCATTTCACCTAATTTATCTATATGCAAGTTAATTTTCCAAGTTAGCTCACCTACAATTTAAAATAAATTTCCTAGGTATGATTTATATCACCGCTACATCGAAACTCAAACTATGCACAATCACCAACATATATACTATATAAGACTCCCAAGCACTCGATTTTGAAGGTAGATCTTGCAAAAGTCTATTTATTTCTCATCCACTCCATAATAGTCATCCACTTGCATAACAACCATATGGAAGAATTTTCAATCAAACCAAGCATTTATAAATTCAACACAAATATTTTACATTCTTCCATCTACATAGATGTCGAATGTCTGATTGAAACAATTGTGCAATTGGCCACATGTGTTTCCTAACCATTACTAGGAATGCTACGGATAGTTGATGTTATCTGATGTAATGAATTCTAATAAGAGGCCAGTTCAATATTAACAAAACCTTATTATATTATTTTATCAAACTACAAAAATTCCAATGCAATAAACATTCACAACGAATACTTATATAGTTATTGATTCTTGAATGACAAACTATGTTTTTATTCATTGTTGGTTTCATATTTAGGTTTAATAATAATATGAAAACCCTTTTCATGCATAATACACTAAAATAATTAATGACAATAACATATCACCACTTCAAAATATTATTGATGATGATATGCATCCATTGGATGAAAATGTTTATTATGTGCCTCCACAGGATGACATTTCTGCTTTGTATTAAACACCAGCTTCTATTGCAAATTCTACTCACAATTTTTTGGAAAGGAAGAGGAGACTGGAGAACATTTTTAATGATGAGATACAACTAACAATTAAGTTTTCTACTCATGAAACACCAATTTTAATTGAAAATAGTAATAAATTCGATCAAAGGAAGAGAACTAGATCGACATTGGAAGGTTTTTAAGTGTGACTAGGTAGCTAAATATCCATTCATTGAACCATTTATGCCATAAAATGGTAATGATACCCCAACTGAATGTAGATGTGCAATATGTAGTTAGAAATATGGTAAGGAACATAAAGTGTAACTCAAGTTAGACACAATCAAGAAACATTGTGGAAAAATATATTGGTCGGTGTTGTCATGTGTTTTTGCATGGGCAAAATTCACTAGAGAACAAGTTTCAGATGATTTTCGGACAATTTTAGCAAAAAAGGGTCTTGGAGGATGAAGGAGCTTGCAATGTACAAGCAACCCTTGAGTTTCGAGAAGTGATTTAGGGATCTCTATAAATATTTGAAGGTCAAACGATACATCATTAGAAATTTATTTTAGAGCTCTAGAGGATGATGGTTTCAAATCTTTCACTAGACACAAGCATTTCTGCCCACAATCAAAGTTCAGTATGCACAACCTATGTGCCCGAAATAAAAGCATGTTTTATGGGAGATTTCAGGAAGAATCAAGGTATGGGACTCCTCCCATTATTTTCAAAAGGAAATTTCCAGTCATTTTTATATAAATAAGTGCATGAAAAGTCTTCTGAACACTCGAGTTGTGCCTCCATCAAGATACTTGCAAGACTTGAAGAATCTAGACCTAGGAAAATTGCAAGGACCTTGATGATGAAATAAGAGAAAACATGTATTTTTATGATTAGAGAAGTTACAACCATCTTGGGGCACTTGAAAAAATTTTAGGACATTTTTCTCCATCTCACCAATTGTCAAAAATCTAAATAGTTGGAAAAATTTGGAAATTGTTAAAAAATGAGGTTTTCCCAATGTATTGCGGAAATGCGGGTGTCAAAAGGAACTAAGGAACTAGTTCTCCAGGTCAATAGGTTCCCCGCATCGATCTTGGACCCGCAATGTAAAGGGAGGTATAGCGATGCGGATATTTGGATGACACAAGGAATGTCAGAATAAGTTCGGACCGCGGGCTCTCGGTTCCCCGCATCTCTGCATTTACCACATTTCAAAGGAATCAATGATTTGTCGATATGTGGGTGGGAGACGGAACTCAACTCAAGAAAAATTTCCACAAAGGATCAGGTTCCTCCCTTTTACTTTGGACCTACAAGATAAAAGAGAAGGTGTATTGCGGAAGCGAGGAGCATTGTTGGAACCAATGGATCGAGAGGAATGGTTATGTCGGGGAGTTAGGTCCACATAAGGTGGGTTGGGCCGCAATGCAAAGGAACAAGAGGAAGGAGTTAGTGTAGTGAGGAAAATCCGGAGAGATGCGGGCACTAACGTCCCAGGTGGGACATTTCCTAAGTTCCACCGGGACCCGATTATCCGATCCAAGCACAAACAAAGACCAATATGGGGCAACAAGGAACTATGGAAATCAATGGCCCGAGATGGGCTGTTCCCCGCCCATCTCGGCCCAATAATTTGTTCTACATAAAGTCAAAATATTTCAACACTCTGCAATTCACAATATCATTCCTTTCACCCACAACAAGGTGGTACATCACACATGGATTCCTCATTGGATCCATGAAATAGAGAGTGAATACTCTCATCACCCAAGACATCCACATGATAACAAATACGCACTAAGTGACATGCACAACATGTTCGTTCAAAATTTCATAATGACGACATAGTTCACATCACACATATATCACATTACTCTTCCAATATCCACCACCATCATGCAACACCATCACAACTCCAATCTACCCCAGAGGTTCGAGAGCATGAACCTCCACTCTGATACCATATGTAGTGCCCACATTTTACACACACAATTACAATAGTAAAATACCAGGATAATTTTTTTGACTTACATTGCTCACTACACACAACACAACATGGGCTTCAAGTACGAAACTCAACTCGCAAACAACAATCACATAAGTCATCGAATCACATAGACACATGAAAACAACATAGGCATGTCGATGCCACACTTTTCCCAATGAATGAATACTAGCAATGCCCCAACCACAAAAAGAAGACTCAAGGATAGGCAAACCCACAACACATCTTTTCTTTAATTGTATTTTAGTTACGATTAACATTCCAAGAACATTATTGTGCAAGGATAAATTTCTCATTTGTCCACCGCGCAGATTCTTAAGTTCATACCGTGGTTAAATTATCGTTCACCCCTTTTAAGTTGGTTTCTTATTCTTTACAAAATTTTCCATAACTTGTATTCTTATTTGTCATAATTCAAAATCATATAAAGTACTTAATTATCTTGTCCTTATGTTAAGAATATTCTTCTCAAACATATATTCAATGTCTACCTTTTTACTCTTACAACCCATGTGAAAGTGACTTGGTGTCCATATAGTGATATTAGGATTTAACAGAGATTTAAAATACAAGATAGCTTTTTTACTAAAAACATTCCTCGATCATGGTATAGTTATTTCCCTACCATAGTTATTCTAATTCAATGACTTGTGAAATTCCATTTTGTTTTATATATGTATTTTGTTTTCTCAAAGGTGGATTATACCAAGGCAATTCATATTCTCAAAGCAAACACATATGTTTTATTGAGTTATCGGTCTCGAGAGCGGCATTATTCCGAACCTCAATCTCGTTTTTACTCTTATATACTTTATTTTCTACGTCACATTAGGATCTTATTTTTAGCATTGTCTTGTAAAAGGAGCTATGAAGTGTTTGTCTAACCTCTTGAAGACATAAAATATTAGAAGACTTGTAGCTACACAAAAACCCAAGATAACATCCGAATCAACTGAGTTTTAGATTAATTCTAACTTCACCTAAGGGTCTACCCCTCAACTATATATGTGTTTTAAGCAAGAGGACATATTTATGCTAAACCACCTTCAGAAAGGACCAAGGTGTTACGTTGAGAGAAACCAGAGTAACTCATTAAGCTGAGTGAAGCTAGGGAGCTCATTAAAAAAAGTTTAAGGCCTAGAGAGCTAAGTTACTCCTCCATCTATGTCGTCTAGATCCAACAAGGATTTCATTCGATGAAGAATTTTAATTTTAAACCTATCTTTAGAAAACAAGGTAATCCACTAGGATACGAAGGAAGAGTTAGCTCTACACACTCCAAGAAAAGTTTGACTATGTCGCTCCTATCTACCAGGTTTATGACAATGTCACTAACAATATTGACTAAGACGATAAACCCATTCTTGGGCTCTTGTTTACTCAAGCTAGGATAATTCCATCGAGTGTAGGGTTTGAGTTCACTCTATGGTTTTCAATGTCTTCTACGGTAAAAAGTAACACACATGAAAATAAGTTATGCTTTGATATTGAATAAGGGTATAATGTTTCGATTAATCTCTTTATTACATTTACAAGGTATGAATGCATAAGATGACTCATTAATCATTAAATGAACACTAAATATGCACTACAAGATATTACTTCAAATATATTTACCTTATATAAATAATATCAAACTTTTTTACTAGGTGTACTATGAATCAAAATTGAACTATGATTAAATGCACATTTCCTAGATGTCTTTGAAACTAACATTTCATACATATCAACAAATTATCAATTATAACTTTACGTAACATGAAACTACATTATACATTTATTCATTTTACAATGAAATATATATAAATTATAATGACAATTAATGAATTTCACATAGCCCTTTTTTTTTTGTCGTCATTCTTTCATCCTGCAAAACCATGTGAGTAGGATATCAACGATAATGTTTTGGCATGGCATCCACCCTAATCAATCATAATTATCATTTTTTAGTTTCCCATTTACATATGATAATAATTACAATTTTGCAATTGGAATAAAAGGTTTAGAGACATGTATTTGTTACATTTCATTTTACTTCTTTTTGTAACTCAGGAGAGAGAAAGAGAAGGGAAGAGAGAGAAAACACCATTTGTCAAAAGTTCTATTTCACACAACAAGTTACACTATAGAGTTTTAAACAGTTATTTGCATGTGTTAAAAGTTTCCAGGGTGGTTTGGCAACCCTACGAGGGTCCCATAGCTTTCTATTTTAACATTTTCTCACTAGCTACAAAATATTCAAAATGGGCTTGGAGGCTAAGAAACCACTTCCAAAAGTTATCTTCGATGAGAACACACACCACGATCAACTTTCTACATGTTCCCATATATACCAAGAGTTCATAAAGAATCGACGGAATTGGGAAAAAGCAAATGGCTTTCGTTTGGCGGGTAGTTTTCTGGGGCCACTAGTCGTAGTTGACCCAGTTGCAAATGAACCAAAGTTAGCTCGAAGGCTCAGAAAACCACGCCCAAAATTGACGTTTGATGGATGAGCACAAATGAGACACTTCCTACTGGTTCCCATATATAAGGAGAATTCATCAGAGTCGACGGAACTGAGAACTAGAAAACCATTTTCAAATGGCGACAAGTTTTTTGGAGCGACAAGTCGAAATTGGTCCAGTTTGACCTCGTCAAACTGTGACTGAGGCCTATAAAATGGCTTTTCCAAACTATCCAGAAAAGTGTTTTTCCCTAAACTGAAGGTTCCATGCAATTTTCTAGTATAAACACTAGAGGTTTGTGAAGATGGAAAATAATTTCTCTATCCAAGTTTCAAATGGCGGTTCAAAACGAAAGCCAACTTTCTAGATTTAACAACTTTCTCTACGGCTTTGTAAATCGCAAGTGACAGGGCTCTATAAGAGCGTCAAAAAGATCACATATGTTCATTTGGGGTCAATCCAAAGGTCAAGGTGACTCCTCGCATACCAAGGTACACGAATGAAACTTAACATCTCGTTTTCAAGGTTACGAAGAGTACTTAATGAGTCTCTGAAAAATGCAAAAATTAACTTTTTAAACAAGAAGATGGTCAACATTATTTCTAGAAAGTCAATTTCATCTGGTCGATAAGACAATGTTGTAGCGATCCAGTTGGGTAGGAAGTTTTCTACATCACCTCAGAATGAGGGTGGGAGTTCATGTTTTAATGCCAACGAGTTATTTTGACTTCGTGAGTTTTGACACAACATTTCATTGTTTTTGCAACGAGTTGAAATAAACATTTAATGGTATTAAAATCCTAATATTTTAAAATTCTATTAAGTTGTAAAAGAGAACTAAAACATGAGAATTATGAGAGGTAAGGGAAGATGAACCATGCTTGGAAACGATGAGCGAAATGGGGATAAGGGCTCCAAGTGGTTTACACTCGCGATCCGTTGAGACCACCATTGTTGCCACATGATGCCAGCAAGTCACGTGAAAACCCAAGCCATTCGTTGTGCACCCATGTCTCATCAAAAAAACCATTTTGTGTTTTCAAGTAGTCATCCCGATCCATGAGACCGCATTTTCTATGTCGAATAGTTGGCAAGCCATCTGAATGCTTCCACATTTGCATACATGTGTATCAGGGAACTTACAACTATAACATCTGACCAAACAACCATATTCTATTCCCCCTTCAGAAACCTTAGATTGACTGCTAGAAGCTGAACCTTCTTTGACTATATCCTTAGAAGACGAAGATTCCTTATTCAAGGAAGAAATATTATCATTTAAAGAAGATGCAGAGGAAGGATTCTCAATTCCATCAAACCTGGTGGATTCTGGGTTGGAGCCACCCTTCTGAATAATGAAATCACGAGGGCAATGGTCTTCACTTGAGCTGGTTGTAGTAGAACTCACAACATTGAATGATGAATGCTCTACACCTGTGTCCATTTGGTAATCAAATGAACTATGAGCCTCAACAATAACTGTTGATGAACCTGCACATTTCTCACCTGCCATGTCTGGTGTCATACATGATCAGTTCACCTTTACCCTTCATGCAGTCAGTGCTAGAGGAGATTTGACAAGTGTAAAGACATCCTCTCCAACAAGGTAACCAAAAACATGCAGAAACAACAAAAGAAAACATCCCAGCCATCAAGGAATGCGCACCAGAACTCTTCACGTGGCCAACATCAAGAGAAATAATAGTAGGCTACAATCACAAGCCAGGGAGAAAGGAGAAACAACGATCCAAAGAAAAAAAGGACAGTGCATTAGGAACTGCGTTTCAGACTGAACAAAAATGAGGCACCAATCCAAAATGCGCACATTCTCCCAAGGTAGTCCTTCATCCAAAGCACCACGCAACTAGGGAAAGGTGCATACCCAACCACCAAAAAGGATATTTGTAGATTAGACATATTTTTAGTTTCATTAGTACACGCCTTGGGAAGATGAAAAATAGTGTCTAGCTCCCCTACTAGCTAGAGCCCAACACGCAATGCCATGGAGGAGACATGACGGGATGACAGGTGTTCCACCTCCCAATCGCATGCAACCAAAGACCAGGTCTTTTCAATAATAAAAAAATGAATAATTAAAATAGAATAAGGGTATTACGGCCAGCATGGGAAGAAGAAATGGTGGGGTGGGTGGATACCTCCACAAATTTATAAATAAACGTTTTATTAGCAAAAGTTGTATTTACAGGCTTGCAATGACGCCTCGATGGTTAAAGAGGAATGTTAAACACTAACATGAACACCACGCCCTAATCAAAGGCGCCACCAACAACAAGCTTCTCCTTTTACGCGACTTGAGGATCGATCGACCGAAAGATAAAATGAAATAACATAAGGATAAATAATATTAATGTTGATAACATTCGACGATAGAAAAATAATAAAACCAAATCGTCGATCGACATACAAAATAATTATAATAATGTCGTTATTATTATTATTTTTACTACACACAAATTTATTAACCATATTAATAATGATCGCCCGTCAACAAAGAGTAAAATAATAATAAGCACAAATCGACAATTCAATATAATAATTATTATTATGCAGGTGTTCCCTCTAGTTGGTCACACCCCAACAACATCCAGTCATTCTTCAAACCACCTATCGAATTCGTGAAAGAGATTTTTCCTTAACAGGGTAATCGAAAAGGCGAAGCCAACAAGGATCAACAAGAGCACAATGACATTAAATGCTTAGCAACACGGTCGTTGAAGAAGAAAAAGAACAACGGTGAACGGGGCATTACATTCTCCTCCCCTTAAGAAAGCATCGTCCTCGATGTGACAAAAACAAGAGGAAAGGAAATGGTAAGCAACAAAGAACAAATAATGGAAAAAGTGCACTCTATGGTTAAAAATTTAGTTGATTAAAGC
Organism: Taxus wallichiana var. yunnanensis; assembly: GCA_018340775.1. NCBI lineage: Eukaryota > Viridiplantae > Streptophyta > Pinopsida > Cupressales > Taxaceae > Taxus > Taxus wallichiana. The sequence goes on along the minus strand of CM031239.1, from coordinate 575,529,208 downwards.
ACACCACGAGGTGGCCTTAGGAACATTTGGCAGAAATTTTAACTTTCAAGGTTCTGTGAAGATTGGCAGTTCTCTCTTATTCATTATTTCATTAATCTCTTTCCATTAACATTATTCTTAATTTAAGTCCTTTAGAATTTCATTGTTGTATAATTTTAGTTTATTCATTCCTGTGGGTTCCCATCATGAACTACAGTCACAACACCCTACCAGGGTCATACACAACACTAAAATTTCACAAGCATACTTTTACATACTTTCATGACCATATCACATCACAAGGGTTTCACCAAACCATGGAATGACAACAAGTAGACCACATAGCAAATAATTTCCAACAATTACGTCCTAGACATAGATCTAGTACACACATATGACTGAAAAACTGGGTCAACACGCTGATACATATACAACGGGTATCACATGACCCAAAACAATCCATGACTGTAACAACATAGTTCCAATCCAATATCTAGTAGTCAATACAAATGGAAATGTCAATCCTCAACCATAACAATGTCTAACAAGACTCACAAGAGTACACATAACTCATTATACCAACTCCACACCTAACAAGACATCACGAAACAATCCCCAGATATCTCCAAAAGCACAAAATAAAATTCCATATACCATCCCAAAGCATCACCAAATAACCTCCATATACCTCTCATAGAGAAGGAATCATAGTGTCAAAACCAAGCTAGGTCACTCAACCATAGAGCCCCATCAAGAATAATAGGTCACTCAACCATAGAGGCCCGTCTCCTTTCTCCTTTTAATGAGGCCGGGTCACCCTATGGCCCTGGGCACATATTGCCCTGTCACCTCCAATCCAAGTGACATAATAACTCGTGGTTCAACAACCCGCTAGTTATCTATAACTCCTTGGGGCGTACCCCATACAATGAAGTGAGCCCATAGGTTCAACCACTCCATGGTTAATCCCATGACCCTATCCCAACACATTACGACATTAGAACCAACATAACAATCCATTCAAATGCCAAGTGGCAAAATCAAAAGCCTTGGGCTAGGCTACAAAACTTTTAAATATGAAAAGAACATTTTTAAATTAAGAAAAACAAATGGCTAATTAGCCATGGTTAGTGCAAAATCCAAATGTTAATCCAACAATCAAATAAATGCCCAAAATATAAGAACATGTCAATCAAGAAAAAACTGGTTCTAGCTAAAAGAGATGAAGATTAATTTACAAATAAGATACGTGATGAGAAAATAAGACATTACAATCACCGTGTAGCCTCATCCGCCACCAAAGGGGTACTCATCAAGTTTGGCACTTTCGGACATCGAACCTCGGCTCGTAGAAATATACATGTAACCAGAAATGAGCATATCAAATAATATAACTGTCATCATCTCTGCCTGAATCATCCCTCTAAACTCCCACAAGGATCAACATAGTCAAAATTACATAGGATTGTCCAATGAACAATCCAATAAGAAAGAGCAGGGAACTCTAGTTGCATAAGTTGAGCCTAAGGTGGTGTGCACCCATAATATACTGAGCAAGCTCAAAGTATACTAAACAGATAGAAGTGGGTTTTCATTCTATATAAGACTTCAGTTCCTCACTCGTACTCAGCTCAATATTATCAAAAACCTGGTCCACGCCTCCTCTCTCCACACATACACTCTTGACAGTTTATCCCCTTAGGGTCGTCTAGTGTAAGGTTCACAACATACACATAACTACATCACTAACACAATGGTGATTCACGCACATTAACCATAACATCTTACGCATGGTATTTATATACAGGGCATAACACAACTAATACTTTCATGGGTTATGATATATCACATTACCACATCCTGTACCCAAAGTGCAATCACTTGTACACTAGGGATCATACTCACCATATCCCCTAAATCATGACATGAACCATCACATATTACATGAGTTATACGTATGAGGAACACAATGTCTAACCTTACCACATATAGTCAATTGCAATACAACACGATGATGCACACAACTAATCACAATACGGTGATGACATCACGATGAAATGTGATTCACTTTACATCAATTTTGTCATGCAATACATCAATACACCTCCACATCACATAAAGTCAAAATTTTTCAACACTCTGCAATTCACAATATCATTCCTTTCACACACAACAAGGCGGTACATCACACACAAATTCCTCATTGGATCCATGAAATAGAGAGTGAATACTCTCATCATCAGCACATCAACATGACAAAAAATACGCACTAAGTGACATGCACAACATGTGCGTTCACAATTTCACAATTACGACATAGTTCACATCACGCATATATCACATTACTCTTCCACTATCAACCACCGTTATGCAACACCATCACAACTCCGATCTACCCCACAGGTTTGAGAGCATGAAGCTCCGCTCTGATACCATATGTAGTGCCCACATTTTACACACATAATTACAATAGTAAAATACCAAGATAAATTTTTTTGACTTACATTGCTCACTACACACAACACAACATGGGCTTCAAGTACAGAAACTCAACTCGCAAACGACAATCACATAAGTCATCAACTCACATAGACACATGAAAACAACATAGGCATGTCGATGCCACACTTTTCCCAATGAATGAATACTAGCAATTCCCCAACCACAAAAAGAAGACTCAAGGATAGGCAAACCCACAACACATCTTTTCTTTAATTGTATTTTAGTTACGATTAACATTCCAAGAACATTATTGTGCAAGGATAAATTTCTTGTTTGTCCACCGACAGATTCTTAAGTTCATACCGTGGTTAAATTATCGTTCACCCCTTTTAAGTTGGTTTCTTATTCTTTACAAAATTTTCCATAACTTGCATTCTTATTTGTCATAATTCAAAAAGCATATAAAGTACTTAATTATCTTGACCTTATGTTAAGAATATTCTTCTCGAACATATATTCAATGTCTACCTTTTTACTCTTACAACCCATGTGAAAGTGACTTGGTGTCCATATAGTGATATTAGGATTTAACGGAGATTTAAAATACAAGATAGCTTTTTACCACAAAACATTCCTCGATCACGGTACAGTTATTTCCCTACCATAGTTATTCTAATTCAATGACTTGTGAAATTCCATTTTGTTTTATATATGTATTTTGTTTTCTCGAAGGTGGATTATACCAAGGCAATTCATATTCTCGAAGAAAACACATATGTTTTATTGAGTTATCAGGTCTCTGAGAGTGGCATTATTCCGAACCTCAATCTCGTTTTTACTCTTATATACTTTATTTTCTACGTCACATTAGGGTCTTATTTTTAGCATTGTCTTGTAAAAGGAGCTACGAAGTGTTTGTCTAACCTCTTGAAGACATAAAAGATTAGAAGACTTGTAGCTACACACGAACCCAAGTTAACATCCGAATCAACTGAGTTTTAGATTAATTCCAACTTCACCTAAGGGTCTACCCCTCAACTATATATGTGTTTTAAGCAAGAGGACATATTTATGCTAAACCACCTTCAGAAAGGACCAAGGTGTTATGTTGAGAGAAACCAAGGTAACACATTAAGCTGAGCGGAGCTAAGGAGCTCATTAACAAAATTTTAAGGCCTAGACAACTAAGTTACCTCCTCCATCTATGTCATCTGGATCCAACAAGGATTTCATTTGATGAAGAATTTTAATTTTAAATCTATCTTCGGAAAACAAGGTAATCCACTAGGATACGAAGGAAGAGTTAGCTCTACACATTCCAGGAAAAGTTTGACTGTGTCGCTCCTATCTACCAGGTTTATGAAAATGTGACTAACCATACTGACTAAGACGATAAACCCATTCTTCGGCTCTTGTTTACTCAAACTAGGAGATTTCCATCGAATGTAGGGTTTAAGTTCACTTTACGGTTTTCAATGTCTTCTAGGGTAAAAAGTAACACACATGAAAACAAGTTATGCTTCGATATTGAAGAAGGGTAGAGTGTTTCGATTTAATTCTCTTCATTACATTTACAAGGTATGAATGCATAAGATGAGTCATTAATCATTAAATGAACACTAAATATGCACTACAAGATATTACTTCAAATTTATTTACCTTATATAAATATCAAACCTTTTTACCAGGTGTACTATGAATCAAAATTGAACTATGATTAAATGCACATTTCCTAGACATCTTTGAAACTAGCATTTCATACATATCAACAAATTATCAATTATAACTTTATGTAACATGAAACTACATTATACATTTATTCATTTCACAATGAAATATATATAAATTACAATGACAATTAATGAATTTCACATAGCCCTTTTTTTTGTCGTCATTCTTTCATCCTGCAAAACCACGTGAGCATGATATCAGTGATAATTCCCTGGCATGGCATCCACCCTAATCAATCATAATTATCATTTTTTTAGTTTCCCATTTACATATGATAATAATTACAATTTTGCAATCGAAATAAAAGGTTTAGAGACATGTATTCATTACATTTCATTTTACTTCTTTTTGTAACCCAGGAGAGAGAAAGAGAAGGGAAGAGAGAGAAAACACCATTTGTCAAAAGTTCTATTTCACAGAACAAGTTACACTATAGATTTTTAAATAGCTATTTACATGTGTTAAAAGTTTCCATGACAGTTTGGCAACCCTACGAGGGTCCTGACTTTCTATTTTATCATTTCCTCACTAGCTACAAAACATTTAAAACGGGCTTGGAGGCTAAGAAACCGCTTCCAAAATTTATCTTCCGATGAGAACGCACACCACAATCAACTTTCTACGTGTTCCTAGATATACCAAGAGTTCATAGTAGCGACGGAATTAGGAAAAATCGAACAAATTTCTTTTGGCGGCTAGTTTTTCAGGGCCACTAGTCGTAGTTGACCCAGTTGCAAATGAACCAAAGTTAGCTCGAAGGCTCAGAAAACCACACCCAAAATTGACGTTTGATGGATGAGCACGCAACGAGACACTTCCTACTAGTTCCCCTATATAAGGAGAATTCATTAGAGTCGACGGGACTAAGAACTAGAAAACCATTTTCAAACGACGACAAGTTTTCTAGAGCAACAAGTTGAAATTGGTCCAGTTTGACCTCATCAAACTGCAACCGGAGGCCTACAAAATGGCTTTGCCAAACTATCCAGAAAAGTGTTTTTCCCTAAACTGAAGGTTCCATGCAATTGTCTAGTATAAACACTAGAGGTTTGCGAAGACGGAAAATAATTTCTCTATCTAGGTTTCAAATGGCGGTTCAAAACGAAAGCCAACTTTCTAGAATTAACAACTTTCTACGGCTGTAAACCGGTTGACAGGCTCTATAATAGCATCAAAAAGATCACATATGTTCGTTGGGGTCGATCCAAAGGTCAAGGTGACTCCTCGCATACCAAGGTACATTAATGAAACTTAACATCTCGTTTTCAAGGTTCAAAGAGTACTTAATGAGTCTCTAAAAATGTGAAAATTAAATTTTTAAACAAGAAGATGGTTACATTATTTCTAGAAAGTCAATTTCATCAGTCGATAAGATAATGTTGTAGTGATCCAGTTGGGTAGGAAGTTTTCTACATCACCTCAGAATGAGGGTGGGAGTTCATGTTTTAATGCAAATGGGTTATTTTGACTTCATGAGTTTTGACACAACATTTCATTATTTTTTGCAATGAGTTGAAATAAACATTTAACGGTATTAAAATCCTAATATTTTAAAATTCTATTAAGTTGTAAAAGATAACTAAAACATGAGAATTATGAGAGGTAAGGGAAGATGAACCATGCGGAAGCGATGAACGAAATGGGGATAAGGGGCTCCAAGTGGTTTACACTCATGATCCGTTGAGACCACCATTTTTGCCACATGATGCCAGCAAGTCACGTGAAAACCCAAGCCATTCATTGTGCACCCATGTCTCATCAAAAAAACCATTTTGTGTTTTCAAGTTTTCATCCCGATCCATGAGGCCTCATTTTCTATGTCGAACAGTTGGCAAGCCATCTGAATGTTTCCACATTTGCATACATGTGTATTTGGGAACTTACAACTATAACATCTGACTAAACAACCATATTCTATTCCCCCTTCAGAAACCTTAGATTGACTGCTAGAATTTGAACCTTCTTTGATTGTATCCTTAGAAGATGAAGATTCCTTATTCAAGGAAGAAATATTATCATTTAAAGAAGATGCAGAGGAAGGATTTTCAATTCCATCAAACACTGGGTGAATTCGGGTTGGAGCCACCCTTACGAAAAATGAAATCATGAGGGTAATGGTCTTCACTCGAGCTGGTTATAGTAGAACTCACAACATTGAATGATGAATGCTCTGCACACTTTGTGTTATGTTTAGTAATCAAATGAACTATGAGCCTCAACAATAACTGTTGATGAACCTACACATTTCTCACCTGCCATGTCTGGTGTCATACATGATCAGTTCACCTTTACCGTTCATGCACCGCTAGAGGATATTTGACAAGTGTAAATACGTCCCTCTCCGTGCAAGGCAATTAGAAACATGCAGAAACAACAAAAGAAAATGTCCCAGCCATCAAGGAATGCGTGCTAGAAATCTGCACGTGGCCAACATCAGGAGAAATAATTGTAGGCTACAATCACGAGCCAGGGAGAAAGGAGAAACAACGATCCAAAGAAAAAAAGGACGAGTGCATTAGAAAGCGTGTCTCAAGGTGAACAAAATTGAGGCACCAATCCAAAATGCACACATTCTCCCAGGGCAGTCCTTCATCCAAAGCACCACACAACCAAGGAAAGGTGCATACCCAACCACCAAAAAGGAGATTTGCAGATCAGATAGATTTTTAGTTTCATTAATACACGCCTTGGGAAGATGAAAAATAGTGTCTAGCTCCCCTACCAACTAGAGCCCAGCACACAATGCCATGGAGGAGACATGATGGGATGGCAGGTGTTTCACCTCCCAATCACATGTAATCAAAGACTAGGTATTTTCAATAATAAAAAAAATGAATAATTAAAATAGAATAAGGGTATTATGGCCAGCATGGGAAGAATAAATGGAGGGGTGGGTGGATACCTCCAAAAATTTATAAATAAACGTTTTATCAGCAAAAGTTGTATTTACAGGCTTGCAACGACGCCTCGACGGTTAAAGAGGAACATTAAACACTAACATGAACACCACACCCTTATCAAATGCACCACCAACAACAAGATTCTCCTTTTACGTGACTCGAGGATCGATAGACCAGAAAGATAAAATGAAATAACATAAGGATAAATAATATTAATATTGATAACGTTCGGCGATAGAAAAATAATAAATCCAAATCGTCGATTGACATACAAAATAATTATAATAATGTCGTTATTATTATTATTTTTACTGCACACAAATTTATTAACCATATTAATAATGATCACCCGTCAACAAAGAGTAAAATAATAATAAGCACAAATCGACAATTCAATATAATTATTATTATTATGGAGGTGTTCCCTCTAGTTGGTCACGCCCCAACAATATCCAGTCATTGTTCAAACCACCTATCGAATTTGTGAAAGAGTTTTTTCCTTATTAGGGTAATCGAAAAGGTGAAGCCAACAAGGATCGGTAGGAGCACAACGACATTAAACGCTTAGCAACACGGTCGTTGAAGAAGAAAAAGAACAATGGTGAACGGGGCATTACAAACGTTTTATCAAATCATTCAGTTCTCTGCACCACCATTATACCCGTACCCCAACGGATAAAATTGATTAATTGCAGATTGTGGAAGCGCCTAGGGAACCCGTGTTCCTCCTTGACCCCATGGACCCGCATGTCCATATCTTTCACCTAGGTTGTCCAAATTTGAAAAAATGGACTTTTTGGAAATGTATTTTCGTCTTCTTCATCATGGAAACATAAAATATGGAGTTTGCAAGGCATATGAAAGGTCATGTAGGGAGTAGATGAAGAGTCTCCTCTAATTCTATAAATTGTAATGACATCCTCTTTCCAAGGGTTGTCAATTTTGTGAGTTCATGAGAGAGTATTCCTTGTGAAGAAGCAAATAGATAACATTTCTTCTACTTCTCATCTCTATGTTCTTCCCACTCTTGCTATGTACAATTTTGTTCAAGCATCAATAAAGAAAGAAGGAGTTTTTTTGCCCTTTTTTGACTGGGAGATTTATTGAAATTTTGTGCTCATAAATTTTAACTAGTCTTGTTGCCATTTGTATAATTTTTCTTCTTCTAATCTTATGTGTGTTGGAATTTTCTAGCTAATGGTTGTAGGACTCTGATTTTTACCTACAACATTAATCCCTCTTCCCTTTTCTCACTTCCTTTCCCAATCTCTAAGCAAATTCCTTTCTACTAAGTGATTGCTAGCTTTTGCCTGCAAGGTCAGTAGAGTGCCCCTATTGGATCCCCGACCGTAAGGCCACCATAGAAACAAAATTTCACACACACACGTAAACACAAAGTTGCACCATTCAAGTAGAGGGACTTAGATTCCCAAATCATTGGTAAGAAGTCCATCAATTTCTCCACCAGACAAATTTTCTTGCTAATAGTCAGTTAAGAAAAATGATAAAGAAACAATAAGAACATAAAGATGGAAAAATGTAAAACAATACATTCATGTAAGATACATAGAAGAGTATGAAAATTATCAGAAATAAGTTTCTCGAGGATTTTTTAACTACTTGAGTTTTAGTTTGGTATGCATTACAAAGAGTAATTCTCATAACATTCATATGTAATGATTATATATTTATAATTGTATTTATTATTGCAAAACAATTTCAGTGTCTTTGTTTTTATTTGCAATTTGTTATTAAGTATGACATTGTCTTCCATATATGAGAAAGTATTAAAGCACCATCAATGTTAGAAACATAGTGTAATATATTTTTGACATATAAATAAGGATTGAAGGATCCCTTTCCTTTCAATTAATAATTCAAAAATTTCAAAATAATACATTACTAAAATTTTATATAAAAACCCCATTATGAAATAACTATAAGGATAGAACATTAAAAACTTAAAAACTGTATGTTAATATTTCTAGAAATTCATTTTTGGATAGTATGAGGACCACAAACATCTTTATTAGAAGCATTAGACACTTCAATTTCAACTTGTTTGAGCAGGGTTTTGTATTCTTTTAATTTCTTTTCTACATCAAGATGTTTCCCATCAAGTGAATTTGGCAATTGGGACTATGAAGGCCTCATATGACCCACAAATGTCTATGCTAACCCCCATTGCCATCGCAACCCTCTTGTCAGGATTGACTTTCAACATGTTGTCTATAAGGACTGCTGCTATTCCAAAATTTGTCTGTGGATGGTTTCAAAGATTGATTTATTCAGAGATTAGGATGGCCTTAATGACATCCATAATTTTCATATCCTTAGTTTGGGATATGAAAAAAATTGTGTCTGTGATAGCTTCGTTAAAACCCATCTCTCTATGTTGGCTGCGAAGGTAAAACTGCGGATACCAAGAAATTGGGCATTAAAAACTTCAGGAAAAATTTGGTGGATATGAGTGGGAAGTAAATATATATGAGAGAAGTGAAAAATAACACAAACGAATTTGTATTTATAAATCCACAAGGACACGTGGCACCATTTAGTTGGTCAAACACACATGTGACCTATTGCATATTTTCTATTTTGGATGACCGATGGCTGCACATACAAACTTCTGTGTTTTGGTCTTTTAATTGTGTATTATACCAATCACCTCAGTTATTGTGATCTTGTGTTTTTTTATTTTGATTCTATTTGCATGTCTATATAGGCTTTGTTGCTATTTTCCATCAATGTACAAGGTAGAACACTAAGAAATCAATGACCAAGTTATATCTTGAAAGAAATGATGACTATTAGACTATTGTTATGTAGACGTGTGATATTTATAACACAATCAATATTAGGTAAGAAATAGGTGAACATATTTATATCAATGCAAATAATTTTCATCACCTTATGCCATCATATTTATGTTTCATTTATTTTGTTATGGAAATTTTCATCGGTTTTCAATTATTACATTCTTTGCAAGTAATGTCTCTATTGTAAGGTAGGTGGTTTTTCTCGATTTTAGATTTTAAGTTTTTAGGGGTGCTACTCATGTTTTGGGTTTTCACACCTAACCTAGAGCTCCATTAATTTTAACAAAGAGTTAACACCTACCTTCTAAGGTGTACGGAAATAACTGTGGGTTCAAACCTTCAATGCATATTATTTTCAAACGAATTGACCACCATAATAATTTCTTTGGTTTTAAGATTGATTTTAATCCTAAGGATAGTGATTTGGCACCATAGATAGGTGTGATATGGATATAATTAAATGTATAAAATATTATATTTTATCTTTTTCAACACATATTAGATGTCAAATGATAACATATTGTCGACAAAAAACTATTTTTCATAGTAGATGAAGCTCTTTTATACTCTACAATGTCAATTGGTCCCATATCAAATGAAAGTTTTATACTAGATGTCTTAATTGGATGAAGGAACAAACACATATCATGTGACAATAAGCCTTCATCCATGTTGGGAAGAATATCATTCTAAAGATATGTTTGAAGCATTCAGGTTTGAATCAACATTTTCTGTTAAATTATTACATAAATAGATAAATGATTTATTTTTGTTGATATGTTCAAATATATACATAAGATGCTAGCAAATATGCATTGGTGTGATTTATGACCAAAATTATTAGTGCTTTGCAAAGTTATCAAAAGGAGGGGTATTTATTGTTTCCTTAGGTATACTACAATATTTTAACTTTGTTATGTTTCTTGGTTGCATATTTTTTCACAAATGTCATGGCGTTTGGAAACACATTCATCACAATATCACTTTTGTTAAATTATGGTATAAATGTTTCCAAGTCACTCAATGTTCATTTCATATGCGACTTATCCTACTATCCTCATCACGTTTCTCACACAACCTTCACATCGGCATAAGATTGTGATGCCTCTTCTAACTATCGTGTCCATGAAATACATCCACTTGAACAAATACATGAATGGGAAATATTGTCCCAACTTCATCCCAACAATAATGTGACTTTACTTGGCCATTGTGATTTTGACATCCAAAACTTTTGGGTTGATAGTGATGTTATGACACCCTTACAAGAGATTTCTTTGAATTTTATTGATTTTTATCGAATTCTCAACCATCATCCCCAACATACATTCTTTTTTCTCTCACAAAAAACCCTACTTTTTACCAAAGCAACAACTAGCGCTTGCCACTACTCTCAAGTAATTCCACTAGATAAACTCATTACCACCATTCAAATTAGTCATGCAAAGCATAACTGGAATAGGGAAACCCTTTCTCATCAATGCAATCAAATTCACACTTTCTTATGCTACACGTGGATCTAGCTTAGTATTTAATTTGTTTCTCCTATTGATATTAATGTTTCCTTCAGCTTGTTTGCCTCAACAATACATGCTTTCACATTATTTTCTAGAGTTCGTAGTCTCAAGGATCCTATGATTTTACCTCGTAGCTCCTTCCAAAGATACTCCAAAATAATTTTACATTTTTATGTTCATATGTGTAAAAAAGAAGAAGTGTGCTTGGAATTGTTGGAGTCCACAAATGCTACAAGTATTGATTCATATAGAATATTGTCTTTCCTATGTTTCCTTTACATTTTGAATAAAATTGTTTAATTCCTTTCAAATAATTACAATGCTTCCCTCCCAAACATTCCCTTCCATTCTAACATTTGCATGGACTTAATATGTTCTCTCTACTTCCTTTCTTGTTGTGGTATCAACCACCTGCAAACACTTCAATTCTACTCCCAAATAATGGCAACTATACACAACACATCCTTCTCATTCAAACACGAACAAATAATTCATATAAAGATATCTCTTGATTCTACTTTACATTGCCTCACAATTATTCATTCGCTCCTAATAAAATATCTACCGACCACTTCATTCCACAAATAATCCACATGCACATCAAACACATTTAGTCATTCATGTTTTCCTTCTATATCACTATTAATTACCATACCCTTACACTACTCTATTACCTTCCCCATTCACTATTGGCATTTCCATTGCACCTCTTTAATACAATAACTAGTTGTAATTTTTCCACAGTTTCTTTAAGAATTGAACTTTATTCAACACCATGATTCTCTCTCATAAATCTACATGGATGCTGGGTTAAATTTGACGGTTCACCCTGTTCACTCCCTGATTTTTTTGCAATATTGTTTATTACATAGGTATCTATATCATCGTCAAATGTAACCTATGAAATTCGATACAGAATCTTTTTCTGCAAGGCAACGACTTGACTTTCTTGGAATTAGCGTGTGCACATGGTCCCAATATTAAAGATAAAAATGACGTATGGAATTTGGTTGTCGATGTTTTTTTATTTACTAAGTCAATGCTCGTTGTGCGTCTCTTGTACTCCTAACACCCCAGTCTTGATGAGCAAGTCTTCTGGTTTGTCTTGTGTTTTCTCCAGGTTTTGCAACTTATTTAAGCTTCTCTTCTCATTGTTTCAATACCAAATTTTTGATTTTGAGCAGGTGACGTTCAGGAAGAACGATCTCCCTGATTTATTCATTCAGGGAGTTACGCCTAAATGTGTGTTACTGCTGCGGTCACATCTATCCTACCTATAATACGATCTGTTCGTAGATTGCACTAACACATCGAAATAGCTTTAGATTTCTAGCAATGGGAGCTTTTCTTTCAATCTTCTCACATTGGTTTAAGAGTGCCGAAAAACAGAAGGAAGAAGCAAACAGAGATAGGGAAGCACGACAGAAGGCGGCCATGGCTGCTCAACGACGGTGAGACGTAAATTTTATGTATTTTATTTTAACTCTTCATTAATTGACCAGTATGAAAAAAGATAGTTATAATAAAAAGGCGATCGGTGAGTATACGCTGTTTGAAAAGCAAACACACAGCTAAAACCAAAACCCCACAGAAATAAACTTATTAATTGGGATAAAACCCCAGCAAGCATATCAAATTCCAAGTTTTATTCAGTATGTTTTTACAAATTTATTGTTCTGCAAAAGTTTTTAATTAGAAATAAATTTGTGAACTGCAGTTTAGAGCAATTGGAGAAATTGAGGGCAGAAAGTCCCCACAAGAAGCAGTGCGGGTCAATCCCAAGAAAACTGCCCAGCCTTCCTATAAAAGACGGGGAGCTCTTCTTCAAGTAACCATTGACCTCCATTTTTCACATTTCCTTACAGCTTGGTTGAGTAAGAAAAAACCCAGCTTGAATTCCATGTTTTTGTATAATCTAACTCTGTGCAATGTTTGCAGTGGACAGTTGGGCGTTAATGGAGGTACAAAACAAAGCTTATGTATGGCATTTCTGCATTCTGGTTCGGTTATAAGGACAAATTGTTGTCCTCTTTGTAATGTCAGTTAGAGTTGCATTGTTAGGAAATTATGTACGGAGAGGAGAGGAGGAAGAGGACATGGCTTCACAAGAATTATTTTTTAGTTTTTGTCCCTTCTCTATTCTGGTCCATATGTTACAATTATGTCGTTATCCTCTGTACTACATTTTGTCAATTCATAGTTTATCACTATGTAATGGTAAGCAATGTTTGAAAGCCAGTTTGTATGATCTAATTATTTTTGGAATGGTTCCTTGAACCTTAATCGTCCTCACAATAATTCAATTTGGCGAATGATAATAACAACTAGTAATTGCCACCAATGGAAATGTCCAATTCGGTAAGGAGAATGAAGGAACGATATATGTGTAATGGAAATGTCCAATATGGTTAGGAGAATGAAGGACATCCATGTATGGAAAACAAAAATTTGAAAATGAAATAGCCAAAGAAATATAACATTTTTCCTTGTAAAATGAAACCATGTTTGTATTGTGTTTTTGCTAAAACTAATCAAACATGAAATGAAGTTGTATATGAATTGTATAGTAAAACTATGTTGTGAGTATATGTTAGTAATGCACAAAATAAGAAGAAAAAAGTATATATATGAATCCACCAAAAGAAGAACCGTACCTTTTTTGATGGGGAGAGTAATGAACATACATCTATTGGAAAATTTGTAGCCTTTTATCGTACTCTGAATACAATATAAATCATTTTCCATAGAGTTTCATTAATGAGGCCTCTTGTGACCCACAAGATGGAAGTGATAATAACATGTTCTTCTGTGCATAAAAGGAATTTGACCTCTAGTTGATCATCAACATGGTTAAAGGATGTACTTTTCAAAATTTCTTGGCATTGTAATAGGTAATTGACATTGTTGAATATGTTTGTTGTTTTGTGACCAAATTTATAATGAAAATAAATGGATAGAAGATTGCAAAAAAAATGTTCTTAAAGAGATAAACAAGTATCTGTATGGAATATTATATGGAATATTAGCAGATTTTAATCCTCCAAGATTGGCTCTGCATGTCTAATGCTTGTTAACTATTTATAGAATGTGACTGACATGATTTGGAACCTTGCTGGCAGAAAACTATGTCCAACAACTCTACTATGTCAAAGTTGCACCACAATCTAGTTCCATAGGAGTTGTCAATATGCATGGGTATGTCTTGAACCAGTGGCAAATGACCTAAATCCCCCACAAGAATAATGGAGCAAGCACAAAATTGGATGTTCCTATCATGAATAAATGTTTCACGCAAGAGATCATTAATTCAAGTCAATAATTTTGTCCCTGTGAAGCTCACTTCATCAATGAGAATGTAATTAATATATTTCTTTTATTTTTGAAATGTCATTAATCCTTTGTCCTCATTGGATAATATTGAAGGCAACAACACCTGGTGAAGTATTTAATAACAAGGGTGAATAGTTTGATTAGGAGGGTCTTAGATGATTTGATAACCATAAATATTACTAGGACACCTTATGTGGTTATGAGGACATGATCAAAGCTATATGTGTAGTTGGCCTATACTAGGACAAAGTGATATGTTGTAGGTCAGCAAGAATTTGGTGTAGACTGCTACTATCTTGATAGGCTTTTACCATGATTCGGCTATAGACTAGGACTTCCTACAACTCCACATTATTTTACATGAGTGAAACAAGAGATTCTAGAGTGAGTTATGATGATAAATAATGGTAGAGCGGCCACTGATTGTGTAGGCTTGCTATTGATTATTTGAGATGTTCGGATGGGTATATTACATACGTAGGTACCATGCTAGAGTATGAGACTTGGTATCAAAAATTCATGCCCACATGAATATACAAAATCCTTATGGAAATATCTGAGTTTTAAAAAGGATTCCCAAATAACACACCAAAGGAGGCACATGCACCTGCATAAGAGCACATGATAGGTTCGAGAAATTGAGTTAAGAGTAGGGGAGATGGAGGAGGTGGATTTGCTGGAGGAGACATAAGAGTTCCATCAAGGACCTTGGTGGTTGATGGGTTAGATGACGTGGATGGTATAACACATATACATGTAGACACAAGATAGTTATAGGCTATAAAAAACCACTAAAATGATTGGTACAAGTTGTGATTATGAGGTACATGCTCAAGAGTTAGACATAGAAGTGTTGACTATTGTAGTACATAGAAAAATGCATATAATTCCTAACTTATAGAGGAGGTAGTGCAACTCATAACATATATTTTCACGTGGATATGTTTCGTAGCATCTCATGAAGATGCTAAGATCCTACATCCGACTTGAAAGAGCATGATACTACAGAGAGAGTGAGACAATGTGTTTATAGACCGAGACACAATGATAATTGCAGACACCCTAAAAAAACATACCTATTTCTAATCATTCCTAATTATCCCTATCTCTACATAATATGCCAAATAAAATCTATAATACATTCTAGATCGCTGCCCCCTTTATATTCCATTAGAATGCACCCACATCCCTTTAGAATTAATTTTATTAATTTTATCATGATTAAACCATAAACTTGCATCGCTTAGCTAACTTAATTAGCTATTTAAATTAAAAAATAGATAATAATCCACACACCTCCCACTCATCTCTAATTCACCATCCATTAACTCAAAATGAACTAACCCACTTCACTCAAGTTCTATAACCCTATAAAGGAAGAAGAAAAAATATTCATATACAACCACCTTCTCGAATAAAATCAAAATCCAACCAAATATTCATTTCCCCTTAATTAATATTCAAACCATCCAACTGCACAGACCAAATCAAATGTCTATTTCATGAAATTACAATCATGAACTTGTAACTCATTTAAACCTTGATCCAAAATCCATGGCCTCTCCTTCAACTATAAATAACATGCCATATCATTTTCAATTCATCCTTGGAAGATTTAAGCAATTGTAGCAAACCTCTGCTCATTTTCCATTTGAACTTGCATACCAAAAGGCTATCCACATGATCACTTTTTGATAATAGCATTCCTCTTCCATTTGGAAACATGATTGGATCATCCACAATCAAACTATCCCAAGAGATCCAAAAATTGTAGTAACACTTCAGCTATCTCATACGAGGTAGTAAGAAGACTCAAAGGAAGGTTCACATTTTTCTTTCATTTCTTACTTCTTTGTTTCTTTCCGTTTTACTTTTCACATTCTAGAATTCCTGGTGGGAATCCCACATAATTATTTACCATTTTTAGCTCATTTCTTGCTAAACTATCTTTATTTGTATGTTACCTTTTTTTTCAAACCTACTATCAAAATTTCAAAGTGTTTTGTGGAGATAACTGAGAGAAACCCTAAAAAACACAATCAAATTGTCGTACTTTTCATATTTTTTGAGCACCTACAGGACTAAACACACTAGTGTATCACTATATGTGCTAGTGTCACCCGTAAAGTGTACAAGATTAGCACTACATGCGCTAATGTAGTGCTACAGATCCTAGCATTCAAGCACTGTATCTCCTCTATCTCCATGAACGCTCTAACGCAACACTACATGTGCTAGCATTAGACTAGCTTTCTGCTCTATTTTAATTTGCACACATCGAAATAGAATAATACCGAAGATATGGTGTCAGAGTAGCAGCAGAGATGGACCAATTGTACATATTATGGTACTCTGCCCTTGCGCTTGAAGAAATAATCTCCTTCCTTGAGGATTCCTCTGCTCCAAATAAATTGTCACCCCTTGTAATGGAATATCATGGTCCTTTGAGACCACCTCATATAAACGTAATATATCGTAAACATAATGCATGTGTCATTGACACAAATGCATAATATGTGTAATTGCATCTACCTCAATAGGTGATATCAAATGTGTATGAGTGTATAAATCATTAGTTTTTGGTTTTCAGTGCTAAAAGGGTCATCAATGTCACTTCTTTATAAAAACTAGCCAACAAGGTTAGAGTATATAAATTGGGTCTCGTGAGAAATGCTCCTAAGACCCTCTAATGCCCCCTCTTTGGTACATTGTATAAGAGGTGTGGCAATATCTTGAAAGCCACTAAAGAAATTTTTTGGCCTCCTCCACTACACAACATGAGAAACTCCTTTGATTTTGTGTTTTCCAATAGAGTTTGTCCAACAAAAACTCCTAAAAACTCCCTTTTCTAAAAGTCTAGTCATAACATCATTGTATCCTACATCACTTATCACACTAGATTTTATCTCATCCATAAACATTTGCGGTGGTTTAAGACTAAAAATATTAAATGTTGCCATGTTTAATTATATATTTTTAGGTCTTTTAATATAATTTCACCATGAATTTTATATTGGATAATTATTGGTTGTTGTAATATAGATGTAAATTTACTAATCTAAATTTTAGTTCACTCATGTAAATTTATAGATGCATACCTTCTCTTATTTCCAAAAGAATTGCTAATTCTCCGTTTGACCTTACCCTTCTTACAAAGGTGTGCTTTGCTATATACATTTCTCTATTCTTCATCTACCATTTCAAATGAGAAGAGTGTGTTGGGGGAAACAACAATGCATATGATAGATGATTGCATGGAAAATAGAGAAGATATTTTAAAAGAACTGAAATAGATTCAACATTGTGGATGCATGCGCGAAATTGAAAAGCTTCTCCCAAGTATTGTTCATTGTTTATCCAATCACGGTGGTAAATACCCTAGTGTAAGGGGAACAAGAAAACAAGAGATGCAATCATGGTGGTAAATACCCTAGTGTAATGGGAACATGGAAACAAGAGATGTCAACTATCGTCAT